>CM040238.1:175701089-175938702 GCA_022545495.1 Chrysanthemum lavandulifolium | reverse complement strand
TGATAACATCAAATAGTCCCGAATATTAAGTGTCAATTTCCGATAATGCTCGTTATTTATATCATTTATATGGATTTACGCTTGTTTTCCATTGTTTTCCACTTTCGTGTAAATTACGAGCATTGGAGCTAAAGAGACGCGAAATGGAAACATATCTAAAGATTTATCACAAGATGCTATTTTGAAGAAGTTACGGCGTAACTCATCTCTCACATTACCCGTAACTATTGCGTGACTCAAGATGCCAACTTATCAAGAGGTTACGGCGTAACTCCTTCCCAAAGGTTACGACGTAACTCCATTAGGTCAAAAGAGGTTCCACGCCACGATACTTACGCCAGAACTCATCGCATCACTTACGACGAACCGAGTTTATTGAAGACTACGGCGTAACCACTCATAAGGTTACGCCAGAACCAGCAGATCTAGTGCATTTACGAAGAAATAGAAGGTTACGGCGTAACTCCTATATTGGTTACGCCAGAACCCGGATCCGCCTATAAATACCCCACTAATTCCAAGATTTCTAATCATCCCATTCCACACACAACACTGAGAACGTGGGAAAAGCTCAAGGCAGGTCTAGGGGAGCATACGGAGTCGTTTCCAAGGGAGAAGTCACTCCATTACGATAAGCATTAGCGCTTTATATTTCTTTACTTTCAATTCATGTATTTCGTACCTTTGAATATTGAATTGATTTGCATGATTAATATGAGCTGCTAAGCACCTTTTGGTGCTAGCCTAGTTATGATTCCTTAATTGTTTTGTTTACGCTACCTTTACTTCCGCATAATTATTTCTAAGTGTATGCATGCATAGTTCATTGGTAGTCACCCTTGGTTCGGTAGTTTTGAATGGCGGTAGAGGCCAATTGCCTAGAGATATGACCAACCGACCCTAGGTGAGCGGATCGAGACGGGAAGGGTAAGATATGACCAACCGACGACCCTTTCTACTTGTGCGATTTGACCAACCGATCACCTATCGCTTGGATGAACTTAAGAATTGGGGGTGTAGTGTCTAAGTTCCTAACGGCGGGCACTCACTATTATGAATCTAGCATGTAGCGGTACTTAATGACTTGGCTTAGGGACCAGAACAACAGACTTATGACGGTGCTACCGATTTCTCCTGTGGTGGCATCTTTGCCGATAGGTTAGGCGAATTGACCAAATGTTGTCCTCTCGAATTTGACCCCACCAAGTAATTGGAAGTAAGTAGACGAGACATAACTAGCTAGGAGGATTGACTAGGTTAGCACCACTATTCCTCTATTGATTTCCTTTATCCATTTATCTATTTTTATTTTATTCGCATTAGTAGTTTAATTAATTAAATCCTATCGAAACCATTATTATTCGTGACACTAGACTTAGTAATAATCCAACACACATAGCTCTTGGGACGACCTCGGCTTTACCATTTACTACACTACACGCGACCGGGTACACCGCCTGTTAGTGCACTAGGGTAGACCATAGGTATAGCGAGACACTATAAATATTAAGACCGTCAAGAAACCTCGCAAGTTTTTTTGCCACGGGGAGTTATATTAGGATTGATATTAAGTCTTTCATTTCGCTTTTAAACTTTTCTCACGATCATATTTCAAGTTTTCGTGTACCATGGAAGTCATTAACATCGATGACCTCACTCTTGAGGAATATTTGGCGTTGACAAGAGAAGAACAAGGACCGTGGATTGTTAGGCCACCATAGCGTAAGATGCTCAATTCAAATCAAACCTCAATTCATGAGGGAATTATGCAAATCCTTCTCCGAAGCATCACCGATGATGCCCATGAACATGTAGACAATGTCGAATACATTGTCACCTATTCAAGATTCCCGAGTCTCACACGATGCTATAATGTTACGAGTATTCCTATTTCTCTTACGGAGTCGCAAAAGATGGGTCGATCGACACCGCAGGACCACAACACTTGGCCTATCTTAAAAAAGTATTTCATTCAGAGATATTGTCCTCCATCAAAGACGGCTAAGCAATTGGAAGAAATTCATAACTTCAAGCAAGAGGGTGATGAAACGTTATACCAAGCTTGGGAAAGATATAACGAATTGTTATACAAATGCCCTACTCATGATCTCAACAGCCAACAAAAGGTGAACGTCTTCTACAAGGGACTGAACATCTCATCAAGACAAATGATTGATTCTCAAGGGCCGATTCCTAGTATGACACCCACTCTGGCTTTAGAAACTATTCAAAAAATGGCAGACCACTCTCACAAATGGCACAATGGAGGAAGCAACCGAAGTAAGAATGATGATATGGAAGGCCTTGCAGCAATAAACAACAAATTAGAAAGCCTTGGAAGAGAAATGAAGAAGCTCAAGGAAAATGTGCATTCCATTCAAGTTGAGCGAAACGGACTCCACCTTCTAAAGAATGTTCCTCCAACGAAGAAGTTAAAAGGATCGGAGAAGTTAACTATGGAAGAGAATTCTTCAACAGCCTACAATAATAACGGACCCAGATATCGAGAAAAATCCTCGGTTCTACACAAGAATCAACAATAATCCTCCTAAACCTAGCCTTGAGGAAATAATGCACCGCACATCAAGAATCTACAAAAAGGGAGATAGACTCAAGGAGTGGATGGTCAAAGTAAAGGAGGACACCAATATGAACCTACGTAACCAAGATGTCGCAATTAAGAACCTCGAAACACAAATTGGGCAATTGGCTAAAACCTTGAAACAAGTAATGCTAAAGCCATTGCTCGCAAGGCCATATTTGCGCAAGATAAAGCAAAGAAAGAGCAAGGCACATCCTCTATCACTAATGATCTTTCCGGATTAACTACCTAAGAGAGGATGATAAATCAAGACGACGAGGTCCCGCCAAGCCAACTTCCCGAAAAGCAAGAATACCAGAAAGTTTTCTCCCATGCACTATTGGTAACATTAAGATTCCCGCATTAGCTGATTTAGGGGCCGGGGTAAACCTTATCTCTACCACTTTATTTGAAAAAATCAAACTTACCAATTTAAAAGAAACAACTATTATGATTGAAATGGCTGATTCCTCTAAGGCTGTACCGAGGGGAATTGTGAACAATGTGCTTTTAAAAATTGGAAATTTTTCTTCCCTACCGATTTTGTGGTTATTGACATGGGAAAGCGGGAGGCTTACAACTTAATTGTTGGAAGACCTTTTCTGGCCACTTGTAGGGCTCAGATTAAGGTTTTTGAAAAACAAATTTCTTTGGGAACTGAAAATGAACGAATAACTTTTAGTATGAAAGAGCATTTAAAACCAAAAATTGAAATTTCTAATAATGTTGACATTGTTAATGTTCAATCGTTGGATCCCACTCTACACTCTAATCCTATTACTGATGATAGTAGAGAGAATATTGATAATTGTAAGCAGAAACAGGATGAAGTTGTCCAAAGCATTGAGGAAACTCCGGATCCAAACAAACATTTTTGCAACTCGATGTCAACCAAAGATAGCGAATCAATGACAACATGGCCACCGTTTACTCATCCTAAAAAATGTGAAAGAAAGGCTAATGAATGGATATACCCTCATAAGGGAGAGGAACATGATGTTGAGTTAGCATTAGAAGATTGGTACAAAATAAAATTTGGAAACTCAAAATCATTAAGGACCGGTTAAGCAAGATAAGTGCAATCATCTCATCGACACAATAGACGGTACAAGATCCAAGATCAAGATTACTAATAGTATTATTATCAAGATGATGACCGAGGAAAATCATGTGATAAATGGCTTTCACATAAGTTTGGAACAAATGGCATCAATAATTCTACAAGGAAAAAAGGCTCGATAATTGGATGAATGAGTACCAACGAATGGTGGAAGTGGGGCAAGTCCAAAGGCCCCCATAGAAGCCCCGCTGCTCGAGTCTAACTTAAAGACTCAGAATAAAGAAAAGTGCTCTTCGGAGACAACCCGAATTATCCCTTTCTTTTATTTTATTTCCTTTTCGTTGGGTTTTGTGTTTTCTAACTATTTTTGCAGAAACGAGGAACTAATTGTCATTGCAGCTTGTCGATCTCGAACAGAGTTACGGCGTAACTCATCTTGGTGATTACGCCAGAACCAACATTTTAGCAAAGCAGTAATTCTTGACGATTACCAATTACGGCGTAATACCATCTCGGTGGTTACGCCAGAACTACTCGCTTTGCAAACTCATTCCAGTTTTGCCATTACCATTACAGAACTCCTCATAAAGAGTTACGACGTAACTTTCCTCTCGCTTTAATTCTTTCATTTTAAAACACATTAACCTTGTATTAGTTTTTAAATGAACTTTGTGGGTGTGTTCCTCAGAACCCTCACGAGACTTCACTCGTCCACTGGGACACCAAGTGGTTTAAAAGGCTTGTTGCATAGGCTAAATGCAACCGTGATTCCTACGAAAGTGAGTTAGGTTTGTTTTTCATTTTCATTTTTTTTTTTAGAATTATGCTTGTCGGTATTGTGATTTCGTGGATTGAAGTTTGTTCATGACGCTTATACGAAGGCACGTTTCTTTTTCGTGGGCCTTCTTCTTTATGGAGCAAATTTCGGGAAGTTCTCGCCTAATTCTACCTTTCTTTCACCTTTATTTTAATGCCTAGTACAAAAGGGACTTTGTACAATTCAAGTGGGGGACGGAGTAGAATTATCTCTTGAACTTTATTTCGCCTCATTTTTCTAGTTTATTTTGAAAAATTATGCCATTTTTAAAATTTTGACATGTTTTTCTTAACCTAACTAGATTAGACCTTAGCCGAGCACATACAACCCTTGATATTATATGGTGAGATTAGCCTTATCCGCTTCCAATATTTTACCCCAAATCCACCAAATTATGAGTGTGCTGGTAGCTTGTAAACTTTAGAACTTGGCCTTTGCATCATTTCGAGACCATAGACGAGGTATGTTGAGTTAGCTCGATGTATTTGGACTTTTCAGTTTTAGAAGGCAATATTATAGGATTATCACCCAAACAGCCTACCATTGTGAGTCTATCGATTAGTCACCTCGACTTTTCGACCCCCATGTGAAACCCTTTTGTTGCACTCATCTTTAGTGCAAGATACCCCTAGATACACCCTTCTGAGCCATTCCTTTCATTTTGTTAACCCAATATATTGTTTCGATACACCTATACACCTTAGCCTACCCTGTAGTCTTTATTTGTAATTGGGAAGTCATCATTTGCCTAAGTTCAAGGTTCGAGTGGAAAGGTTCGAAATCACGCTTTCATCGACAACATTTATGAAGATCATTGAAGACCCCCAATTCCCATTGTTCATCTCAAGTGGGGGATATTATGTTATGTTATTGTTATGTTGAAAAAAATGATTCAAAAAAAAAATGTGTTGATTGATTATGATATTGTAAAGTGCGATGTTATAAGCAATCGTAGTATGAGCTTTATTGATTTAGTATCGAGGAGGCCACCTCGGTCACATTTGAAGATTGAGTTGGTAGTTATGCCAACAGTTGGAGAAAAGGTAGTGTGCCCATCACGACGCCCTCTAATGACACATCTACCTTGCATTTCATGATCCGGTTTCTTGACTTCTAAGCTTGAACTTTGGGCGGACGGTAAGTGGTGATGACTTGGTTATAGATTTAGACTACCGCTTGTTTTTCATTTTACACCAATTATATATCCCATGTCTTATCCTACCCTTTAGTCATGAAGCGTGTCTAGGTGATGCAATGAGCAATCTTTGGTGTCTTGGCCATGGATTTGGTCATGTATCATTGATTTTGTCCACTTCACCGTGACATGTTAGTAATGACGAGTCACCCTTAACCTTTGTCGTGTCTACCCATATTGCCTTCGAGAATTGTTTAGCCCTTAACTCTAGTGGTGGAGATTTGTGTAACCGCCAAGCTTATGATAGAATACATGCTATGATCATGCGATTGAGTGATCACCCGAAATTGACACTTAGAATAGTTGAGAGATTTGAGTGTTTGTTCCCTTTCGTGAGGTGTTCGGCTTTGTTTTATTCTAGCATAAGGGATTTGTAAACTCATATTTTCCAGATTATGGGAGATATCTTTTAGGAATCTATCTAATAAGGTCTACTTGAGGGCAAGTAGAGTTCATGGGGGATATTTGATAACATCAAATAGTCCCGAATATTAAGTGTCAATTTCCGATAATGCTCGTTATTTATATCATTTATATGGATTTACGCTTGTTTTCCATTGTTTTCCACTTTCGTGTAAATTACGAGCATTGGAGCTAAAGAGACGCGAAATGGAAACATATCTAAAGATTTATCACAAGATGTTATTTTGAAGAAGTTACGCGTAACTCATCTCTCACATTACGCCGTAACTATTGCGTGACTCGAGATGCCAACTTATCAAGAGGTTACGGCGTAACTCTTCCCAAAGGTTACGACGTAACTACATTAGGTCAAATGAGGTTCCACGCACCGATACTTACGCCAGAATTCATCGCATCACTTACGACGAAACCGAGTTTATTGAAGACTACGGCATAACCACTAATAAGGTTACGCCGTAACCAGCAGATCTAGTGCATTTTACGAAGAAATAGAAGGTTACGGTAACTCCTATATTGGTTACGCCAGAACCCGGATCCGCCTATAAATACCCCACGAATTCCAAAGATTTCTAATCATCCCATTCCACACACAACACTGAGAACGTGGGAAAAGCTCAAGGCAGGTCTAGGGAGCATACGAGTCGTTTCCAAGGAGAAGTCACCCATTACGATAAGCATTAGCGTTTTATATTTCTTTTACTTTCAATTCATGTATTTCGTACCTTTGAATATTGAATTGATTTGCATGATTAATATGAGCTGCTAAGCACCTTTTGGTGCTAGCCTAGTTATGATTCCTTAATTGTTTTGTTTATGCTACCTTTACTCCGCATAATTATTTCTAAGTGTATGCATGCATAGTTCATTGGTAGTCACCCTTGGTTCGGTAGTTTTGAATGGCGGTAGAGGCCAATTGCCTAGGAGATATGACCAACTGACCCTAGGTGAGCGGATCGAGACGGAAGGGTAAGATATGACCAACCGACGACCCTTTCTACTTGTGCGATTTGACCAACCGATCACCTATCGCTTGGATGAACTTAAGAATTGGGGTGTAGTGTCTAAGTTCCTAACGGCCGGCACTCACTATTATGAATCTAGCATGTAGCGGTACTTAATGACTTGGCTTAGGGACCAGAACAACAGACTTATGACGGTGCCCGATTTCTCCTGTGGTGGCATCTTTGCTGATAGGTTAGGGCGAATTGACCAAATGTTGTCCTCTCGAATTTGACCCCACCTGAAGTAATTGGAAGTAAGTAGACGTAGACATAACTAGCTAGGATGAGTAACTAGGTTAGCACCACTTATCTCTATTGATTTCTCTTTATCCATTTATCTGTTTTTATTTACTTTATTCTGCATTAGTAGTTTAATTAATTAAATCCCTTTCGAAACCATTATTCTGTGACACTATACTTAGTAATAATCCAACACACATAGCTCTTGGGACGACCTCGGCTTTACCATTTACTACACTACACACGACCGGCCTGCTAGTACACCGCCTGGTATAGTGCACTAGGGTAGACCATAGGTATAGCGAGACACTATAAATATTAAGACCGGTCAAGAAACCCTTACTAAAAACATTTGATGAAGTTCCTTTTTATGAGTAAACCATAATTTGGGAGAAAGGATAAGAATCATGTCAAATTCTATTTTAACATGATATAGATAATTTTGAATAGATGACATTGACATAGATTAATAATGCAACACCAATATCTCTATGTGGGGAACAATGGATAAAAAAACTTTTGGTTAGCAAAAATTTCTTTTCGAGGTAAAGATGTGTATTGACTAGTTTATAATAGTGTTTAGGGAAATCAAGCAAGAATACTATTCTTGATGATATGATTAATATGAAGGACAACTTTTTGGAGAATTCGTGACGTTGAAGTTTAAGCATTAAATCTATGAGTCTTTACATAGTAATAAATATATGCAGAGAAATTATAATACTATCTAATAGAAGCATATATCATTATTTTATCTATAAGCAATTAGCATGTTTTTAGATTAAATAAATATAGTTAGGAGAACATACCTTTGTTATATATTATTTTTATGATTTTTGAAAATCATAGACGCGAAATACTTCATGAGTTTTTAAAATACTTAATCATATTTTGTAAAAGCAAGTCGTAACTACTTTGGATTCTGCTTTGGGTATTGAATTCATGTTTCCTTAGATGGAACGAAGTCATTGAATGAATCCTAGCATGAAGAATTCTCAAAAGAAAATGTTAGAATGATCTATCACTATCCAACATTTAAAGTTTAAAAATTTCTAAAACATGAATTTTTGTTTTAAGAAATTTCCTTCTTTGTAGTTTTCAAACATACACGGATCGTATCAAGTTTTTAAATTACAATATACTCTAAGAAACTTGGTAACGAAGCTCTGATGCCAATTGTGGAACACTAGAAGGGGGTTGAATAGTTTTACCAATTAAAACTTCCTTTTAAAGTAATTAGATCGACTTATGTCAATCTATTTACTTTGTGTGTTGGATATTGATAGATGAGCATATAAGTAAGTAATGCAAAAGATAAAGAGTAAAGGAACACAAAACTACGACACGAGTATTTATAGTGGTTCGACTACAAGGACACCTTCCTTGCCCTACTCCACTCCCCGAGTACCCCACTCGAGAGTTTGTAAGCACTACACAACACAAGCTCCTTAATGTGGCGGAGAATCCTTCACAATGTTGCCTACTCTTTATCCGATACAAGGCTAGACAACGAGTTCTTCCACGAGGTAGAACCAAACCTATCACAACGTCGCCTACACTTTATCCGGTACACGGCTAGATACCGAGTTCCATTAAAAATAGAAACTACTACCCAACACTACACCACAACACTACTACCCAAAGGAGACACACTCCTTGTTACAACACTAGAGAGGATATCAACATCCTCTAACCCAACCTACATAACTTGTACATCGAAGCACCATATCGAATGTACACCTTTGGAACCTTTTACTAATGCCTTCAACACGACACTTCGGAACCTTTCACTAATGCCTTCAACACGACACTCCTGTGGAGAGAAGAAAGAACTATCAACAAGATGCACTTCAATGGTCTTGATGATGACGAAGCTTAGCAAGTCATGACCTTGAGCTTGCACGTATTCAAGAGGTGGTGATCTCGCCTTTAAGAGGAACCAAGAGAATCACACAAACATAAAACTACATAAAATGATCCTTTGGATCTGTGGTTAGTGAGGTTAGAATACTGAGAGAAAGTGTATCTAAGAGTGGTAGCGAGCAAGAGAGAAATGGCTCATTATTTATAGACAAAACAATGTCTATTGTCCCACGGTTCCTACGGATCCCTCACCAGAGGGATCCAACTAGTTAAAAACCTGGGATCCGGGTACTGGGTCAGTTTGGTCCGATTTCGGGTTGTAAACTGGGTTATGGGTTATGGGTATTGGATTATGGATACCCAACAAGATGCAATGTACCTAGTCATTGGGTCATGGATCATGGACCTTGGGTCATGGATCATGGATAATATCCAACATGACTTCATGCATGATTTCATGCAATGGGTCATGGGTTATGGATCATGCTCCATGGGTGTGGGTTATGGACTTTGGTTGTTACCCAACAACATTCATTGTACCTAGTCAATGGATCATGAGTCATGGGCCATGGGTTATGGACTTTGGTTTTTACCCGTTACTTACCCATTACAACATATACAAAGTACATATACATTTCTATAAAATGTAAACACTAGTTTTTATACATATACATTTCTATAAGATGTAAACAATATTACTTGTTAGTGTTTTATAAAATGTCTTTGGTTTTATAACTTATTTACTAAACATGTTTTGATATAGTTTTAATATGTTTAGTAAAAGTGTGTTAGTAAACTATTGGCTCAAACTATTTACGTATTTTATTTGTTTCGTTAAAATAATTTTACGTTTGTTATCGACAAAACATTAGAAGATCGTAAAATATAAATAAACGTTTTTATTGTTTATTTGTATTAACACATTGTATTCCCAATACCACATCACAGCAGGGCAAAACCAGAGCATCAATCACACAGGTAAGCTCACCCATGGTTAGAGATAAGTCACGAAACATCAAAGTGTTGGTCATAGCTTAACCATTAGCCACTTATACTTGCAAATGACACATAGTCAAAGGCCTACAACCCAACTTTTTGACAGTCTGCAAGTCAATGAAATTGTGTGTGCTTCCACAATCCATAAGCACATACCCCTCTTGTTTACTTACCACACCCTTAACTCTCATTGTTTGATAATTGTATACACCAGTAAGTGCATTTAATGAGATTTGAGCAACCATTTCATTACTGTGTTCAGTTTCAACAGTTGGGCTATAATCCTCATTAGACTATTTTTCCTCCACAGTTTCAAACTCCTCATCTAACACCACTTCTAATGAATGCAAATGAACACTACATTTATGTCCAGGCACATACTTTTGATCACAGTAAAAACAAAGATTCTTAGCCCTATTTTCCTCAAATTATTTATGGGTCAACCTCTTATAAGGCATGTTATAAGCATTCCTATTCTCACCATATGGTGTTCTTTTGGGTGCAAGCAATGCTATTGGTCTATTAATTGGTCTTGGCAAAATACCTCCATTCTTATTGACATAACCAGTATTAATAGGCCGCATGTTGGATTGATAAAAGTTATACCTTGGTTTGGTGGCAATGAGTGTAGCTTCTTACATTTTGGCCGTGCATAATACATCAACCAAGGTGTGTAGCTTGAACATTCTCACATGCATACTAATTTCACTCGTCAATCCCCAATGAACAGACTAATTGCTAGAGATTCAGTTAACTCCAACCTATTCAACAGATCTTCAATGATAGACTTGTACTGTACTAGTCTGCTTCAAATTCTTGAGTTCCACCATGGATCTTCAAACACATTTCCAAATCTTCTCAAAACTCCTATTTCATACATTTCCCATGGACACCCATGCCCATACTTTCTCACAAACTGCTGATGTCAATTCAAGGATTTGTCAAACACATGCATGGCTGCTAATTCCACCTTCATATCTTCTTGAATATTGTCAATCTTAAAGAATTTTTTGTATCTGAACAGCCAACCCTTTAGATCATCACCATTGAGTCTTGGAAACTCAATCTTGGACATCCTTCCATATTGTGTAGGCATTTGTCCACCAACTCTACCACTGGTGCCATGATTGCCAATACTGGTTTCTTCATCACTTCTCATTCTATTTCTTCTTGCAGGATTCTATTGTGATTTGCAATCTCAGTCATAGTTCTTTTCATATCACCACTTGCTTGTTGAAGAGACTGCATTGTAGGATCTTGACTTCCAAGAGTAGTTCTTTTGCTCACCATTATATCAATATCACTATTACTCATCAACAATGGAATAGCAACTATTGGTTTTGTTATTGATTTACTCAAACAAACTGCTGCTGATCATGGGTTCAAGAATAGAGAAATTAACCACTAATGGGCTATTCTTGAGATCGTACAGTCGTTTGACACTAATCAGGTGTAAAAGAACAGTTGAAGTTAGTGGTGACTAACTTCACCGGAAAATAACAGATTCTTGCCAGGATTTTAACCGGAGAAGACAATATGGTGCCAGAAAAGGGCTCTGAATACCACTTGATGCGTACAGATAGTAATCAACCAGAAATCATTATGAAATGTGGTTACTTGGTCGATAACAAACAGGGGAACATATGAGATAGAAATCTAACCGTATTTTGAGATCAATGATTAACTTTGTTGTAATGGAATTAGAGGAAATGATTACAATCAGTTTTAGTGAATGGATACAAATAAAGTGAAAGATAGTATTTATACAAGCTGGAAAGGATAAAAGAAGAGAAACAGATTTTCCCGCCATAAGTTTTGTAACAGACTTTTGGCTCACACGTGCCTTGCACGTGATTTCTTTGAATTTCACATTTGGCGTGTATCAAGATCAACCAGTGAACCCATTTTAGTGTATATGCCTACAAAAAATAAAATATATAACTTGAGATTTTATGTTGGATTTGGATTTAAATATATTTTGTTATGTACTTAATATGACACTGAATTACATTTATAACTTGGATATTATTGAAATTGTTATATAGTTGTTCATAACTTCATATGTTGTTTTATCCTCTTTTTAGATCGTTAAATTATTTTTTGATTTAAACTAGTTAAAACGATAAACAACCAACATTCTTTGCCGCTTGAACTATTTACTTAAACATGTTAAACGAGTCAAAAAAGGGTTACATGTGTTATGCAGGTGCAGGTTAGGGTTGAATTTCTTAACACGATTATAATCGTGTCTTGTTTGAGAAAAGTTATACGAGCCCGTCAACCCGCAAACCCGAATGGGTCAAACCGAACAAAACTCGATGGCACCCTACCTAAAACCAATATACATCAATCCTCTAGCTTTGAATTCTAAAATTATGCACCTCACGAAAAACAACCGGTTGGGCTTAAGTTCCAAATAGTATCTTTTTTATGTTAGATGTTTTTCAACTAAATGGTTGTGAGTTTACGTCATGCTTAATATATTCTGAGATAAATTTATTATATATAATGTGAGATAATTAGGTGTTGTAAAAAAAAATTAAAAATAAAAATCTAAAACGCTTAATTAATATATTTTTTTATCTTTTTGTAAACCGACAGTTTTACTACTATTAATTATTTAACTAATAATTTATTTAGACTTTATAATAATAATAATAATAACTTTAAATAAATATAATATGAAAACCTTGATTAAACTGTTTGTTTTTAAAATATTAGATGATTAATTTAGAATAACCCAAAAACATGATAAGGATCCTCTTATGTTTAAATGAACATGAGAGGTCATGTTATATTTTATGTGATTGTACATTCTCATTATTGCAAAATATTAATTTTATTTTAATTCAAATGTACAATCACATGAAACACAACATGACCTCTCATGTTAAATGAACATGAGAGGATCATTATCAGAAAAACAAATATAAACAAATAGTGGTCAACAATCACTTATATAACAACATATTTTCAAAAAATGAAAAAAGAAGGTTGAAAAACTTAATTGAACCAATTTGAGTTCATCATTCTGTCTTCATAGCAAAATTGAGCATTTTTATTAGTGAATAAAACTAAAAGTTAGCTTCAATTTGATCAGACTCATCTAAATTCCATCAAGCAAAATATATATGTATAAAAATACGTGTATCAATTTTGTAAAGAAAAAAAATTATGAGATAATTAGTAAACTTTAAATAAATTATATGAAATTAAGTATTTTTATTAGTTTTCATAACTTTTTCAATAACTTTATAAATTTAATAAATACAATTTAGACTTTATACCTCATATGCTTTATATTTTATAAGAAAATACAACGTATATATTGGTGTTATTTATAAATATATTACCAGCATATATTAAATTAATGTATTTGCATGAAATTATAAATATAAAAAAGAAAACACATGTTACTGTGACATGCAAGTGAATACACAAGATTATAAACTTACGAACGGCTCATGTTATTCCTATTTATGAGATTAAGTAAGGATATCCAGAAAAAGTATTACTCCCTTCGTCCCATTTTTATTATCCACTTTCACTTTGACCAGTCTTTATTGTTCAACTTTGACCATTAATATATTTATTTGTGTTATATAATACTTGATGAAAATTATACCAATGAAAATACATTTAAAACCCAATACATTCATATATTTTTCATCAATTATTATATAACACAAACAAAAATAATTATGGTCAAGGTTGAAGAAGAAAGACTAAAAAAGTCAATAGGGGACAATAATTTTGGGACGGAGGGAGTATTTTTTAACTATCCACATTCATAACGACTCATGTTGTTCCTCTTTACAAGTTTAACCTGCGCACTAGTTTAAAACTTAAATACAACTTAATTATTATTAACACGAATATAAATATCAAAATGAAGTCACTACCTCACATGTTACTGTTAGATGAGATGTTGTACATATGACAACGACACATACTCTTTCAAAGGTTATTATGTGCTACTAAACACACATTAATCAATATTAACATATAATAAACAAAATTATAAAAATTTGTGCATTCATGAGTATTAAAATTATATAAATATTAAAAATTTAATATAATTTTATAAAAGAATCTTAAACATAACAAAAATCACAATATTTAATTTCAAAAAAATCAACTATGATTATGCCTCTTAGGCTAGACGGAATAAAGAGTAAGTCACCCGTGAGTGAGCCCCGTGAGCCACTCACCCTTACCCCCATGCCATCACTCGCGCGTGAGTGGTTGGCAAAATCGTGAGTGAGCCACTGCGTGAGTTGCACAATATTGTGTGCCATTTTCGACCGTTTGCAAGTAAAAAAAAATTCAAACACCCTCTTTTTATAAATACCCACCATTTCATCTTCATTTTATTCACATCTCTCAATTTATTTACACACTTTTCACAATTTAAATCGTCAAAATGAATTCAGATACGTTTATGGGCATGGATGATTTATTAGAAGATGGAGAAGAAGTTAGCAAAGAATTGCGAAGAAAATTTTATTAAAAAGCTATCGAGTATATTAAGTCGAGACGAACATATACTAGATTGTCGAGAACCACCATAACCGGAGATCGAGCGGGTGCTCATGAGCGTCTAATGTGTGCCTTTTTTCGCTAACCCGATGTACGACGATCGACGATTTAGAAAAACGTTTCGAATGGCTCGTCCACTTTACAACCGTATAGTAAATGCGGTAACCAATCACTCTGCTTACTTTCAGGGTAATCCTGATTGTTCTGGACGAGAAGGTATATCCTCGTTGATAAAGTGCACGGCTGCGATTCGTCAATTGGCGTACGGTGTTAGTGCAAGTTTTCTAGATGAATATATGCAAATAAGTGAGAGAACCTCGCGAGAGTCTCTTGACAATTTTTGTGAAGTTGTGATGCAGATTTTTGGCCCTGAGTATTTGAGGAAACCTACGGTGACTGATGTTGAAAAACTTTATCGGCATCACGAAGCAAAGCACGGTTTCGGGATGTTAGGTAGTCTTGATTGTACCGACCGGGAGTGGTTCGGTTGTCCGTGACGCCACAAAGCTCAATATGTTAGACGTGATCATGGTCCGAATCCGCTCATTTTACTTGAAGCAGTTGCATCACAAGACTTCATGGATATGGCATGCTTTCTTTGGTGTTGCGGTCGAACAACGACATCAATGTTTTGTATCAATCCCATTATTTAACGATCTCAAACCGGACGGGCACCGAGGTTCCTTTTTGTGGCTAACGGAGTAAGTTACCCATGGATACTATCTTGTTGACGGATATATCCCGAACTGGCGCCTCTTGTTAAGACGATTACGGAACCAAAGAGATGATGATCATAAACGAATTTTGTATAAAAGAAAGCAAGAATCGGCAAGGAAGGATATTGAACGAGCGTTTGGTGTTCTTAAGAAAAAATGGGCAATAATAGCCAATCCAACACGAAAGCAAAATAAAAATAGGATTATGAATATGATGTACACATGTATCATATTACATAACATGATTCGCAAATACAAAAAAGTTGCAATCTCGCCTAAATGGTTTCGGGATGAAGCACACCAGCCAGAAGACGTTCTTCGAAATGAAGAGCAAGTGCAACGAGTTATGAGGTGGATCAGATCATCGGAAGAGCATCAAAACCTTCACACGATTTGATCGAGCACTTGGCTCAAAATGAATAATCTTTTACCGTTATTTGTTATGTATTTTTTTCCGTATTTTACTTTTTATGTAATGTTTTTAATTCTATGAATAAAAGTTTTACGTTATAATTATTTTTACGTTTACATTTACGCTTTTATTTAAAATGAATGTGTTAAATAAAAAGATGATGTGGATGAGTGGGTTTGGTGTGGTGAATAAATGTTAAAACCATGGTGAGTGAGTGGTAAAGTAGAGAGAGAAAGGCGAGGTGGCGGCGTGGAGTGAGTGAGATTCTTATTATTCCTTTTAGCCTTATACTATCTGGTCAAACGTCTTATCTTTTAAAAGGTTGTCATAGAAAGTAGGAGTAGTATATATTTTGTTTGAATTATTATGGAGTATATATTTTGTTAAAAATGAAAAGAATATGAGAGACACTTTTAACGACCAATCTATCCAACTTGGCGCTCAAAGTTGACCGTTACTGTCTCTCTCTTTACGCTATCATATTAACCGGAAACTCAAAAAACTGTCATATATCCACAGCTAGATCCATATCAAAACACTTGTGGCTCCGTTGACCATGGATCAGGAGCAATCGTCGGAACATGTTCCGAAGGTAGATCAAGCTCCAGATAATCTAACGAGCTCAAATGAAGTAACTGTTGACGTTGAGAAAGAAGTTATTATTGTTAAGGATGAAAAAGAACAAGTCACCGAAAAGAAGTTACTATTGTAAAGGATGAAAAAGAACAAGTTAGCGTTAAGGTTGAAAAACAAGTAGTTGGAAGTAGTAAAGATGCCGTTACTAACGGTGGTGCTACTTATTCAGGTTGGTTTTTATTTCTATACTTCTAGTTTATTTCTTGTGTGAAAATCATGACAAACTACATATATTTAAGAAAAATTAAACACTTTTTTTAGCACTTTTAATAGTGTATTGTGAGCCGTGGTCCGTTCCTGTTTGCTATTGTTGTTACGGAAAATGTTATTGAGGTTTGTTAAAAAATTACCAAACCTATGCCATTTATACTAAAAATAATACATGAATGTATTGTGAGCCCTGGTTTCGTTCCTGTTTGCAATTGTTGTTGTTTTTATTGGGTGATGATTCGTTTAATCTTTAATGATTTTAGAGTGTGAATGTAATATTTCAAATCTGGAAAACCACTGTGGAAGATGCTTAGCTAGGTTTCTACTGACATTAAGTTTGCAGCTTTTTGTTATTCAGATTTGTTTAGAACGTTGATAACTGGCAGGGCCGTTTCTGAGCTTTAAGACGCCCTGTGGAAAAAAATTTACTTAAAAAATTGTCACATTTTTGGTGTAGAATTTGAGCAAGATTTTAACTGTATCTTTAATTTGATAGTATTGATTTTTTGTTTTCGGCTGGTGTGCAAGACTTTGAGGACCAAAATATATATTGATTGCAAATTTCTGAGTCCCCGTCCAATTGCACACCTCACACCCTCATATGCGGCCCACCCTGACGACAATATGTGGAAGGAGATAGCGGCCTAATAGTGTCCGGGCGTACATGGAGACTTGTTTTTGTTATGTTAGTGAATGTCGTTAGGATTGGATGGACAGTAATTGTAGGAAAACAGAAGAAAGGTTTAAATGCAGTTTAAATGTGAGTTCATTGATTTGTTAGAGCATAAATGTAAATATGTAATACAAATGCGAAAACTACTGTGACAAGGTGTTGTGTGATTTTAGTTGGTCGGTGATAATACTTGTTTAGTTGAGCTATTGCTGTGTTTGTGAATGTCATTAGGATTGGATGGTTAGTAAATTTAGGATATGAGTAGAAAGTTTTCGATCAAGTTCAGCTAGTAATAGTGATTTAATTAATTTATCATAATGTTCATGACTTGGTTCCAGAAGCTCCGATGAAACACTTAGTTAGAGCTGGACAATCGTGTAAACAATGAATACTAGAACTAAATGCTTACAAGGAGAGAATGCTAGACAAGTATGGGACCGATGGCCAACGATGAGAATGAAAAGAGAGTTTTCGATGTAGTTTAAGTGTTTGACAACTAAACACAAATTCTTAAATTGTTAGAGTAGAGTGTATCATAACACATGCAAAACACTAAAAACTAACAGGATTCATGTCGATTTGCCTTATAGATCATTTCTGTTTCAAGGCACTCCAAAGTTCAAATTGTTCAATAATCATTTGAACTAGACACAATTATTTGACAAAAGGATTTCCTGTTTACTATGAATGTACAGTCGTATAAAACAGAAGGAACACTGCAATTGAGACCGTTGATTGGTTTGTTAATTGGTCACAAGTACATTTATTTGTTACCGCAACTAATGAGTCTTGATAATGCAATAGCATCTGTGAAAATAGTTGTCTGTATGTTGTTCTCATTTATTTCTTTTGATTATCTTTTACCAATGATACCAACACTTAGATTGTCTATAACTGAGAAAATTATCATTGCTCTTCCATAAGGTTGTTATATAATTGATTCTGTTTCCTGTGGCAGGGTCCAATGGCAAGAGTAAACCTGCATTGCGTAAATTGCAATCAGAACTCTCGAGTTTTATATTAGGAAGTTCTGACAAGAGACAGTCGTCTGTCAATGATCCGTTTAGGCTGGAAAAATCAAAAACAGAAAGACCTAAGCGTAGTAATATGCTTGCTGAACAGACACCTCAACTTCTTAATGAAACACTATCTGCAAACCAGAAGGTAACTCTTGTTTCCACTTTTCAATTTCTTAAGCTTTTGTCCTCAGTTTTTTATATATAATATGCTAATCATATGTATGCATGTATTAATGTTTTCCCAGCTCATGTTTTTGTTAAAGGAAATAACAGATAAAATATACATATAAAAAGAGAGAATTTACAAAGAATAGCGAAAATCGTGACCGAAACAAACCACACCTAACTAGTATTAACAGCATTCTCGATTTCTCCCAATTATTTCCTAAAAAATTATAAGGTATAGAATGAACTGCAAATCAGAGGAGGGAACGGAGCAACACCCAGTAGCACTAAACTAAACAACACCTTTCCTTAATGTTCATAGAATCTGTTGATATGCATGTACTATTTTATGAATGAATATGTTTACTTTAGCTGTTTGATTGTCCACGCTTGTTTGTATTTGTAATGAACATTTTTAAGTGCTGCAGCTTCAAATGTTGAACAAAATTGCTACGGTTAGAGAAAACGGCACAGTAGAATTCGAGATACCTGGACATGCTGAACTGTGTGCTTTAGGAGCTGAAAGTGGGAAAGTTTACAATGCATGCAATGAAGATAACACCGAATGCTTGGAACCTCGGTATCTTCGTCCATTGCAAGTAGTAATACTTATTGTTGGAACTCGTGGTGATGTGCAACCATTTGTTGCAATCGCCAAGCGCTTGCAGGTAAGCTATTGCTATATACCACCTTTTGTTAGGAATTTTTACAGATGTGAAACATATGGACTGCATTATGATTGCACAAAGGAGTTAATAATGACCCATATTCTGGGTTAAGAACTTCGTTTTTCTTGTGAAAATTAAGTTTTAACCAGTCATGGACGTTGAATGATGTTCCACAAATGAATTTATTTCAGGATTATGGTCATCGTGTTAGACTAGCAACCCATTCAAATTTCAAGGAATTCGTCTTGACTGCTGGATTGGAGTTCTATCCACTTGGTGGAGATCCAAAAGTTCTTGCTGAATGTACATTCCTCTTGCCTCGTTTTTACAGTAACTTGATGAATTGTAAAATTTATCCTACCATACTAGTCCCATAACGTAGGGAATTGTTTAGTTGTCTTCATTTTGGATGAATTGAACAATGTGGAACATTTGATAAAAAGATAAGTAAATTGCTATTCTATAACATTAGCCATGCTTATGGTCAGCTTTTATATTTTGTTGTTACGCAGATATGGTTAAGAACAAAGGATTCTTGCCTTCTGGTCCTTCAGAAATTCCTGTTCAGAGAAGTCAAATGAAAGATATTATTTTTTCACTACTTGCGGCATGCAAAGAGCCTGATCTTGATACTGGTATCTCTTTTAAAGCTGACGCGATAATAGCCAATCCCCCAGCATATGGTGATTACCTTACTTGATTAATCCCTTAAGCACTATGATTGGTCACCTGATGTCATGTCCATCACTGTTTTCACTGTTTAACGATGACCTGTATTTACATAATAATTGGGTTGATTATGTTTCAGGACATACACATGTTGCAGAGGCACTGAAAATACCTATTCATATATTCTTTACAATGCCTTGGACGTAAGTTTTTGTCTGATATAAGTTTTTCTATTTTGTGTAACTTGATGGTCAGTAACCTGAATGCTCTTAACGGATCTAGATAGAAAACTGTCGAATCAACAATCAGTTATAACTTACCTTAGATTGGCTATTCGTCTATTTTCCCCATTAAGTTATTTCTAGCTCTGGCAAAATGGACGGGCCGGATGGTCAGGCAATAACGGGTTCGGGTTAAACCGGTAATCTTGTAATAGTTAGTATCTTAAATCTGATTACAAGACTATATTTACAATGACAGATATTTTTGTAATAAAGCAATTTTGACACTTTTATGCATTTGAATACATTTTAGTTGATTCCCAACTCGTTTTGACCCCCACACAACCCGTTTTTGTACCCCATCGAAGATAACATACAACTCAAATCAGCCCATTTAAATGTATATGGGTCAAAACTGCGACCTCTAGCTATTAAAGTAGATAGGATTTTCTTATATTTGTTACAATTTACAAGTGGCTTGTTTTGCATATCAGGCCTACTAGCGAGTTTCCTCATCCTCTATCCCGTGTGAAGTCACCAGCTGGATACAGAGTAAGTTTATTTGGTTGAGTTTCTAAATTTATGATGTTTTTTCTGTTAATGTAACTTTTGCACATTTTAAAATACTCCATAGTTAAGTTGTGTTTTTATGTGTTGTTGCAGCTGTCTTATCAAATAGTTGACTCTTTGATTTGGCTTGGAATTCGAGACATGATAAATGATGTTCGGAAGAAAAAGTTGAAGTTGCGGCCCGTCACGTATCTAAGTGGTTCTCAAGGCTTTGAGGCTGATATTCCACATGGATACATTTGGAGTCCTCATCTTGTTCCTAAACCAAAAGGTTATTTGCAATGATCTAAATCATGTTAAATTTATGAAAATTATATTAGTTTTTTTGAGAGTAAATTGCAAAAATCGTCCTTGTGGTTTGGCCAAATTGCATGTTTCGTCCTTGTGGTTCATTAAGTGCAAAAATCGTCCTTATTTTGCACTGTTTGGATTCATTTTAGTCCTTCGGCATTGCAAAAATCGTCCGTGTGGTTTCAAAAAAGTTAGTGCCGAAGGACCAAAATGATCCCAAACAGTGCAAAATAAGGACGATTTTTGCACTTAATGAACCATAAGGACGAAACATGCAATTTGGCCAAACCACAAGGACGATTTTTGCAATCTTTTTTTTTGATGATATGGTTCTGTAATCACATATTTATTACATTATTTAAAATAATAATAATAATAATAATAATAATAAAATAAAATAGAATAAAAAAGGTAGATCAAAAAGTGTTGTTGTGTCGCCGAACTGGCATATTACCCAACCTGCACGATACATAGTTTGGAGAAAAGATCTCTTGGTTGATCATTTGAAAAACTATAAGATTTAACTTATGAGTCATGTTATATACAAACATAATGTTAATAAAGCTTATTCTCAACCTTAAGTACTCAAGACCTGATTTTATGAGCTGGATTAACTCTGATTACAATGCAGACTGGGGACCTAAGATTGATGTGGTTGGATTTTGTTTCCTTGATCTTGCTTCGAACTACCAACCTCCCGAAGACCTTGTACACTGGCTTAAAGCTGGTCCAAAGCCTATCTACATTGGATTTGGTAGCCTTGTAAGTTTTTTCTTATCGAATATCATACCTGTATCACAAAATTCTTTTCTTTTATGCTAGTTATAATCTTTATAAAAAGAGGCATAGTTACGTGACGAGTTTGGCAAGAATGGTCAAAAGTTATCTAAACATATCCACCATGAGCTTATTGTTTTACCCCAGGGCTTCAAAATATAACGTAGATAAATTGAAAATCATACAAGTACGTATATATAAATAAGTCGGGTTAGCAGCTTCTTCTAGCATATGAAAATGAAAACATGTGTACCAGAAAACATTTATTTTTCTTCACTCCAGATCAAATTTCTATATAAGTAAATATAGTGCCCCCTATCTAACCTTATAAAAAGAAAACTCCATGTGATGATATACCACTAGAGGTGGAAATCTCGACCTGTTTACTAGTGAATAGATAAAACAAAGGGAAATGATAGAGAGGCCTAAAGTTAGGCCTAAACTTAGACCTAATTACAAGTGGCATCATCCTGATGGTTACTAACTACTGTGTGATATTGTGGACAAAGTGTTTTTTAGCTAAACCTGGAACAATATTTTTTTAGCAAAATCTGGCACGCTAATTTATTACTGTGTGATATTTTGGACAAAGTGTTTTGGGTCAGCCCAACCATACCCAATCAACCAGTAGCACAAGTTACTTGCTTTGACCCATTACCCAACCCGCTCATTTTTCCAACACTACATGCCACAGTTGAATACGTTGTGCACTTGGGCACCTAGTCGGGTGTACCTTACCTGTTCACTCCTTCAGCAAAAAATACTTTGTTTTGTTCAATGTAGCGCTGTTAAACAGTTCGTGTTATTCATTTTCAGCCTGTTCAAGAGCCTGAGAAAATGACAGAGACAATTGTTAAAGCTCTAGAAATGACTGGACAAAGAGGCATCATTCAAAAAGGATGGGGTGGTCTTGGTAACTGTAAGTATACGGTTCCTTTATTTATGATACTATGGTTGCATTTTTTACTATGTATGTATACGGTTCCTTTATTTATGATACCATGGTTGCATTTTTTTTTTACTATGTATGTTTTTCACAACTTTATCTCTTCCGTTTACCTGTTCTTGTTTAATGTTTATGAAATTTATGTCAAATATATATGCTCTCATTTTGCGTTGGGCTAATAGCATTAAAAGGTAAACAACATTGGTCAAAATTTTAGTTTAGGCCAAAGAAACCACCAAAGCTTCAAAACTTTCTATTCAAGCCGAACTTCCCAAATATTTTGATCTAAGGTTACCTGACCCGTTTGAAATGCTCAAATGATATGTGGCATGTCTCAGTGACTTTGACCATAAACGGAAAGTTTATTATAAAACGTTGATTTGGTTTTGTCGTGAGTAAAAAGAGTTGGTTAAACAGAAATTTGACCAAAGTTGGTTTCCCTTAATAGGTAATTTGCCCTTTCGTGTGTGTAAAATCAAAACTAATGTTGTTAAACTTTGTCTTTCCAGTGACAGAGCCTAAGGATTTTGTATTCTCCTTGGACAACTGCCCGCATGACTGGCTTTTCTTACAATGTGCAGCTGTGGTGAGTCTTCATAATCAGTTTCATTTCTTCTACTACGCTCGAATTATATTAGTATAATATTTTTAAAATTCTGAGTAACGTATTACATACTTACATTTATGGTGCATCAGGTGCACCATGGGGGTGCCGGGACTACAGCTGCTGGTCTTAAAGCTGCGGTAATACTCGTAACAAGTTCTCATACACACAATTTTGTTTTGATTGTCCTTATCTGAAGTATCTTCACTTTTCAATTTAGTGCCCAACCACAATCGTGCCATTCTTCGGTGACCAACCCTTTTGGGGAGACCGAGTTCACAGCAGAGGCGTAGGGCCGATACCAATACCAGTCGACCAGTTTACACTTAACAAGCTGGTTGATGCAATTAAATTCATGCTAAATCCTAAGGTAAATAACCCCTTGTATTATTTTTACGTACCCCCTCCCAGAATGAGTATATGTTTTGTTTACAAGTTTCAAATGACTACGTTTATCCTCAAACTTATATGATTATTATCCGTTCTACAATGATCAAAGTGACATCTACATTTATCGTAGTAGATACTGTAAAATAGATCCTGTAGTAGATACGGCAAAGTGGGAGGGTTGACCGGGTTAGGTAAACATTTGTGCACTGGAAGTACTTTTTGTGCAAATTCTTTTAATCGTTATAAATATAGTTGGGGTGTTCATTATAACCACAAAATATGTTATTACAGTGAAGGGTAGATGCATTAAAAAAAAAACTCTTGAACTTTTATCATCTGAATAAAATATTTTAGAAGTTTGATGGTTTTAAGGTACAGAAGATTGGTTACCTAAAATCAAATTTTGGAATAAGTTGATCATCTTCTTATGCATTGCCTTTTCAATAATAACTTATTTTTTAAGTAACGCAGTTTAGGAGGTTGTATCCCATAATGTCTTACATTTAGCTAAAAATTATTGTACTTATTTGACCAATTAGAGAAAAAGCAAAATCCACGTTAACCTATTCAAAAGTAAATTGGTTAGAATTGTCACCTCTATACTGTTATTAGGATTCTCGAATTCTCAACAGAACGATTAATCTAGGAATAAAAAATTTAAATTTGGAACATCCCGAAATCTTGCAGGTGAAGGAGCAAGCAGTGGAACTCGCAAAGGCAATGGAAAACGAGGATGGGGTGGAAGGGGCAGTCAGAGCCTTCTTAAAACATCTTCCAATACAAAATCCCGATACAAAGCCTCCAACTAAACCCTCAAAAGCTCCAAAAAGCAGATGAGTGCACGTCCACCCAAACATTCATCTTCATTCTCTATTTCTGGTTGTTTTGGTTGTTCTCCGGTTACAAGCTAGTCAGTTTGTGCATCTTAAGTTGCTATCATGTATAGCCCATCGGGACCTCTGATGAAAGGCTGTAATTATGCAATCATCGGAAACTTCTCAATATTCCCGCTGTGGATAATACTCGATGCCTTCCCTGCCCCTGCAACCACCTCGGGGATGTTTGTTTATTCGTTTTCATGTGTTTATATATAGAATATAGATATTTGTTTTCTAATTGGAAGAACATTTGTTCTTAGATTTATGTTTTCTTGATTTGTAATTTATATAGTGCATACATCTTGTTACCAATATTAGTATTTTGAATTTCTGTATTTAAATAAAACTTGGATGATTACGCTTACTCACTTAGCAGTGCAAAGTTCATTACAAACTGAAGACTGAAGAACCAAGCCAGGATCTTATCAATTTTGCTATATTTGGTTTGATTCTACATCAGTTGAGTTTTATATAATTGTTAAACTTGAAATAACATCATTCTAAGCTTATATTCTGTTTCAAGCAAAGACAATCCTTTATTCCTGTATTTATATATGTTTTTTTCTTTCTGTTTTAAGCGCCCAGCGGTATGTCAGCGGCTTTCAAGTCTAATTTGGAGATATTTGTGCGAAAAATTTGTCGTTTAAAAACAAAATTTAAAAATTACACCTTTTCCCTGTTACCTTGACAGAGAAATTGGTGAAGAAGAAATAGGAGAAATGGAATTGAATTAAATTTCATTATTTAGTAGAGAGAAATGAAAAAAATGGAGAATTGCAGTGGTGGATAAACAAAGAGAAAAGGATGATGTAATTTGGTTACCTTCATTTTTGTCATTTTGGTTAAAAATCTGGAAAAATGAGTTTTTTTTTTTTTTAAATCGCTTTAAACTAAAATTTTATTAAAGAATGTACTTTGTTAATAAAGTTTCATGTAAACAAACTACATGTGCAACATCAGGTGCTCAAAACGTTTTGTGTGAGAAGCTCCCCAACCAAAATGGTTGTGGATTTAAGTCATGCTTAGGCTATGTGAGATGGTTGTGATGTATAAACTGTGAGATAGTAAGAGCTTTCGGTACAGTGTGCCATGGCTCAAGCCATGGTCTTCGGCGCAACTCTATGGCACGAGATACCACACCGGAGTTTGGCTGGTGGGTTGTGGCGCCGTAGCCACCAGCCCACGCCATGGGCGTTTGTCACTTTTTTTTATTTTTTATTTTTTTCTGCTTTTTGTATTGTATGGTATGGTTTGTATAGATGTGGTATCATGTGAAAGT
Source organism: Chrysanthemum lavandulifolium (assembly GCA_022545495.1). Taxonomy (NCBI): domain Eukaryota; kingdom Viridiplantae; phylum Streptophyta; class Magnoliopsida; order Asterales; family Asteraceae; genus Chrysanthemum; species Chrysanthemum lavandulifolium. The sequence continues at coordinate 175,912,863 of CM040238.1, read as the reverse complement.
GATAAAAACACGAAAGGGATATTAGTGTTTCATTTCGTGATTCAAGACAAATGGGTATAATTGAGATTTCGAGAAATTTTGTTCAATTAAATGTTTGATAACAACTGACTTGGCAGAAATGAAAAAAAATTTATTTAAATAATATTTTGTCTAAATAAAATTCTTAAAAATATTTTAAAAAAGTATCTTTTTTTAAATTTATTTTTAAAATTTATGTCTTTCTTTAAAAAATTATTAAAAAACTTATTTTTTAAAATCTATTTACTTAAAAAAAAACTTGTTTTTAAAAAATATATTTTTAAAAATGTATTTTTAAATGTATTTTTTAAAAAACTTATTTTTTTTAAATATTTTTTTTAAAATATATTTTTTAAATTTTTTCTTTTAATTTTTTAAATGTAAAAATTAAAAACATTTTTTCAAAAAATTAATCCATTTCTCCACAAACATGGAAAACAAAGATTTAAATTCATGATTTATACATTTATTTCTACGTCAAATATCAAATGAAATGAAATGATTTCCTTTTATGTAACTTAATATAAAACACTAAGTGATTCAAGACAAATGGGTGTTTGAGATTTAGTTTGAGAAAGAGGAGTTAGGGAGTATGGCTACAAGTAAAGTGGTGTGTGACTACGTATGACTGCAAGTAAAAGGAGTTGAAAACTAGGGTAAGTTTTAGGTTAAATGGAGATGGGTTTGGTTAATTAATTGGGCTATGATTAGATATTTTTGCATACTATTAGTAGGGCCGAATTTTTTATTTTGATTTGGCAATTTTTATCTCAATTTTGTTTAATGATAAGTTCGGTTGAATTTTAGTGTATTAAGTGGTTAATGGTAATATTCGGTCTCGGGTAGGTTTATATTATCCCCAAAACTAGTTTAGTTTTATTTTTACGTTTAACTTTTATTTTACATACTTTTTTTATTTTATGTAATGTGTTTTTTATAAATGAAATTTAATTTTAGTTAAATATCTTGTTTTATTTAAAAAAAAATGTGCATCATGACGTTATGCCATGGAAAGGTATTTTGATGCCATAGATAAAACTAGTGCTATTGACAAAAAGTGATGAGGTGACACTACTTTTCCCATAGCACCGCACTATACATGCTCTAAGTTGTCGTTCTAAAAAAATTGAAACAGATGTTGGTGAGATTATCATACTATAATCCTTTTTAATTTATATGTTTTTCAAAGTAAAATGAAAAAAAAAAAAAATAATTATGGCTATTTTATTTTAATTATCTGGCGCTGTTGAATAGTGAAATTTAATGAATTTCTCATTCAATTCCATTTCTTTGAATTATATTATTTAATTTATTTTTAATCTTTAAATTCTCTACCAAACGTGCTCTGAAAGAAAATATGAGCAACACACTCTCTAAAACACACTCTAATAGTACAATTTTGTCATGGCCGATACTTGAAATGAGACTATTTAAGTGTTAGAAGCATGCATAAGCCATGAAACCGCAGTGAAAATCATTTATGATTGTTCAATTATTGACATTGTTAGACTTGGTCGCGATTAGTCATGTTAGGAAGAACCATAAAAACACAAAAGAAAACAGGCAGAATCGAATATCATTTTAATTGTGTATAAGGTTGTTACAAAGTGTACATGAATGGTACTCTAGTCACAAATAATACATAATTGTAAAATCACAAAAGTTCCATCTATATGTATTTGTCCTCTTTATTTACTAGCTAAATGGAAATGCCCAAATATGATATTAACACTTAAAAGATATATACCAAAACATAAATTAAAAATATTGTCAATACTTACACTTTAGGTATATATGAAATTAATCATGAAAAAAGAATAATATATAAATTTAATCCTTAAAAAATATATCAATCACTTGAGCAGCGGGGACCTCAGAGTTTTTCCCTGTGGAAGTCGGGCTCCATCAGGGATCCACCATTAGCCCCTACTTCTTCGCCTTGATTCTAGATGAGTTATCTAGAGGGGTACAAGAGGGCATCCCGTGGAACATGATCTTTGCTGATGACATTGTGTTGGTGGCAGAATCGCCGGAAGGGTTTATCATCAGACTTGAGCACTGGAGGGAGGCTCTTGAAGATAATGGCCTTCGGGTGAGCAGAGAGAAGACTAAATACCTGAGATGTGATTTTGGGAGGATTGAGCCAGGTCACCACGAACAAATCGAGATTCATATCGGTGATCAGATCCTGCCACCCAAGGAGTCTTTTAGATACCTGGGATCGATAATACACAAATCAGGGAGGATAGATGAGGACGAAACCCACCGGATTAGAGTGGGGTGGGCGAGATGGAGGGCGGCGTCAGGAGTTCTTTGCGACAGGAACATCCCCTTTAAGTTAAAGGGAATATTCTATAAGGTGGCGATTAGAATCGCTATTTTGTACGGCTCTGAATGTTGGCCCATATCAAAGGCACATGCTAACAGGGTAGAGGTGGCAGAACTGAGGATGCTAAGATGGACTTTTGGTAAAACCTTACTTGACATGATCCCGAACGGAGTTTTCAGAGCAAAACTTGAGGTCGGGAATATTGTTTCGAAAATGAGAGAAGGAAGGTTGAGGTGGTTCGGTCATGTCAGGAAGAGGCCACAGTCAGCGCCAGTTAGAAGGGTCGAAGCGCTAGTTGTCGATGAAGTGAGAAGGAGGGGTAGACCCAATATCAGGTGGGAGGATAGACTTAAGTTAGACATGATGGAGCTTCGTTTGACAGAGGACATGATCTCAGATAGGAAGGGGTGGAGGGATAGAATTAGGATTTGCTGGGTAGTTTTGCTAGGTGCTTTGTGCTTTGAGGATGGTTTTGGGTGTTTGGCTTTTAGGAGTCTCCTTTTGCTTTTCCCCTTGCGTTTTTAGTTTTGTTGCCTCTTTTATGCTTTGTCGTAGTTTTAGGCCCTTGTCGTGGTTTGCTTTGTTGTGTTGTTGCTCCCTTAGGTTTGCCTGCCTTGTCTTGCTCCATGCGTTTGGTTTTTGGTGCTTCGTGTTTTTGCCTTTGCTTGCGCCCGTGTGTTCTTTCTTATCTTTGTGTTGCCCCTTTAGTTAGTGCGCTTTACGTATTGCCTTGGCTCGTTGTTTTTGTTGTGCTTTCTGTTGCCTTTTCCTTTATCGCTGTTTCTTGTTTATTGCTTTCTTTTTACTGCTTTAGCTTTTGTTTTGTCGTATGCTCTTTTCTATCCTTTCCCACACGCACACACGTCTCCGCCGAGGCCGTTGGGCAGTCTCTACTCACTGAGTTCTGCGGTGTGGGGTAGGATATGTCTACATTTTACTTCCCTTCACCCGCTTGGCGCGGACGGGTTTTGTTGTTGTTGTAATCTTGAACACATACAATGTACAATATTTCTTTGTTTTTTCCTATATTGCAACAACCACGTGTATAGTTTTAATTGCAAGAATGTAGGTAATGTTCAATTTTATCTTGTCAGGCTACTAAGAGACATAGGACCACTTTATATCATGAACCACATACTTATGTGATTAAGATTGAGGTTGCGATGTGAGGATCAAAATGCCATGATCCTTGCTATCTCAACTTCTCCATGTCGTGGTATCGATACCCCATATCTAATTCACGAGGACCGCTGTCTATTTTGAACCAAACAAGTTCTCTTCTTCGGAATACAGACGTGAACTGTTCACTAAAGGCGTTCTTCCACAGTAATGTGTCTTGGTCTTAAAACGTACAGCATTTGGCACAAGGTTGTTCTCATTTCTCCCACTTAGGCTATCTGAAACTTGAGCTGTACCATTAGCTTCATATTTGCATTTTGGCAACTTGAGATGAGTATCAATTTTGCAATTCTTTCTGTTTTGATACTTTGTGTTATCATTGTACAATATTTATCTGTATAGATGATTATCATAGTTGAAAAGATTGCTATAAGACCATGGGTCGGTCTTTTAAGTGAATTAGGACATTTAGGCATACGAATTAGATATCAAAAATCGTTTCTCTATAACCAATATAGGGATTGTTCTAAAATGTCACGGAGTGCTTCCAAAAATGTGAAATCTTTCTCTAAGCGCATGCCAAAATTTTCCCAACTCGCTAACAACTTCTCTTTTCTTTTTAGTTTAAAGATTACCATATGCTCCTTTAGAAAGTAACTTATGCACGCCGAAAATATACATTATCATACACTCACATAAACCGCAGATTTGTCGTTCAACCAAACTTGAACCTACACTCACTTGGCCGGAGACATAAAGCTCACTCAAATATCCTAGGCCAAATGCCCTTGGTGACTACAATAAGTTATCATCTTATTATTAAAATAATAAAAAAAGTTAGGAGACAGTTGCATGAGAAGAGGATATGAGGGGCGGCAGAACAGGGGAGATGGCCAATAGATTTCATAAAAGTTGTGGAACCAGTTGCATTACACACAATGGTGTGGAGATATATGTGTCAGATTCTGCAGTAAAACTTTTTTCTTCCCCCTATCTCCTTCCATACTTTTTACACAGTATTAAACTACTTCGCAACTAACTAAGTTAGCTTTGTAAAGAATTAAATATCTACCCTCACTCTGTCATCTTCTTGTGTTTTGGAACAAAGCATCTGATTATAAGTAATCATACTTGGCAAACCACTAGAAAAGGGTGAACATAAAACCGCAACTTTGAATAGGTTGCCGTTTTGCATAGGTAGACTCTGTTTTCCCAACGCAAACCACAACCATTCATAGAAACATAACCCATGTTCCATTTCAGAAGGGAGGATATCTGTTATGTGAAATCCTAAATAGTAGTAAGAGGTTCACCAAGAGGTTAGTTCATGTAAAATGGGCGGTTTGCATAAACTTGAATTTGTAAACTATAAGACTCGTGGTTTTGTAACCATGGTAACCAAAGGAGTATCTAAAAGAACTTTAAAATGATCAAATTAAAAGAATCTATAAACCATAAATAACGTGACTTATTTTTAAGACATTCAAGGGTGAATTTGCAATGAAACTAGACATAGTATAGTCTCAACTCTGAATGTCTCATTTTGATGTTCTTTTAATAGCAAATACTCGGACACATCTCTCTAACGAGACTTAATACCACAACATATGGTTCATGGAGTGATAGGCACACACTCGACACCGCTACGTTCTTTGCCTCTGGCTTATAATAATGTGTTTTATGCATTGCACTAGAATAATGAGTCATTTACTATGAAACTTTAAAAGTAACCGGAATATGGGATTGAGCAAGTTGAAATCTTGAAACAGAGGGTCCCTTACTTAAGTCTGACCTTGACATACTTCCTTTCTTTCTCACACCAAGCCAAACAAAGGCAAGTAGATGTTCAACTTGCTGACCTTTTTTGTCTATTAAGCAAGAACCATGGTACTATAATATGCTTTGGAGACAGTAATTTGACAGTATATGTCAAATATGTTATGGGACAGACTAGATATGCAATGTTCCTAACTTGTATTTTATATTGTAAGAGTTGCATATTACTTCAAATGATAAAGCCTTTTTAAAGTTGGTACTTTAAATTGGTTTCAGTTTTACGGATAGAAAGTTAAATAATAGTGACACATGCAATGCATATAAATTATGATCGTAAAGAAATGCCGAAAGATAAAGATGAAACTTCAATTTCATTGAATGAGCTGCTGCTGTTTAAGCTTTAGCTTCAGGATCAGGCATCTTTCATCCCACTATAACCAAAGCAAATCTTTTATCAGAGACTGATGTTTAGTTATTAAAGATTAATGTTCCTTAATTTACTAGATTTTATTAAAAGATTTGCATGGAAGGAAGTAAGCTGAAAGATTTTGTGTCCATTTTTTGTTTTTGATATTTAAGAACTAATGCAAAGATTGCAGACAACACAAGTGAAACCATTAAGTGTAAAAATGCCTGCAAAAGAAAACTCAAGTGCCCCATGTAACCCCATAAACTGTCAGAAACTTTTAAGTGAATAAAGAAATACGTAAGACATTAGATTCCATTTCCCAATCTTCTTCCATTCTTTACACCTCTCTCTGTCTGTTTCTTATATAAAACTATGAATTAAATTAAATATTTGATAGATCAATATTTCTCATGGCTTCTCACATTAAAAGATTATGTTGATTTTAACTCTATTATATATTACAAAATATATGTAACTTCCAAATGTTTGTTATTGCTACATACTTTCAGCTTTTTACTGCAACATGTAGAATAGAAGTGCCACCGGTCTTCTTAATATCCCAGTGGCATGCCATGTCTCTGTTTTACCCCTATGAATAGTATAGTTACGGAAGGTGGAAAAACTACATTATTTCTAGTGATAACTAAACAATTGAAAATTACATTGTATTATTTAACTTTGCAGTAGCATGCAGAAACGTATTGGTGCACACTTATTCACCTATCACTCTCTTATCTCTTCTGTTCCCAAGCCCATACAATACACCCCCTCTCTCTACTCCATGTGTGTGTTCGTGTATAAATATAAATACAATGTATCAACAAGACTGACTACAGACATACCACATTAACAATTCACCTTCACATTTTCCAATCACAATAACTAGTTTCTGAACTCATTTTTCTTTATCTTCTACCCATCTTTAACTCTGTTCATTTCCTCTGCCACTCTCTGCTGATCACACATTCACACTTTTCTATCTTTAAGGTCTTATACTTTTAACTTCTTTTATTATAAATAGCAACTCTTTCATTCAATCTATTTCATGGGTTTTGCTTAAAATAGTGAAATCTACATAACCCATATTTCTTTCCTAAAATTTTCTATTTTTGTGATTTAGCAGGCGATAAAAAATGGAAGGCGAAAATGTTATTCATGGTGAAGAGCATAAAACCACAAAGTCATTCCCATGTCAATTTTGTTCTAGAAAGTTCTATAGTTCTCAAGCATTGGGAGGTCATCAAAATGCTCACAAGAAAGAAAGAACAGCAGCAAGAAAAGCTAAAAGGGCAGCTAATATTCAATGCAATTATTCTAATTCTTTGCTTCCGCAACCTCAAATGTTGTTTGCTCCTACAAATCCTCAGATTGGGATTCTTAATCCATCTCTTTATATTACTGCTCATGCCGCTAACTTGTGTCAATTTCAAGGCCAACAGTTTGGTATTGGATCCGATACAGCGGGTCATTTTGATCATCTTATGTACTACAGAGCTAACTACATGAATCAGAATCCTTATGGTCAGTATGACCAAGAAGATGAGCATCAAAGATGGTTGAATTGTCAGAGGAGCCTGATTGGGAATGAGAATTCACCTGAACATATGTTTGTGAAGGATAAAGATAGTCAAAAGCTAGATCTTTCACTCCATTTATAGATGGATATAGGTTTCCTAGATAGAAAAGATGATGTGATGGTTGATTTTAAGGTTGTAGACAGCAAAAAAGGGAAAAAGGAGCTTTACTAGTTCTTTGTTTTTTTTGTTTTTTTGTTTTTTTTTTCAATTTTAGCAAGTTTTCAGGTTTCAGTTTTCTGATTACTTAAAATAAGGGGGTGTTGAAATTGCTTATAACACCGATTATTGTGTTTTGATACAACAAATAAGCAGTTTTGAGGATGTTTTCGGTGATTTATCCACACTGTGCATCTGGCTATTTGTTAGTGAAACAAATCGTTTTGAATCAGCAGCTTAGGTTGCTTATTCCAGATTGCTTATTTCAACAAGCAATAAGCAGATAAGGAGTACTAAAAAGCTATCCAAAACACCCCCTGACGGGGGTATGAGAGGAAATGCCATATATGGTGGCATTTCGGGACAAACTGTAGTTAGAAAGTGTCCGAGGAAAAATGTTCAAATTTTGAAGAATAATATGATACATGTTTATCAATTACTGATAGTGCTATGTCAGTGTAGATTGATGTTGGACACCTTGGTAAAGTGACAAGAACTTAAATTCTTTGTTTTTCACTGTCACAAAACTTTTTCTCATGGTTTAGTCTTAGCACTTTGATTTTATGGTATCTAGTGTCACAAAACTTTAATCACAAGCACATTCATCTAAATAATATGTTCTACAGCTTGAACCAAAAGTCTGTGCAGTGACTGTTTAATCTCATTGTTCACTTAAATAGAACAAACAGTGGTTCTAATGCAAAAGCATGTCTTTAAAGATATTAAGATAATCAAATTATATTGAGTACTAAGGTTAAATCAACATACCACTCAGCTTGTTTGACTGAAAAACCAAGGTTAAGAACCTGTACAATTTGAGTCAGCTGTACACTCATTTTTACATTACAACAGATCTTTTGTTGTTAACTGCCACTGAATCATTTTAAGTGAAAAAAATATTAAGAATTTCGACTAACAAGTTCTTGTTTAACAAATATTAGAGAGATTCTCTCTTTTGTGCATGTTTTCATATCTCAATCATTCTTCCATAAAGTATAAACTAGTAATGTCTCAAATCTCAATGGGTTAGAGTTTTCGAATGAACACTCTGGAAGGTTTTTTAAAATTGTATTCAATCTCTCTATAACTTTGTTGTTTCTCATTAATTCCATAACATGAGAAATGAAAGGCTAATCATTTACACCAACATTATTTAACACCAAACATAATATGATAGAAAATAACCACTAAACATATTCGAATAACCAGCCTCGTTATGCACCATTATATATAACCATGCAACTATCGCAAAACACGAAAAATAAATATGAACTCTAGAAATCACTCACTGATAGCACCCGAAGATGCAATCTTTTCATCAACTTCCCATTGACTTCAGCTCATCCAATCTCGACTTAACTTGATCTTGCATCAACTCTAATCGCTTCAAATAAACCTCCAACTCCAATATATGTTGCTTCCTCCACTTCTCATCACTCATATCCCCAATCCCAAAACTCATCGCCCCGCCACCAAACATATCCAACCCCATCCCTCCTAATCCCGACCCTAACCCTCTTGAACCCCCATTCGCCGAACTATTAACCAATTCCTTAAACAACGGCAACAAACAACTCTTCACCGTCTCTTCAACCACATTAGCATTCACATTACGACTCCCACCACCTTCACTCCCCATCCCCATCCCCGTCCCCATCCCTAAACCGTGACCAAACTGTTGCTGCGGCTGAACATACCCCTCCTCAATTTTAACACCACCCGACCTCGACCTCTTTCGCGGCCTTTTCTTCTCCAAACTATTCACATCCCCATTATTATTCTCATTCAAATTAAACGCAACGTTTTCATCCTCATCAATTCCATTAACCGCCACAACAGGCGCATTATTATTATTATTAACTGCATCCTTCCATATCTTAGAGGCGATTTCGAAAGTGGCCTGATCATGCGGACTCTTAAAAACGTACTCCTTACCCGAAGCGAGTTTACTAACAACATTTCGATACTTTTTCTTCAACCGTCTCAGCTTCTCAACCAACTGATTCTTATTAAACTCTAACTGCAGCTTCCCTTTAATCTCATCATAAAACGCCGTTGTATCATGATGATGATGACTCGATGACGTCATCAATCCACGTGTCGTTATGTAATCATAATAGCCTTGTAACAGCTCAATCTCATCTTCATCAGTCCATAGCCTCTGAAACAAACGCCGTGAGTCAACGGCGGTTGTTGACGGCGTAACGGCGGAAGGTGTGACGGTTGTTACCGGTGCGGCAACGGTTGGAGTTCCGGCGACAGCGACGGTGACTTCGCCGGAGTCGTCTTCTTCTTCGTCGTCGTTGATGAGGTTAACGTCTTCTTCTTCTTCGTCTTCGTCGTCGTTGAGATTGATGTCGTCATCTTCTTCGATTAGATCTGTGTCGTCGTCGTCGTCGTTGAGGAACTGGTCTCCGTTGTTATCGCCGTCGTGAAAGTGATCGCCGTCGTTGTGGTCTTCGTCGTCGGAAGGCATGGTGGTGGTTAGGGTTAGGGTTAGGGTTATGTGTGAGATCTGGTTAATAAAATTAGGCGTATTTGTTTTGGTTTTGTTTGGTTTGGTTCTACATCATAACTTTTTTTTTTTTGGCAAAGTCAAGCGAAACAAGTTATTTTGTGTTTGGCAAAAAGGTGTCTATGCCTCTATGGTTACGTTTGGCAAAAGGAAGCTTGGTCTACTCGTGCGTGTGAGTGGGGCTGTTTGTTTTATAAAAATCTAGGAGTCTGCGCAACGATCGCTGCATGTGGTGTTGTGACTAAATTTTATGACGATATATGTTTTTTCTAACAATATTTTTACGTATTTTAATTTTCGGTGAGCTACATATTTTAAAAAATATATTAAGAAATAAAAATTGCTAGCACAAAATAAGCAACATATATTATAAATAAATAATAATAATAATAATAAATAATAAAAAGTTAAAAATGGGTTAAGGATCTGTTAAAAGTCCAAAATTTTCAAGTTGAGTCCAATAATTGCCCAACTACACATAAAGGTAACCCTAATTTTAAGCTTATACTTTATACTTTCAAACCTAATTTTTTTCATATCCTTACCCTAATCCATATCATACTTTAATAACAATCATTCAGGTGTCAACGTGGATATCATCGTTTAAGTTGTTTTGCCAATTATTCTTCTTTTTCGCATATAGTAGAAATTTGGTCAATCAATGCTGAAAATTATGTGTTATGGAGCATTATGTATCATTTAATTTGGTGGCATCTTAACTATTTTTTATGAGTGAGTAAATGTTTTTTTATATATATGTTTTTCTAAAGAATAACTTTCGTTATTTTAATTCCCATTAATTACGATTTTAATTTATTGCATTTTTTATGTCTTCATATACTTTAAATGAGATGCATCAATATCGGAGTATGTTACAAATATGAGAATTTAAGACATTAATTATTTTTTAAATTTATATGTATGCTTAATTATTATGCTTAGCAAAAGTAAATTTCTTTTAATGGAAATGTTTTTAGTCTTAAAAATTTTAAAACTGCTATATTTAGAATGTCTCAAACCCTTTATAAAGAAGTATAGATTATTCATTTTATGTTGTATCGAAAAAATTGTATTTTGCATAGTCTTGTTGGTTTACAAGTTTGCATATATCATAGCCAAATATATATCAATACCAATTCTTGAAACGAATGTATATTAAAATGCTCAGCCCAATTTTTCTATTTTATCTAAAGTCTCAACAAAACTTCAACTCAAATTTAATTTGATCCACCTTTAACCTAAATATAACTCACCTATAATTTACGGAGTAGTAGAGAAGTAGAGATTAAAATTTTAAATGAGTATTACATATCTCAAGGGGCAAGAATCTCAATGGTGGGTAAGTGGGTACATGTCTTTTTATTATTGTACATGTGCATACAGAGAGGGATAAGAAACATAAAAAAACACAAAGACTTGTCATCTCATTCTCTATGTATCTTTCTTTCTTCAATACAAACAAAAACCTCCTCAACCATAAAACCCTTCTAAGATCTAAATAGACTGAGATAGATTTGTGAGTCTTTCTTTGGTCGGTTGGGAAAAACTTATCTTTCTCAAGAACACCAAAGGCCCAACCTTTTTATCAAGATATATTTGTTTATGAAGATAAATATATGAGTCTACCTATTTATATGTTTCAAATCTTGTTCACAATTTAAAATAATAATAATAATAATAATAATAATAATAATAATAATAATAATAATAATAATCCCACAAGTTTTACGAGTTTTTTTTGTTTAATATAATCCCACAAATCTTGTTCACCACCAAAACAAGATAGATTTTTGTTAAACATGATTTCTTGTTGGGATGTTTCGTTTGTGGTCATCACAACCACCAGACACCGTCATGGGTTCAGGTTTAAAAGCATCATGTTTCGTTGCTCATCACAACCACCAGACACCATCACTTGTTAACCGGACCCCAAATATCATCTTCTTTTTATTCGAATCTAAAGAAGACCTAAACACTTTCGTTTTCAAGATCCTTAAAGGGTCTCAGGTAGGTTTCACTTTTGTTTTTCATTAAGTCTACCTGAAAAAAAGTTGGAATGAAACACAATGTTTTTTTTTTTCCGGATATTAAACTAAAGGAGCTATGCTCCTAAAAGATCTATGATGATATTTTAAATACTCTTTGTTACAACAGCTTTGTAAGTATGTAAAAGAGAATCTAAGATCCTTGGTACTTTTTTTTTTCGAATCTCTGTCTAGGATATATTGTGAGTTGAGGAGTGATGTTATGGTTGTGTCTAGGTTTAGGTTTGATGTTGGTTGTTGTTTTTGCAAACGTGAGGTAGGAGTGGGACACTTCTTGTTTCATTTTTCTTTACGTCCTTGCACGGTTCTTTATTTTTCTTTCGGTTTTGAATTAACAAGTGTTGGTTGTGTTTTGTTTGCTGTGTAGGAAGGGGAATTTATACCCCTTAGGTTTGCGGTGTTACAAGTGAATTCATTGGTTGTTACAAGATATTTAATTTTGAGTAATAGGCTATTACTCTGCATATGTTACTCATGTTTTTAATTGGGCTTTTACAATGCGCTCTTTGAATGTGATGTTACAAGTTGACTCAATTAAAACTCTAAACGTTTTATTTGTGCAGAGAACTATATAGCAAAAAGACAAATATTTCTATAATAAGGAAGTTAGAATGTCTGAATTTTAAGCCTTGCTATTTAGGGAAATGTTTTAAATGCATTATAAGGTAGTAGAGATTTGTCCTCGTAAGATATTTTTAGTTGTAACAATAAAAGTAAGATGATGTCAATATTGAGATGTTAGTGTTTAAATAAAACAAGTTGGGCGATTGTCCGTCGCGTTGCGGCGGGGCGTCGTTTCATGTTGTTGGTAATTGCACGAATTTCCTTTAAGTAGAAAGTGAGCCGGTTTTTGTTGCATGCATAGTTTGCCTCAAATAAAACATGTATACTAATGTTAACCCAACAAAAATTTAGGTTGTGTTTCTTTTTTTCATATGGGGAAGGAATAGTGGAGTCCACATCTATATTAGCATATTAATGAGGAGAGGTTAGTATTTTTTAGCTTGTGTATATAGAGGAAGTAAGGGAAATTAGTGGGTCCTACTTAAAAAGAAATATTATTAAATGCTATGTTGACTGATAACATCAAATTATCCTGAATAGTGTCAATTTTCCCTGATAATGCTTGTAATTTATATCATTTATATGGATTTACGCTTGTTTTCCATTATATTTCACTTTCAGGTAAATTACGAGCATTGGAGCTAAAGAGCGCGGAATTGGAGAGTTTAATGAAGATTTATCATAGTATGCTCACTTTGAAGAAGTTACGGCGTAACTCCTCTCTCACATTACGTCGTAACTAAAGCGTGGCTCAGAAAACCAACTCAACAGAAGATTACGGCGTAACTCTATCCAGGATTACGACATAACCATATTAGGTCAAATGAGGTTCCACGCCGCTACTAATTACGCCGTAACTCATGCATCAACTACGGCGTAACCAAGATTTATTGAAGATATGGCGTAATTCCTTACTGAGGTTACGCCGTAACCAGCATTATTAGTGCAATATACGAAGAATTGTATGTTACGGTGTAACTCTTTTAATAGTTACGCCGTAACCAGATCTGTCCTATAAATACCCCACGGTTTCCAACATTTCAAATCATCCCATTTCACACACAAAAATCAGAGAACGTGAGAAGAAGTCGAAGGCAGATCTAGAGGAGCATACGGAGCTATCTCCAAAGGAGAAATCACTCCCCTACGATAAGCATTAGCTTTTTATCTTTTCTTTACTTTCAATTCATGTATTTCGTAACATTAAACATTGAATTGATTGTTATGGTTAATAAGAGCGGCTAAGCACCTCTTGGTGCTGGCCTAGTTATGATTCCTTAATTGTTTTGTTTGCGTTTACATTGCTTCCGTATAATTATTTCTAAGTGTATGCATGCATAGTTTATTGGTAGCTACCCTTATTTCGGTAGTTTTGAATGGCGGTAGAGGCTAGTTGCTTAGGAGATATGACCAACTGACCCTAAGTGAGTAGACTTAGACGGGAAGGGTAAGATATGACCAACTGAAGACCCTTTCTACTTGTGCGATTTGACCAACTGATCACCTACCGTTTGGATGAACTTAAGAAGAAGGGGGTGAGTGTTTAAGATGTTAGCGCCCGGGCACTCACTATTATGAATCTAGCATGTAGAGGTTCTTAATGACTTGGCTAAGGGGACCAGGAACAACTGGACTTATGATGGGACACCTGACTTCTTCAGTGGTACCATTTGCTGATAGGTTAGGACGAACTGACTAAATGCTGTCCTCTCGACTTTGACCCCACCTGAAGTAATTGGAAGTAAGTAGACGTAAACATTACTAGTTAGGATGATTAGCTAGGTTAGCACCACTCTCCTCTATTGATCACAACCTTTGCCTTTATCTGCTTTAGTAGTTAATTAATTAATTCCTTATCGAAATCATATTAAAATCATGACACCTAGACTTAGTATAAATCCACACATAGCTCTTGGGACGACCTCGGTTTACCGAATACTACACTACACACGATCGGGTACACCGCCTGTTAGTGCATTAGGAGTAGACCATAGGTATAACGAGACTTATAAATATTAAACCACGTCAAGAAAACACGTGATCAAGTTTTTGGCGCCATTGCGGGGAGTTATATTAGGATTTCTATTAAGTCTTTTATTTTGTTTTGTTTTAGAATTTTCTTAAATTCTCACGATCTCTTTTCAAGTTTTCAGGTACCATGGAAGTTGTTAACATTGATGACCTCACTCTTGAGGAATATTTGGCGTTGACAAGAGAAGAACAAGGGCCGGGGCTCGTAAGATCGGCAATTGAACTGATGTCCGTTTCGAGATTAAAGGCCAATTTATGAGGGAGCTTCGTGCTAACCCTTTTTCAGGAAACAGGGACGGAGATGCGTATGAGCTCGTTGAAAATGTCTTATACATCGCAAGCCTTTTCAACATTCCGGTGTGTCTCATGACGTTATGCTAAGGTGTTCCCCATGACTCTTCATCGGGGCCGCCGGAAGATGGATCGAAGATCACACCGGGCGATTAATACTGGGCTCTACTAAAGAAGCACTTCATCCGTAGGTATTGTCCTCCGTCAAAGATATCTAATCACTCTTGAGATCCATAATTTCAAGCAAGAAGACGATGATGTTAGACTATATGTTTACATTGAAACTGTATGTCTTTAGCTTTATTAATCACCAATATTTATTGAGTACATAGGAGAGATCGAACCTACCAATAAACCCTAATGGACCCAAACACACAAGCCGGGCTTGGGCCACTCTAATCTATTATACCGGCTAATACTCCCCTGCAGTCCGAGCGGCGAAATCGCGAAAGCTCGGACTGGAGATACTTAAAACAGTAAAGCTATAACTATTTTTGTTGATGGAAGACATCCACAACAAGCGAAAGCAAACAAAGAAAGCCGTACTTTTCGAAGAACTTGTAGATTCACCAATGATGCGCATTAGGACATCAACAGGTTGCACATTGATTATTGAATGGAGTAACACCATTGATCGAGCTTTAGTCGACTTTAGGTGGAGATTGGTCGAGCTTTAGTCGACTTTAAGTGAAAAGAAAAAACGTAAAGTAGTCGAGCTTTAGTCGACTAAAGTTGCAAACAAAGAAAAAAGAAAAAAAACGTAAAACAAAATTATAGATGGAACTGAAGAGATGTAAAAAAAGTAAAGAATGGTTTTTTTTTTTTTTTTTTTTTTTTTTTGAAGAATAACACTTAAAAGGAGAGATATTGGGTTTCACCAACAATGACGTGATGCAACAGTACCATGACTAAGCTACCATTTAAATTAGACAACCAAAAAGAAAACAAAAGAAGACACAAACTGAAAAGGAGATAGGCAACCTGTCTGGCAACACAAAGAACATTCGAGGTTGAAGGATAGGGTTTTGAGAAGGTAGATGGAGATATTTGACGGGTGTCGGCAGGGGCTCATGATGGCCAATTAGGTTTTGGATCAATCCCTCTCTGATACCATGTTAGACTGTATGTTTACATTGAAACTGTATGTCTTTAGCTTTATTAATCACCAATATTTATTGAGTACATAGGAGAGATTGAACCTACCAATAAACCCTAATGGACCCAAACAAACAAGCCGGGCTTGGGCCACTCTAATCTATTATACCGGCTAATAGATGAAACGTTGTATCAAACCTGGGATAGATACAACGATCTCCTCTATAAGTGTCCTACACATGATCTAAACAACCAGCAAAAAGTCAACATCTTCTACAAAGGAATAAATTTTACTACAAGACAGATGCTGGACTATCAAGGACCAATTCCGAGCATGAATCCTACTCTAGCAATCAAGCCATCCAAAACGGCCGATCATTCCCAAAATGGCACGATGGAGGAAGCATAAGAAACCAAGGCGTAAGTTTTGACGGATTTGAAGCCATCACTAACAAGCTAGAAAACTGGTGGGATATGCTAAAAATCGTGAAGCTGTTCATGCCATCCAAGTAGGTTGCGAAGTCATGGAGAGACATCTCACCAAAAATTGTCCTCACATTAACGAAGAAAACATAATCGAAGAAGCTAAATATGGAGAAAATCAACCGTTTTACGGAGATAATCGAAATAGTAATGGGTATCGTGGAAATTACAACCGCGGGCCTTATGGAGAAAAAAAGCCCAACCTTGAAAAGACCATAAACAAATTCCTGAAAAGTTCAGCCCATAAGCAAAAAGAACAAGATAAATGGCTCAGGGATTTCCAGGAAAACACAAATAAAAATCTTTCCAGGCACGACATAACCTTAAAAAACCTTGAAGCCATGGTAGAAAAGCTCAGTGTAGAGATAGAGATGAGTAACATAGAACCTGAGGGGACCAAACCTATGGTAGCATGCAATGCCGTTTTTGCTGATGATAATTCGCAGGAAGTGATTAGGAGTGCAAATCTACAACCAAAAATGTAGAGAAGACAATTGTCGGCACTCAGGCGCAGTTACGCTGTAACTATTTCCCCGAGTTACGGTGTAACCATGATTCAGAAAGCGTAACCAGGTCAGAAATCAGTTTATTTTTAGTTAAGGATATTAGCGCAGACGGGTTAGTCATTCCATGTTCAGTTGGAAATTATGGTATCTTGGGAGTAGTAGATTTCGGGTCTAGTATAAACCTCATGCCACTTTCCATATTCCTAAAACTCAAATTAATCCATCTTTGGAAAACGGATATCGTGATTGAGATGGCAAATAAGACCAAGGCTACTCCGTTAGGAATTACAGGGGACTTGTGTTAAGGTCGATAGATTTGTTTACGCCCCAATTTGTGGTTATCGACATGGAGAAAATCTGAAGGAACGTTTGATTCTTGGTAAACCGTTCCTTGACTCATTGGGATATTATGGTGATAGAATAGAATTTAAATGGGACAAGACCTTATGCCATGAGCCGGGTGAAATTGTAACAACTAAGGATTCACCGGAGGTTAAAATGGATTATTTCGATAGGTTCCCTCCGTCATATTTTGGCCATTTGCAGGGGACCGAATCAAGTGATGATGACAACAGCAATGAAGAAGATAATGAGGTCCGACCTTCTGTACCTAGTTATGTTGTTACGGGTAAACTTCACTGTTGTGCTCCTGAAATTTGTTTGATTGAAGGGTCCAAAGTGACATTGCCTACATGCTCTCCTTATCAAAAACGATGTAATGGAGGAGGAGAATTTCTCATTCGTAGGATTAAAAAAGCAGCGGAAGTTTGGTGGTGTTGGGAAGAAGAAAAATTAATTAAGAGGCGATGGATTTAAGGGCACAATATTATGAACGATTGGTTCACTGAGGTCGATTGGACTATTCATTTTTGTGAACCAACTATGATGTCTGATGAATTCACCAGGGCATGGCCTACATGCGACCCCAACCGCAAGATCTGCAATGGAAGAGAATTACCCAATCCCAACTGGCTCAAACACAAGGAATGGGCATGTTTTGACGAGGAAAAGAGAAAGGAAGTCGAATACAAGGGAATCTCATTTGAAAAATGGTTACGAGTAAAGTTTGGAGCTGTTAAAATAAAATGGGAAGAAGAGGCTAAATTTCGTTACGAGTGGGCAAAGGCTAATTTTTTGCAAGAAAATCGATATTCCATAACTCGGTTTATTTCTCCACGTGTTTGGGACCAGCCCTCTTCAAGTAAAAGAGCTGACATGAAGGAAGTTAGCCAAGTCCAAAGGCCACCATAAAGCCTCGAGGCTTTGAGTCTAACTTAAAGACTCGTAAATAAAGAAAAGTGCTCTTTCGGGAGACAACCCGAATTATCCCTTTCTGTTGGGTTTTGTGTTTTAACCATTTTGCAGGAAACGATAAAAGTTACTCTGCAACATCTTGATCGAACAGTTACGGGCGTAACTCATTCTCATGGTTACGCCGTAATGTGCCATTTTGCGCGAGAACCTCGAAGCATTACCAATTACGGTAACTCCTTATAGAATTACGACGTAATTATCCTCACATTACTTCTTTCATTTTAAACACAATAACCTTGTATTAGTCTTTTAAATGAACTTTGTGGGTATGTTCCTGTAAGCCCTCACGAGACTACACTCGTCCACTGGGACACCAAGTGGTTTAAAACTTGTTGCATGCGCTAAATGCAACCGTGATTCCTCTGAAAGTGAGTTAGGTTTATTTTCATTTTCATTTTTCTTTTAGAATTATGCTTGTCGGTAGTGTGATTCGAGGATTGAAGTTTGCTCGTGGATGCTTACGCCAAGGCACGACTCTCTTCGTAGCCTTCTTTCTTTTGAAGCAAATTTGGGGAAGTTCTCGCCTAATTCTACTTTTATCTTCACCTTTATTTAACGCTTAGTACAAAAGGGACTTTGTACAATTCAAGTGGGGGATGATAACATCAAATAGTCTGAATATTAAGTGTCAATTTCCCCAATAATGCTCGTTATTTATATCATTTATATGGATTTACGCTTGTTTTCCATTGTTTTCCACTTTCGTAAATTACGAGCATTGAGCTAAAGAGACGCAAATGGAAACATTACTAAAGATTTATCACAAGATGCTTATTTTGAAGAAGTTACGGCGATAACTCGTCTCTCACATTGCGTAACTATTGCATGACCGAAGTCCAACTTATCAAGAGGTTACTGGCGTAACTCTTCCCAAAGGTTACGACGTAACTCCATTAGGTCAAAAGAGGTTCCACGCCCGGCGATACTTACGCCATAACTCTTGCATCACTACGGCGTAACCGAGTTTATTGAAGACTACAACAGTAACCACTTATAAGGTTACGCCGTAACTAGCGATCTAATGCATTTACGATGAAATAGAAGGTTGCGGGCGTAACTCCTCTATTGGTTACGCCTGAACCCGGACACCGCCTATAAATACCCCACTAATTCCAGATTTCAAGGCATCCCATTCTACACACAACACTACGAACGTGGAAAAAGCTCAAGGCAGTCTAGGGAAGCATCTGGAGTCTGTTTCCAAGGAGAAGTCACACCATTACGATAAGCTTTAGCGTTTATTATTTCTTTACTTTCAATTCATGTATTTCGTACCTTTGAATATTGAATTGATTTGCATGATTAATATGAGCGTCTAAGCATCCTTTGGTGCTAGCCTAAGTTATGATTCCTTAATTGTTTTGTTTGCGTTTACCTTTACTTCCGTACAATTATTTCTAAGTGTATGCATGCATAGTTCTTTGGTAGTCACCCTTGGTTCGGTAGTTTTGAATTGCGATAGAGGCCAATTGCCTAGGAAATATCACCAACTGACCCTAGGTGAGCGGACTGAGACGGGAAGGGTAAGATATGACCAACTGACGACCCTTTCTACTTGTGCGATTTGACCAATTGATCACCTATCGTTTGGATGAACTTAAGAATTGGGGGTGTAGTGTCTAAGTTCCTAACGGCCGGGCACTCACCATTTAGAATCTAGCATGTAGCGGTACTTAATGACTCGGCTTAGGGGACCGGGAACAATAATACTTATGAAGGTGCTACCGATTTCTCCTGGTGGCATCTTTGCCGATAGGTTAGGCGAATTGACCAAATGTTGTCCTCTCGAATTTGACCCCACCAAGTAGTTGGAAGTAGGTAGACGTAGACATAACTAGCTAGGAGGATTAACTAGGTTAGCACCACTATTCTTCTATTGATTTCTCTTCACACATTTATTTGTTTTTATTTTATTTTCTGCATTAGTAGTTTAATTTATTAAAACCCTATCAAACCATTAATATTATGTGACAATTAGACTTAGTAATTATCCGACACACATAGCTCTTGGGACGACCTCGGCTTTACCATTTACTACACTACACACGACCGGTACACCGCCCATTAGTGCATTAGGGTGAACCATAGGTATAGCGAGACACTATAAATATTAAGACCAGTCAAGAAAACATGCATCAAGTTTTGGGCGCTTCGGGAGCTATATTAGGATTGATATTAAGTCTTTCATTTCATTTTAAACTTTTCTCACGATCATATTTCAAGTTTTCGTGTACCATGGAATTTGTTAACATCGATGACCTCACTCTTGAGGAATACTTGGCGTTGACTAGAGCGAGATCAAGGGCGGGTCTCGTAAGACCGGCAATCGGAGCGGATGTTCGTTTCAAGATTAAAGACCAATTTATGAGGAGCTTCGCTAACCCTTTTCGTGAAACAGGGACGAAGACGCATATGAGCACGTTGAAAATGTCCTATACATCGCTAGCTTTTTCAACATTCCGGCGTGTCTCATGATCTTTGTTATGCTTGGGTGTTCCTATGACCCTTCTTGGATCGGCCGAAGATGGATCGAAGATTGCCACGTAAGGCGCTTAATACATCGGCGCTATTAAAGAAACACTTTATTCAAAGATATTGCCCGCCATCAAAGATTTCTAATCAACTCTTGAGATCTACAATTTCAAACAAGAAGGCGACGAAACTTCAGATCAAGCTTGGGACGAGATACAACGATCTTCTTTATAAATGTCCTACCAATGATCTCAATAACCGGCGAGAAGGTCAATATTTTGTATAAAGGAATAAATGTAACTACAAGACGATCTTTGGACTATCAAGGACCTATCCCGAACATGACTCCTACTATCGCAATTGAAGCCATTCAAAATGGCGGATGTCACACCTCACGGGCGGAAACACGAGGTGTAACGGAAAGGAACATAAGCACAAGATAATAGAACATACCAACGTTAAGATTAAAAAGAAATAGTACACCATTACAATACCGGTTTAGCGACATCGGCAAATATAGTACAAAGTTTAGATTCCAAAATATTGCGTTTTATTACATAACGATTTGTAGTGACAAGTGAAAACTTCATTATGCAAGAACGGTAGAAAAGCTTACTAACGATCACCGAAATGCATGAGAGAAAACGGGTCAACTAAGAAAATAGTTGGTGAGTATACACGTTTAGAAATAAGAAAGCTCGTAAGAGAGAGTCAAAGGTTTCGGCCATCGAAAATAGTCCACAAAGCAAAGGCATTGTAAATCCACCGGTTCCAAGTTCCGCCCATACAAAACTTGCAACCTGTGTGTTCACAACCCATTGCACAAAATATAGCGTGTCAAGTAGTCAAGTATAAGTGGTCATAATATTTCACAATATAGTACCACGTATATAATAATGTGTGCCGTGCAAAGCCCTAGAATAAATAATATCGTCCGTAACATGGTGGACGAGGGTTGGCCGACCTCTAATAAGCGTATCCATACTACCTACTAATAGGAGACTAACAATGCGAATGTACGAACGGACATCATACAACTATTATATACAATTAAGAACACTCGAACAAGGAGAATTTGCACACTCCACCAATAAGGCGAGAATTGGTATTGCTCCGTTCACATAGGGAGACTTTGCACACTCCACCAATAAGGCGAGAATTTTGGGTCATAGTACGTACGGTTCAATAAGTTCAAATAAGGCATAATCTCGTAATTAAGTTCAAGGGTTTGATTCAAGTTCAACGGTTCAAGTAAAATGAGTTCATAAACTAGAAATCAATTTAGTTCAAGTATGGTTCATGCATTTCGCCCCAAAATATAGTAAAAGCGGTAAAAGGGGATGTGATTACTCACTGTTGCAATAGTTATGATGATGAGTGGATGCACGAAATGAGATGCAACTCTAACCGCGACCTATTATGAATGATATGATCTAATATAAGTCATGAAACAATGTCATGCATGCAAACTCATATGATATCCATACCACTTGTACACTTTTGAAATATAAAGTTTATCGTCGAAATATATGTTTATGACCTCTCGTCATATTATAAAATACTTTACAAGTATTTACGTTGAAACAACCTCCTACGATAGTCGTTTAGTAATATCAAGAATTTATAGCTTTTCGTCACAAAATAATATACTTTGTCAATTCATGAAAGTGACTAAATGGCCTCGAAAAGCTAGTCGTAAAATGGTGCACATCGAGTGTTAGGAAAACAAACTCAACGGTTTTGGAAAGCTTGTATCATTATCTCAAAGTTTTAGCATTTAAGTTTTATCGTAGAGGTCTCGATCATGGAGAAAAACATAGGTAAAGTATGGTACTTGTGTCCAAAATATTGTTTAAGGAGGTTTTCGGCAAAGTTTAAGTGACCGTATTTTATTCATTACAACTCCGCTTGACGAACGGTTGGACATTTTGGAAAATATGCTAAGCGAACTTACTTTTACTAAAAGACATCGTTTCATAAAAGTACTCCATCAATGTTAAAATGACCCTCAACATGGTCATTCGCGTCGATCTTTCTTGGTTATTAGAAAATATATAGTTATACTTATATAAAATAGTTCGACAACTTTGTTAAATCGCGTGTAATTTAATCGTTACAAGTCCGTTTTCTACGCTTTATATGTCCTTAGCTTCGTGTTAAAGTATACTAATATATATTTGATAAGTCGACACATTTATAACGCTTAAGACTCATTTTGACTCGTAAAAGTTGAGAATACATCTGAATTTTCGAAACAAATAGTTTTCGTCGTTAAACTTAAAAATAACATATCTTCTTCGTTATAACTCCGCTTTTAACCCGCTCAAGCGGCCACGTTTTCGTTTTAAAGTATATTTTCCAAATATCTAGCCCAAAAATTTTACAATCATCGAGAATTCGAACTTAAAAATAAGATCAGACCTTTAACTAAAGTTGTCGAAATGAGTTTTCTCACAAGAAAACCTATTCTAACCAATTCAAACCAACGCCAAAGCTATTCTAAACCTACCATACACCTTCTTAGGGTGTCATGGGTTCCTAGACATCACCAAAAGTGATATGTTTCAAGAGTAATTATAGGATGATATATATATATATATATATATATATATATATATATATATATATATATATATATATATATATAACACTAAAAACATTTAAAGTGGTATAGCTATCCATATGACTTGCATATTTTCTCGGGCATGATAAAATGAACATAATATGAATATGAAAGATGAAAAGACCATGAAATGCTTACTAGTAACTTGATGATGATAGATTTAGGTTAATCCCCTTAATGTCATTCAACTATACCAATCGGTATATATAAAATACAAGTAACCGACCTAAGTAAACCCATATTGGGCTGAACATATAACATATCATAATGGGCTAGCATCACAAATAATAATATCGGCTAATACACCCCCACAGTTGGAGCGGGAGGCCTTCGAACGTTCAAACTGGAGCGAAAATCCATAAACAATGCAGCCGGGAGTCCCTTGGTAAAAATATCAGCATACTGAAAACGGGATGGGACATGAAGCACACGAACCTGTCCTGAAGCAACATAGTCACGGACAAAATGAATATCAATCTCAATGTGTTTCGTACGTTGATGCTGAACGGGATTCGTCGATAAATAGACGGCACTGACATTGTCACAATAGACAATAGTAGCGGTAGATAAAGGGTGATGAAGCTCACGCAGCAGATTACGAATCCAAGCTGTCTCAGCTACTACGTTAGCAACACCACGATACTCGGCCTCAGCACTGGACCGAGATAACGTCACCTGTCGTTTAGCAGACCACGATAACAAGTTATCACCAAGAAAGATACAATAACCTGAAGTAGACCGGCTAGTGACCGGACAACCTGCCCAATCCGCATCTGTGTAAGCAATAAGCTGAGCAATAGAGGAAACATGCAACTGAAGGCCATGATCAAGAGTACCCCGAAGATAGCGTAATATACGCTTCAAAGCATGAAAATGTGTATCCAGGGGTCATGCATAAATAAACAAACTGTTGAACCGCTGTATGAAATATCCGGCGTGTAAAGGTAAGATCTTGAAGTGCCCAGCTAAGCTCGATATAAGGTTGGATCATCAAAGGTGTACCATCGAGGCCCAAGTTTGGACTCGGTATCAACAGAGTGCGGCACGGATTACACTTCGCATATGAGCTCTCAAGAATTTCCTCGGCAAACTTAGGCATGATAAAAACATACCGAGTGGTGCGCGCGTGGCGAAACACCAAGAAAACAATTAAGAGAGCCAAGATCCGTCATCGCAAACTCACTATGAAGAGCAGTGATGATACGCTGTAAAAATGTAGTAGAAGAAGCAGTCAAGATAATATCATCCACATAAAGTAACAAGTAGGCCGTGTCAGATCCACGATGGAACACAAAGAGTGGCGATCGGTTTGCTATCTTTGAAAACCAATTCGTGTAACAAATCCTGCAAACCGCTGAAACCAAGCTCTAGGGGCTTGCTTAAGCCCATACAATGATCGCTGCAAATGACAAACATAATCATGGTGAGCAGGATCAACAAACCCTGGCGGCTGATGCATGTAAACTGTCTCTGATAAGTAGCCGTGAAGAAAAGCATTCTTCACGTCAAGCTGATGAATAGGCCAATCACGAGACACTGCTAGACTGAGTACTGTGCGAATAGTAGCTGGTTTGACCACGGGACTAAAAGTCTCATCACAATCAATCCCTACTGCGACTACGACCATTAGCAACAAGCGCGCTTTATGCCCGCTTAAAGTACCATCGCATTAAACTTATGCCCGAAAAGCCACATAGAGCGAACAATATTCACATTAGCCGGACGGGCACAAGTACCCACGTTCGTTAGTAATTAAAGCATTATATTCATCCAACATAGCTTGCTTCCAAAGAGGATCACGAAGAGCATGAATATGAGAACGCGGCAGTGGAGACACAGTAGTGACATGACAATTCATACGCTCAAGAGGTTTAGAAATGCCGGCTTTAGCACGTGTGACCATAGGGTGAGTATTGGTGGTATTGGGCGGCTGAATGGGTAGTATCGGAGTGGGCAATGGTGTTTGAGGATCGGGCTGAGGAGTGGGTATGGGTTGCGTAGGGGGAGGCGAAGTGGGTGTGTGGTGGAGAGGCGGTGGAGTGGTAGGCGAAGCAGTTGGGTTATGAGTTTGCGGATTAGTTATGGGTGGCTCATTGTTCACAGCAGTAATGGGACGAATGGGTAAGGAGATAGTGGTTGGAGTGGTTAAGAAATCATAATGTGGAGAGGTGTATTGGTGTAGGGATGCAAAGGGAAATACATCCTCATCAAAGCGAACATGACGAGAAAGTATTATTGTGTTGGAGGAGAGGTCAAGACACCTAAAACCTCGGTGATTGGCGGGTACCCAAGAAACACACAAGCGGTGGGCGTGGTTGAAGTTTATATTAACAAGATAATATATGGATATGAGAGCACCCGAATACACGTAAATTGTCATAAGATGGGAACGGTTATAAAGTTTAGTAAATGGTACCTCATTATTGATGGCGGTGGATGGAAGGATGTTTAAGAGATAAGCGGCCATGTTAAGTGCTTCCACCCAATAGGAGGCGGTATGCTAGCTTGAAAAGCAAAGTGCGTATAAGGTTGTTGAGAGTGCATGACATGCGTTCAGATTTGCCATTTTGCTGGGATGTATGCGGGCAAGAAAACCTAAATTGAATGCCGGTTTTGAAATAAATCATGAAAGCGGGTGTTGTCATATTCACCCCCATGATCACACTGTAAAGCCTTTATATCTACACCGAATTGTTTGTTTACATATGCACGAAAAACGATAAAAGTATCATACAAGTCAGACTTTCTATTCAAAGGATAAACCCAAACAAAATGCGAGAAATGATCCAAAAAAATAGCATAATATTTAATACCACTTTCACTCGGAATAGGGGATGTCCATACATCCGAGTGGACAATATCAAAAATAGATGCAACCTTCGACTCCGAAGTATAAAATGGAAGCTTTATTTGTTTGCCTAATTGACACGCATGACACAAAGCGGACAACTTTGATTTATTACAAGAAATGAAATTACTAGACTCTAACGATGAAGCACATCTTCACCGGGTGCCCGAGGCGTCGTGCGTAGTATGGTGAGCGAAAGCAAAGCAAAGCAAAAGGAGGATGCGTGGATGGCGGTTGCATGACCGGTAAAGATCGCTGTGCTATCACAACGGAGAAGAAGTGCGCCTGTCGGTAATCCTTCACGGAAAACCATAAGCATCAAACTCAGCGGAAACGTCATTATCACGCGTAAATTCACGAACAAAAATCAAATTTTAATGATGTGTGGTGTGGCAAGTATATGATTAAGGTGTAATGGTTTATGTGAAGTAGACAACAAGCTATGTCCAGTATGTGTGACCGGTATAGATGCGCCGTTTCCCACATACACAGACGGATAAATGCAATTATTACTAACAGATGTGAGGATACCTGTGTTGTCAGCCAAGTGAGAGGATGCGCCAGTATCCATATTCCAAGCGGGATCCGGAATAGTCATCGGCTGAAACGGCTGAGGAAGCATAGTAGCCTGAGTCGGAAAAACACCCGGAATCGTGTAGGCAAACTGCCCGGGATAAAACATATTAGGCTGTGCCAAGGAATGGGCCTGATTACCCATTGGTAACTGTCCGGAATTGTAGGCCTGAGTATGTTGAACCGGGTATTTGGCCGGCTGGGGTGAATTGATGAACTGGGTGGCCAGGTGGGCCTGTTGTAGCTGCTGTGTTAGTGGGCCGGTTGGGGTGACACCATGGCCCATATTACTAAGACCATTAACCGGATGTATAAGGCTGGGATGTGGTATATTAAATCCAGTATGCATGCTAGGCTGACCAATGATATACGGGTTAACATAATGCATCCCACTCATACCAAAAAACGAGTGAGGAACAACATTCGCAAATGGCAAAGTGTCAGACTTGGAAGAATGCTCACGAGTAGTTGTCTGAGATGCTCGAGTCGTTGTGGACCCAAGAGATTTATTAGTCGAGCTTGTACCACTATTTGTTGACCGAGACCGATTATCATGAGACCCGTGAATAAACTTGCAACGTGACCCATAGGTACACGATCCCCGCTGAAAATTACGGCAAAGTTCACCCCCTAATTGTTGCGTGGAACCAGCCTTGGGGTTGGTGTTGTTAGTAGCCACAAGCACCGTAGGCGAAGACGAGGTAATGTGAGCAGAAGAAAGTGCATGAGAAAGTTGTGCCATATCACTTTCTTCTAATAAAATCATAGACCTTACCTTATCAAGCGTAGGAAGTGCTTCCCTATGACGAATGATGCGTGCGATGTCCGGAATTTAGCCCAAGTCCGTTGATAGCGTATGTAACAAGGCTCGAATCACTTATCGGGGCCGAGATCGGCAAGACGATCGGCTTTCGACTTGATTTCTTGAAAATAATCATTAACGGATAATGTGCGATCACCATATTACGGATCTCATTGTCGAGTTGAATGACTCGAGATGCTTTGTTGTCATGAAAAAGCTCCTTAGCTTTTCCACACCTCATGAGCCATGGTGCTATCATCAATAACCATCTCCACCAATTTAGGGAGATCGTGGAATATATCCACATGACGACAAGAGAGTCGTTAGTGTCATGGAGGGATCGGGTTGGCGGTACTAGTAGATGCGGGTCTTCAAGGTGATTGTGAACATCAGACGTTTTGCAAAAACGCTTAAAAAGATTGCTCCAAGAGTTATAATTAAGTTTGTCTAGATCAAGGGGTGAGGGGATACACGCCTTGATACTAGCGATTGAATAAGCTTTATCAATCGGTTGCTTTGGGGTTATAGTGTCTCCCGTCATGATGCTATGACAAGGAAGCAAGGGCAGCAGCAAAGTAAACAAAAAAACAAAGCTAGCAATGCAAGTAATGGAGCAGCAGAAGCAGTAAAAGATGCGGCAATAATAGGCGTGAAAAGAAAAAATAAAAATTAGGGTTTAGGAAGGGTAGGATCTTATGGCTTTGATACCATGATAGATTTAGGTTAATCCCCTTAATGTCATTCAACTATACCAATCGGTATATATAAAATACAAGTAACCGACCTAAGCAAACCCATATTGGGCTGAACATATAACATATCATAATGGGCTAGCATCACAAATAATAATATCGGCTAATAGATGAGGTTAAATGAACAAAGGATTAATCCTAAGCACCCTAGGTTTTTATTTCAAAACCTTAACTAAGAGTGTGTCTAGATTGTTTTGAACTTGACTAGCAAAATTTTTATGGTTTCCTCTTGGAGCTTCAATGGTGGTCGGTCACAATGGAGAAGGGAAGAAGAGAGGAAAATCTTTTACACCTTGAGTTTTTGGTATGTATGTGTAGATTTTGAAGTATAATATGAATATAAGTTATTTAGAAGTAGATATTTTGTGAAAAAATAAGTGACTCATCCCCCTTGTGTCGACAAGGGGGTTTGTGAGTTAGTTAATACATTTTTTTTTATAGATGTGTAGAGATAATGTGTAATTATTTAAAGATAACTAGTAACTTGTGTAAATATTTAAGCTTGTAGGGTAGCGTTAACTAAAAAATAAATTTTAACGGACCAAAATAAAACATATTGAAGTCATAAAAATTATAAAAATACATTTCTTACAAAAATTGAGTGAATTAATAATTATCGTGTAGAATTTACGAAAACCGTCGTAATTATATAAATATAACAATTTATATACAAAATAAATTTAAAACACTGGGTAAACTAATAATAATATTTTTATAATCTTAATATGTGTATAAAATATATCGGGATAATTTTTGGAAGTGTCGGATCCAATGTTCAAAATAATTTATTTACGCGATAGCGTTTATTTAATAAGAAATTATGCGTTTATTGTAAAATGCAAAACCATGCATGAACTAATATGATGATCATGATGCTAATGATATGTAGACTAAACCTAGTCTATATGAAATGCCCTTGATGATTGTTCATGAATTCGCAGCTAAACCCCTAAGGTTACGCGAATTTGATACTTGTAAACCTAGTTTACGATAAACGATGAAATAGTAAATGTGAGAAATGACCGGAAATTGAGAATTGTGACAGCGGACCATTCTAAAAAATGGCACGACGGTGGAAGTAAAAGAAACCAAGGCGGAAGTTTCGACGGAATTGCAGCAATCGCTAGTAAAATTGAAATCCTCGATCGAGATATCTTTGAAGGTCGAGAAACCGTTCATGCCATCCAAGTGGGTTGTGAAAGCATGGAGGAGGACATCTTACAAAGAATTGTCCTCATATGGACGAAGAGGACATTGAAGAAGCTAAGTATGGAGAAAATCGACCATTTTACGGTGATAATCGAAATAGTAATGGTTATCGTGGAAATTACAACCATGGGCCTTATGGAGAAAAGCCCGCCCTTGAAGAAACAATTAATAAATTTCGGAAAATTCAGCCCAAAGACAAAAGGAGCAAGATGAGTGGTTGAAGGAATTCCGGAAAACACCGACATAAACATTTCCAAACACGACTCAACTCGAAAACCTTAAATCCATGGTGATAAAGCTCGGTGAAAAAGTAAGGAGAAATAACGATAAACCTTAAGGATCTAAACTAGCTATGGAATGTAAGGTAATTTTTGGATGATAACTCAAGGTTCGAGCCGTGATACGGGTTTAGGGGACGATTTTGTCATCAGATCCGAGTTACGCCGTAACATGCCTAATGAGTTCTGGCGTAACCTCGTGTTTAACAATGACAACGGGTTGTGATGAATACGAGAAAGTGACTCTAATGAATTACGCCAGAACCAAGAATCTCGATTCACGGCGAACTGGGATACATGGGCGTAAAATTCCTCGACATAGACGCAATCAAAAACTCGAGGAACTCTCCTTGAAGATGAAGAAGAGCCACTTATCACTCATTGGTGTACTCCTCGTCATTACTAATGAAGAAACCACAAGGGCATGGCCTACATGCACCCCCTTCCACGAGTATTGCAATGGAGGAGACAATGAAAGAAAGGAAGAATGGACATGCCCTTATGAGCGTGAAAGACATAGTATTAAATTCGGTAATTTGGCCTTTAAAGATTGGTACGCAATTCAATTTGGGGATGCCAAGATCAATCCAAATCTTCTTATGAAGCTAAAATTGATTACGCAGAGCACATTCGGAAGGAAGAAACTAAAGATATACTCGCACGGATGAGAATTTAGCGACAACAAGGAACTACGCATCATCGGTGCGAAAAAGTAAAATCTCACGGGAAATTTTCTCAAGGCGTCGTGCAACCTGTATGACGATATGTGCAATGGTGGAAGCAACTCTGGAAGATTAGGAAAAGATGAATTCTTTTGGTCCTCAACCAATGATGAGGAGAGAACAAGTTTACCTTGGATGGACAACCTGGGGTTCGATAGTTGGGTAAAAATTAAGTATGGGCATGTGGACACATTAACAAAAGATAAGATTTGGAAGGAGTACATGGATCAAGAAAATTCAAACGACAAAAGTCTCAAGAACATGAGTAAGATAACAATTGACGATGACATAGAGCGGTGAGTAATGATAAAGAAGAATGCAAGCGCGTTCTAGTGGAGAATTTGCTCGATGAAGAATGGTTCAAGGCACCGCTCGATAACGATGATATCGAAGGGATGCTAGATTACCTTGAGTTGCAAGGAAATGAGGAGTTCACTGATCCCGATGACGAAGCTTACGAACAAAGGAGGTGCAAACTCCTGGGGATACCCTACAAAAGACCACCTCCAATTATAGTCGAAAAATACGAATTCACTCGCTACCACCTAGGACCGGAAGAGAAATTTTGTAATGTCCAAAAAATCAAAACCATTGAATACATCCGAACTGCCTCAAATGTTGCATGGATGAGACATAATTTGATGAAGGATATTGAAGAAGTAGGGCAAGCTCAAAGGCCCCCATAGGAGCCCCGCGGCTCTAAGTCTAACTTAAAGACTCGTTAATAAAGAAAAGTGCTCTTTCGGGAGACAACCCGAATTATCCCTTTCTTTTGTTTTTAGTTCCTTTCTGTTGGGTTTTGTGTTTTCTAACCATTTTTGCGAGAGACAAAGAAGTACTATCTGCCGATTCTTGATCGAATGTAGTTACTACAGAACTCATCTTGGTGATTACGCCGTAACCAACATTTTAGCGGTAAATTCTTGACGATTACCAATTACGCGTAATTCCATCTCGATGGTTACGCCTGTAACTATTCGCCTTCACAACTCATACCAGGTTTTGCCGATTCTGGTAACTCTCTCATAGGAGTTACGACGTAACTCTCTATGCTTTAATTCTTTCATTTTAAAACACGAGAACCTTGTATTAGTTTTAAATGAACTTTGTGGTGTGTTCCTGTAAACCCTCACGACACTTCACTCGTCCACTTGGGACACCAAGTGGTTTAAAACTTGTTGCATTCGCTAAATGCAACCGTGATTCCTACTGAAGTGAGTTAGGTTTATTTTCATTTTATTTTTCTTTTAGAATTATGCTTGTCGGTATTGTGATTTCGTGGATTGAAGTTTGTTCATGACGCTTAAACGAAGGCACGCTTCTCTCGTAGGCCTTCTTCTTTTGGAGCAAATTTCGGGGAAATTCTCGCTTTAATTCTACCTTTCTCTTCACCTTTATTTTAATGCCTAGTACAAAAGGGACTTTGTACAATTCAAGTGGAGGGACGGGAGTAGAATCATCTCTTGAACTAAATTTCGCCCTCATTTTTCTAGTTTATTTTGAAAAATTATGCCATTTTTAAAATTTTGACATGTTTTTCCGAACCTAACTAGATTATACCTTAGCCGAGCACATACAACCATTGACATTACATGGTGATATTAGCCTTATCCGTTTCCAATATTTTACCCAAAATCCACCAAATTATGAGTGTCTTGGGTAGCTTGTAAACTTTAGAACTTGGCCTTTGCATCATTTCGAGACCATAGATGAGGTATGTTGTTAGCTCGATGTATTTGGACTTTTCAGTTTTAGAAGGCAATATTATGAGCAATCTTTGGTGTCTTGGCCATGGATTTGGTCATGTATCATTGATTTTGTCCATTTCGCCGTGACATGTTAGTAATGACGAGTCACCCCTTAACCTTTGTCGTGTCTACCCATATTGCCTTCGAGAATTGTTTAGCCCTTAACTCTAGTAGTGGAGATTTGTGTAACCGCCAAGCTTATGATAAAATACATGCTATGATTGTGCGATTGAGTGATCACCCCGAAGTTGACACTTAGAATAGTTGAGAGATTTGAGTGTTTGTTCCCTTCGTGAGGTGTTCGGCTTTGTTTTATTCTAGCATAAAGGATTTGTAAACTCATATTTTCCGGTTTTGGAGATATCTTTTAGGAATCTATCTATAAGGTCTACTTGAGGGCAAGTGGAGTTCAGTGGGGATATTTGATAACATCAAATAGTCACGAATATTAAGTGTCAATTTCCTCCGATAATGCTCGTTATTTATATCATTTATATGGATTTACGCTTGTTTTCCATTGTTTTCCACTTTCGGGTAAATTACGACCATTGGAGCTAAAGAGACGCGAAATAGAAACATTACTAAAGATTTATCACAATATGCTTATTTTGAAGAAGTTACGGCGTAACTCGTCTCTCATTCGCCGTAACTATTGCGTGACCCGAAGTCCAACTTATCAAGAGGTTACGGCGTAACTCTTCCCAAAGGTTACGACATAACTCCATTAGGTCAAAAGAGGTTCCACGCCGTTGATACTTACGCCGTAACTCATCGCATCACTTACGGCGTAACCGAAGTTTATTGAAGACTACGGTGTAACCACTTATAAGGTTACGCCGTAACTAGCGATCTAGTCAATTTACGATGAAATATAAGGTTACGGCGTAACTCCTCTATTGGTTACGCCGTAACCCGCACTGCCTATAAATACCCCAAATTTCAAGATTTCAAGGCATCCCATTCCACACACAACACTCACGAGCGTGGGAAAAAGCTCAAGGCGGTCTAGGGAAGCATACTGAGTTGTTTCCAAGGAGAAGTCACACCATTACGATAAGCTTTAGCGTTTATTATTTCTTTACTTTCAATTAATGTATTTCGTACCTTTGAATATTGAATTGATTTTCATGATTAATATGAGCTAAGCACCCTTTGGTGCTAGCCTAAGTTATGATTCCTTAATTGTTTTGTTTATGTTTACCTTTACTTTCGTACAATTATTTCTAAGTGTATGCATGCATAGTTCTTTGGTAGTCACCTTTGGTTCGGTAGTTTTGAATGGCGATAGAGGCCAATTGCCTAGAGATATGACCAACCCGACCCTAGGTGAGTGGAATGAGACGGAAGGGTAAGATATGACCAATGACGACCCTTTCTACTTGTGCGATTTGACCAGCCGATCACCTATCGTTTGGATGAACTTAAGAATTGGGGTGTAGTGTCTAAGTTCCTAACGGCCGGCACTCACTATTTAAAATCTAGCATGTAGCGGTACTTAATGACTCGGCAGGGGACCGAGGCAGCGGGACTTATGACGGTCTTACCGATTTCTCTGTGGTGGCTTCTTTTTCGATAGGTTAGGCGAATTGACCAAATGTTGTCCTCTCGAATTTGACCCCACACAAGTAATTGGAAGTAGGTGAGCGTAGACATAACTAGCTAGGAGGATTAACTAGGTTAGCACCACTATTCTTCTATTGATTTCTCTTCACACATTTATGTGCTTTTATTTTATTTTCTGCATTAGTAGTTTAATTTATTAAAACCCTATCAAACCATTAATATTCTGTGACAATTAGACTTAGTAATTATCTGACACACATAGCTCTTGGGATGACCTTGGCTTTACCATTTACTACACTACACACGACCGGGTACATTGCTCGTTAGTGCATTAGGGTAGACCATAGGTATAGCGAGACACTATAAATATTAAGACCTGGTCAGTAAAACCTGCATCAGGGGATGGGAGTAGAATTGTTTCTTGAACTTTATTTTGCCCTCGTTTTTCTAGTTTATTTTGAAAAATTATGCCATTTTTAAAATTTTGACATGTTTTTCTTAACCTAACTAGATTAGACCTTAGCCGAGCACATACAACCCTTGATATTATATGGTGAGATTAGCCTTATCCGTTTCCAAAATTTTACCCCAAATCCACCAAATTATGAGTGTGCCGGTAGCTTGTAAACTTTAGAACCTGGCCTTTGCATCATTTCAAGACCATAGACGAGGTATGTTGAGTTAGCTCGATGTATTTGGACTTTTCAGTTTAAGAAGGCAGTATTATAGGATTATCACCCAAATAGCCTACCATTGTGTGTCTATCGATTAGTCACCTCGACTTCTCGAACCCCATGTGAAACCCTTTTGTTGCACTCAACTTTAGTGCAAGATACCCCTAGATACACCCATCTGAGCCATCCCTTTCATTTGTTAACCCAAGTGGGGGGATGTTATGTTTATGATTCAAAAAAAATTATGTATTTGTTATTAAGTTGATTGTAAAGTGCGATGTTATGAGCACTATGTTATGAGCTTGTTATAGAATTAGTATCGAGGAGGCCACGTCGGTCACATTTGAAGATTGGAGTTGGTAATTGCGCCAACAGTTGGAGAAAAGGTAGCGTGCCCATCATGACGTCCTCTAATGACACATCTACCTAGTATATCATGATCCGGTTTCTTAACTTCGAAACTTGAACTTTGGGCAGACGGTAAGTGGTGATGACTTAGTTATGGATTTAGACTATTTGCTTGATTTTTATTTTACACCATTTATATTTCCCATGTCTTATCCTACCCTTTAGTCATGAAGCACGTCTAGGTGATGCAGCGAGCAATATTTGATGTCTTGGCCATAGATTTGGTCATGTATCATTGATTTTGTCCACTCCGCCGTGACATGTTAGTAATGACAAATCACCCTTAACCTTTGTCGTGTCTACCCATATTGCCTTCGAAAATTGTTTTGCCCTTAACTCTAGTGGTGGAGATTTATGTAACCGCCAAGCTTATGATAGAATACATGCTATGACTGTGCGATTGAGTGATCACCCCGAAATTGACACTTAGAATAGTTGAGAGATTTGAGTGTTTCGTTCCCATTTCGTGAGGTGTTTGGCTTTGTTTTATTCTAGCATAAGGGATTTGTAAACTTATATTTTCCAGGTAATAAGATATATCTTTTTAGGAATCTATCTAATAAGGTCTACTTGAGGGCAAGTAGAGTTCAAATGGGGGATATTTGATAACATCAAATTATCCTGAATATTAAGTGTTAATTTTCCCCGATAATGCTTGTAATTATCATTTATATGGATTTACGCTTGTTTTCCATTATATTTCACTTTCAGGTAAATTACGAGCATTGGAGCTAAAGAGACACGGAATTGGAGAGTTTAGTGAAGATTTATCATAGTATGCTCACTTTGAAGAAGTTACGGCGTAACTCCTCTCTCACATTACGCCGTAACTAAAGCGTGGCTTAAAAAACAACTCAACAGAAGATTACGACGTAACTCTATCCACGATTACGACGTAACCATATTAGGTCAAATGAGGTTCCGCGCCGCTACTAATTACGCCATAACTCATGCATCAACTACGGCGTAACCAAGATTTATTGAAGATACGACGTAACTCCTTCCCGAGGTTACGTTGTAACCAAAGATTATTAGTGCAATTTATTTAAGAATTGTATGTTACTGGCGAACTCTTTTAATAGTTACGCCAGTAACCATATCAGCCTATAAATACCCCACGATTTCCAAGATTTCAAATCATCCCATTTCACACACAACAATCGAGAACGTGAGAAGGAGTGAAGGCGGATCTAGAGGAGCATACGGAGCTATCTCCAAGGAGAAATCACTCCCCTACGATAAGCATTAGCTTTTTATCTTTCTTTACTTTCAATTCATGTATTTCGTAACATTAAACATTGAATTAATTGTTATGGTTAATATGAGCTGCTACACCTCTTGGTCTTGCCTAGTTATGATTCCTTAATTGTTTTGTTTGCGTTTACATTGCTTCCGTATAATTATTTCTAAGTGTATGCATGCATAGTTTATTAGTAGCTACCCTTGTTTCGGTAGTTTTGAATGGCGGTAGAGGCTAGTTGCTTAGGAGATATGACCAACTGACCCTAAGTGAGTAGATTGAGATGGGAAGGGTAAGATATGACCAATGGACGACCCTTTCTACTTGTGCGATTTAACCAACGATCACCTACCGTTTGGATGAACTTAAGTAGGGGTGAGTGTTTAAGATGTTAGCGCTGGCACTCACTATTATGAATCTAGCATGTAGCGGTTCTTAATGACTTGGCTTAGGGGACCAGAACAAGCGGACTTATGAGGGACACCGACATCTCCAAAGGTACCCTTTGTCGATAGGTTATAATGAACCCGACCAAATGTTGTCCTCTAGACTTTGACCCCACCAAGTAATTGGAAGTAAGTAGACGTAAACATTACTAGTTAGGATGATTAGCTAGGTTAGCACCACTCTCCTATTGATCACAACCTTTGCCTTTATCTCGCTTTAGTAGTTAATTAATTAATTCCTTATCGAAATCATATTAAAATCATGACACCTAGACTTAGTATAAATCCACACATAGCTCTTGGGACGACCTCGGTTTTACCGAATACTACACTACACACGACCGGGTACACTGCCCATTAGTGCATTAGGGTAGTAGGTATAACGAGACTTATAAATATTAAAACCTGGTCAGTAAAACCTGCATCATGGACCCACTCCCTTAGCTAAAGGAAAAAAAATAAACATAACCTTAAACATCTTTCGAAATATTTTCACTGTAAAGGTGTGACAACTCGTACTTTCAGGTCATTTTTCAAATTTACTATTCATCTCGGGAATTTACTATTCATCGGTTACTATTCATTGTTTTACTATTCATCGTTTTCGGAGTCGATTTGGTATTACGAGCGTATTTCAAAATTTTACTATTCACAAAACACTATTCATTCCTAGAAAATCACTATTCGTGCTTCACTATTCATCATTTATCGTAAACTAGGTTTACAGTATCAAATCGCGTAACCTTAATGGTTTAGCCGCGAATTCATGAACAATCATCAGGACATTTCATATAGACTAGGTTTAGTCTACATATCATTAGTAACATTATCATCATATTAGTTCATGCATGGTTTTGCATTTTTCATGAAACGTATAATTTTTATTAAATAAAGGCTATCGCGTAATTAATTATTTTGAACATTTGGTCCGATACTTCCAAATATTTTCCCAATATATTTTTATACTCATATTAAGATTATAAAAATAATATTATTAGTTTACCCGGTGTTTTAAATTTATTTTGTATATAAATTGTTATATTTATATAGTGTAAGGTTATTATAAGAGCCAAATAAATTGCGAGAACTGCGAGAACTGTTTTTAACCATTGGATTAATAGATCAATGGACAAGATTAAAAGTGGCATAATTGTAATTAAGCATAAAATAATGTATTTTATTCTGAAGGGTGGGAGGGCATTTTAGGGACATCACATTAATATATTTTAAAACCGTTCCTCTTTTGAAGGGTTATTAGAATCAGGTCTTCTCTCACTTTCCCATTCAAACCTCTGTTTCAACCCTAATCTTAAAGTGAGCCGCCATTAGCATAAGTCCTCCATCTTTTATTGTATTTCTGGTGGTCCGTTGGGGCTTCACCATGTCACCATCAATCTCGTCATCGTCTTTCATATAATTTTGTTTCACCGCCCACCCTGTATTTTTAACATCCCAAAAATCCAACTGCTAGCCACTTCTTATCAAGTTTTTATAGATCTGATGAAGATTTGGGTTTTTGATTCTTATATAAAGGGTGGTTCTTAAATTCGTTTTATAATTGTTTCGAAGAGTAGCAAAAAATGGTTAATGATAAAAACCTCCATGGGTTGATTTATCCCACGAGACCAATCAATCAAACAAGGTAAAAAAGATTAAACTATTTAAATCATTTGTTGTCTTTATAGAGGGATGTAATTAAATGTTAATTGTCTGATAGTGGGATGGTTTTATAATGACTTGTGACATTTTTCATTCCTTCGTACTGTAAGAGCAATTGTTTAACACCAGGGTGTGTGAAATTTTTTATTCTAATGACGTCGTGCTATTTTTTCACAGGGTCGGATCCTATTGATATTCGTGAAGCACTTATGAGCAGCGTCACGCAGTAATATCTTTGTTTCCTGAACATGTTTTGTCACCTGTGAAAGGTATAGCCGCGATGGTTGTAAGCACTCATAAAAAGAAGACAATGTTTTCTGCTGGCATGCTGTAACAAAGGGATCAGTTGACTATTTTAGAGTGTCTGAAGGAGGCATTGAAGCCACTACAAGGCAAAGAAGGTGGAACATTTGACTGTACATCTAACTTAATTTTATTTTATGTAGGTTGCTCACATTACGACAATGACACGCCTGATAGCGACTCAAGTAGCTCATATCACAGACCCTATTTGAATTGGATCGGAGAATGTTGGGAAACCTACTTGGAACATTGGAGGTAGTCCTTTTAATGTATTATGTGATATCTGTTTTTCATATGTGCATGTTAATGTGGAGCAATGTGAATCAGTTGTTTATCACAAGACTTGACATAATTGAATGAAAGTTGTGTCTCATTAGAGGATTTAATGTGTTATGTGATATATGTTTTTCATATGTGCATGTTAATGTGGAGCAATGTGAATCAGTTGTTTATCACAAGACTTGACATAATTGAATGAAAGTTGTGTCTCATTAGAGGATTAGCCTAACGTTTTATGCATTCTTTTTGGTAATAGGTGTTTCATCTTATTTTTTGATTTTGTATCTTTCTTTTCATTTAAGATCGATGAAAAAATGAGGCAGGTGAGCATTGATCGTGCCATTGAGGTGATTGCTTGAAAGAATGTGTACAGCCTTAACTGTATGTAGTGGAGGACGGCATTACGTCCGCTTCAACGCGGCGGCGGGTTTGCACCTCGTTGTCCGTAAATTGTAAATGGGGTTAAAGATTAATATATTGATTTATTTGGATCGTTTGGCAATGAGATTGTGGTTAGGCTATTTAAAATTCTTTTCTTTCCTCATAATGAATTTGGTGCATTTTTTATGTATTTGGATCTATTCATTCTTATTTGTTGGTTCTACTTTGTGAACGGTTTGATACAAGATTATAGATGGATTTAAGTGATGTTATAAGTCTTATGCCCAACAAGAAACACACGCCTGAATCAAATGAAAAATGAAGGGAGCATAATGTCTAAAGCCATGTATCATTATCTCATTGTTTCTTTGTCACTTTGTCTATTTTTGATATAATTATATTTTGTTTCAGGTTGTAACGGTAGTTTGATTTGCATCTTGTGGCATGGCAGAGAAATCTGATCACTTAAACAAGAAGGTAAAATCTTGACCACAGATCTTGATTAAAGATTATAGTACCTGATTTTTACTCTGTATACAAGATTATTGAACACGCACACAGTCACTCACACACGCAGCATCAGGATAATTGCAGTGTCATCACTATGCTTTCCAGCAATATTTTCCACATGAAACATTTATCAAAGAATTAATATATCATCCAAATAGGTTTTACAAGTCTTAGAATCCTTAGTCCGTAAACTCAAAATGGGGATCAAGATTAATATATTGATTTATTTGGATCGTTTGGAATGAGATTGTGGTTATTTGGCTATTTAAAAATAATAGGAGAGTGCATATGTGTTATTGAGAGTGCATATGTGTTATTTAGAGTGCATATGTGTTTTTACAGTTTCCGGTGAATTTGATGCTTTCTACACATGTATTTTCAAATATTATTGCATCTAAATGATTATACACATGTATTTTCTTTATTTATTTTATTTTAGTTTCATGATTCTGTAAAGTTTGATTGTGTTTAAATGGTTTCTCATGGTGATTAACACGTGTTAGTTACAATATGTTTGCTAGTAGTAATGTGTTTCTTTTTAATGGATCATGATGAGAAACTCTAGTTGCATTTTATTTGCTTTTTAAAATCGACGCATTGTATTTAATTATGTGTAGGGGTATTGTGTGATCATTTAATTTGTTCATAGATAATGAATAAATCTGAATTTTGTGGAATACTATGTACCTTATAGTTTTAAAGATGATGTCATTAGATTATACATGTGCAACAGTACTAACTTTTTTGTGTGTGCTTGTTTCAGGTTATTGAAGATGATAATAGCATTGAAGACTAACAAGTGGATGCACATATAGATGCATGAAGATAATTTGCTGTATAACGTTTATCTTCTTTGTTAAGATGAGCGAGACGATAAAAACACATGTGTACAAGGATTAAAAACACATGTGTAGATTAAAAACACATGTGCACAAGGATTAAAAACACGTGTAGATTTAATGGGTCCTTGAACCAAGTGAGGAATACATGTGCACACCTAAAAGATGAACTCACCGTTAAAGACATTGTGATATGCACATGTGCACGCTTCATATATTTGTAATAAAACATATTTATGTAATATTTTTTAATAAAGTTTTGTTGTTTGTATAAAATTGTATCAATCTATTAATAAATGTTTGTTGTATGTATATATTTATTTATGTAATAATTTTAAAAGATACATGTGCAAATACAAAACACCTACGATAAACAAACAATACAATTTTTACGTAATGCAAAACACATGTGCATATATTGAGTTTTAAAACAAGAATAATGCACCAAAAAAAAAAAAAAAAAAAAAAAAAAAAAAAATTCTAAAATTTTGGAAGAAAAAAAACGTTTTTTAAATAAAAATATAAAAGATAAAATTTAAAAGTAATTTTACCAAAATACCCTTTTCAATTAAATATTAAAACTAAATATCCAAAAAATCGATTGGTTGATGGTGGTTCTCATGATTCATAATTTATTTGGTTCGAAAATAACCCTTCCCTATATATATAATTACGACGGTTTTCGTAAATATTACACGATAATTATTATTTCACTCAATTTTTGTAAGAAATGTATTTTTATAATTTTTATGACTTCAATATAATTTATTTTGATTCGTTAAAATTTATTTTTAGCTAACGCTACCCTAAATGCTTAAATATGTACACAAGTTACCATCTATCCTTAAATAATTATACATTACTAAGATATTTACATATTATATTATGCAAGTAAGTGTTTTATTTTTTCTTCTTTCATGTTTGTCGACAAACATAGATGAGTCACACCATTTTGCACTAAATATCTACTTAAAATCATTTTATACTTACACATTTACACATACAACTAAAAATACAAAGTGTAAAAACAAAATCTCTCTTCCTCTTCTCCCCTAAGAACCGGCCACCATTGAGGACCAAGAAGGAGTTCACAAAAAAATTTCAAGTCAAGTTCATCACAATCTAGGCACACTCTTAAGTAAGGTTTTGAAATAAAAACCTAGGGTGTTAGGATTAACCTTGTTCATTTAACCTCATCAAGTTACTAGTAAGCATTTCATGTTCATATTCATCTTTCATATTCATATTATGTTTATTTCATCATATTTGAGAAAAACATGCAAGTCATATTGATGTTTATACCACTTTTTAATGTTTTTAAGTGTTATAAATATATATTCTTCATCCTATAATTACTCCTTGAAACATATCACTTTTGGTGATGTCTAGGAACCCATGACACCCTAAGAAGGTGTATGGTAGGATTAGAATAACCATGCGTTGGTTTGAATTGGTTAGAATAGGTTTTGCTTGAGAAAAACTCATTTCGACAACTTTATTTAGAGGTCTGATCATATTTTTAAATTCGGAATTCTCGACAGTAGGTAAAAATTTTTGGACTAGATATTTAGAAAATATACTTTAAAAGCAAACGTGGCGCTTGAACGGGTTAAACGGAGTTATAACGAAAAGTTATGCTATTTTCAAGTTAGACTACGAAAACTATAAAAATCGAAATTTCAAGATGTTACTTCCACTTTTACGAGTTAAAATGAGTCTTAAGCGTTATAAATTGTGTCGACTTATCAAAATTATATTAGTATACTTTGATACGAAGCTAAGGACATATAAAACGTGAAAACGGACTTGTAACGATTAAATTACACGCGTTTAAATAAAGTTGCCGTAACTATATTATATAAGCAAAACTAATATATTTCTATTAGACAAACATTACGTACACAAATGACCATGTTGAGGGTCGTTTTAACATTGATGTAGTACTTTTTATAACAAGATGTCTTCTAGTAAAAGTAAGCTCGCCTAGCATATTTTTCCAAAATGTCCAACCGTTCGTCAGCGGAGTTGTAACAAATAAAATACGGTCACATAAACTTTGCCGAAAACCACCCTTAAACAATATTTTGGACACAAGTACCATACTTTACCTACATTTTTCTCCATGATCGAGACCTCTAGGATGAAAACTTAAATGCTAAAACTTTGAGATAATGATACAAGCTTCCCAAAACCGTTGAGTTTGTTTCCTAACACTCGACGTGCACCATTTTACGACTAGCTTTTCAAGGCCGTTTAGTCACTTTCATGAAATTTTCAATGACATTATTTTACGACGAAAAGTTATAATTTCATAATAAATCACTAAATGACTATCGTAGGATATCATTTCAACATATATACTTGTTAAGTAATTTATAAATTGTCAAGACGTTATAAGATTATTTTTCGACGATAAAAGTTATTTTCAAAAATTCAAAAGTGGTATAGATATCATACGAATTGCATGCATAACATTACATCATGACTTATTATATATCATATCATTCATAATAGGTCATGATTAGAGATTGCGCCTCATTTCGATGTACTCACTTTTGTCATCGCATCATTGTACCAAGTGAGTTCATAGCCCCACTTTCTATTACTTAATTGTTTTACAAACTCTTGGGGAGATACATGCTATATTTTTAATCGAACACAAATGCTTTGAAATGTATGCTATATCCAAATGTTTTATTGTCACTAAGTATTATATTGCCATGTTTGAAGTCCCTACATCATGCACCATTAGTCACTTCTTGCAGTGAGCGAATATTGTGAATAGGCTATTGAATTAACACTCCGTTCTTATTGACCCGCTTAGGAAATCGAACGACTATATTTGAATCATTAAGGTAAATTGGCAAGTTTACCTATTAGGGTCATGAAGAAACGATTTTACCAATTTCTATTGGTACGAGGTTTACGCTTTGGTTGTCATGAACTTAGTGAAATAAATGTTGTTTTGTTTTCAACGATGAGGTGATCTAATGAAACTCACACTACTTAATATTGTGTTCAAACGAATTAATTAAACCTATGAATTTCACTCAACCTTTGTGTTGACCGCTTTAAGCATGTTTTATCTCGTATCTAAGGCATACACTTCATGGCATGCATATGGACTTATCATAGAGTCGTGGTGACGACGCGTCTCATGGGATTTATGCACTTTAAAAACATCGTTTGGCTTGTAACAAACTTATTTCCGCACATGATGATTTTCATTTGGGACCTATACTTTGTAAACTCGATTATTTTATTAAATCAAACGATGTATTTTCCAAACGACACTTTAGGTCGTTCAATATAACTGTGATTGTGATGTTATGATGATTAACCCCGTGAATTCCATTCCACCGCAAAACAGTAATTTGGGGTGTGATGATTGGCATCGAGCTTCGGTTATAGAGAACTAGGTTGCATCATTGACCCTAGACTATAACTACATCATCATAGCATCTCATCATTTCATCATAAGTGCATGTTCACTTT
This sequence comes from Chrysanthemum lavandulifolium, assembly GCA_022545495.1. NCBI lineage: Eukaryota > Viridiplantae > Streptophyta > Magnoliopsida > Asterales > Asteraceae > Chrysanthemum > Chrysanthemum lavandulifolium. Next base: position 175,868,811 of record CM040238.1, on the reverse strand, counting down.
ACATGCGGTTTATACGTACATTTTTCGAGTTATTTACTTTCATTTCATATCGATTGTCACATGGATGCCTTTAAATACCCATCCCATTATCATTTCCTCATACTCTAATGTGGAGAATGCCTTGTCATTCCCTATCGCAATTTTAATATCAGCTGATTCATCACCGATAACGTCGAATGCCGAGATAAACCTTTAAGTAGGGCAAAGTCACTCTCACTCCTTTGTTTCACCACTAACATGTCGAGTTACACGTTATTCACACATTAAGTCACTAAACCATCATACATTTGAAGCACTTACGACATCTCATAACCCATCTCCTAGGAATTCGTTAGTTATTTTGTAAAATAACCTCAAATTTATTACCTCATATCACATCTCTTTAGAGCGCTTATTTTTTTACATAGGACTTTGCTACATCTCACATTTCCTCTTATTTTGAAGAAGTTATGGCACCGAAGAAAGCTCCACAAGTTTTGACTCAAGCGGCTATGCAAAACTATGTGAGGGATAGTATAGCCGAGGCATTAAGGACTCAAAGAGCAACAGTGGCGGTTGGAGGTCGAGGCATGCCACTCTAGACTTGCTTAAGCCGCTAGAGGTCACGGCTATCGCTTTGCCGCTAGACTTGCCACCGCCGCTTACTTCTTCTTGAATCGCGGCAAGCAGACTTGCTTGCCGTTTCTTTATTCTTGCGGGAGGGTCCGGGGTTCGGAGTTGTTCATATAAGGATTTTAAGCGGAGACCCCACAAAGTTCAAAGTGGGTACCGAAGGGGCCACCGCTATGGTTCAATGGTTTGAGAAATGGAGTCATGTTTCTTTTATGCAATTGCCACGATGATTGCAAGGTTAAGTTCGCTACAAGTACACTTTTAGATGGGGCAATGTCGTGGTGGAACTCGTATGCACACCTATGGGAATGGAAAATGCTTACAAGCTCACACGGAGCAATTTAAAGGGTTGTTGACAAAGAAGTATTGTCCATGAACCGAGGTGAAGAAGTTGGAAACGAATTTTATGAGCTAGTGACTGTTGGAGTACGACATCGAGACCTACATTCGAAGGTTTCAAGAATTGGTCGCTTTATGTCCATCTATGGTTTCGGACAACGAAAAACTATTGGAGGCTTTCATTGGGGACTTCCCAGTTATTCAAGGTGATGTGATTTCCTTTGATCCGCAAACGATTGAAGAATCTATTCGAGTATCTCAAAAGCTCATGGCACAAGTATTGAAGGGAGAAAACATTACCAACACCAACCGTAACAACAATACCAACAACCGCATCAACTACAACAATAACCGAAACAACAACAACAACAACAACGATAACCAAATCAACAACGACAAAAGGAAATGGGAAAATGACCAAGGAGGTTATAATAACAACAACCAAAACCGTAACACTAACCATCATCAACAACATAATAGAAGGCAAAAATCTGCAATGGTTTATGTCACTGCACTAATAGAAGCGAGGTTATCTTTGGAACACACCACTATGTAATCGATGTAAGTTTCATCACTGGGTCCTTGCCACGCCAAGTGCCACAAGTGCCAAAAATCGGGACACCTAGCTGTGGATTGTAGAGGTAAAGCCGTAGTCACATGCTTGGATGTGGAGAGCAAGGACACTATCGGAACCAATGTCCCCAAAACCAAGGTCAACAAGTTGAAGGTGCTCTTGGGAAAGCATACATGTTAGAAGGAGAAGCTCAACAGAGTTTCAACAATGCGGAAGACCAAGAAGTTCGAAACTAACAGTCTTATTTTTCCTTATGTACCATGTCGTACTAAGTTTATGTTTTCCATCGTATCCGGATCTTTATAACTTAAGATGTATTACTGTTTGATAACCCACCCGTTGTAAAATATTCTCATCTATCGTACTTTATTTTCTTTCCGATTTGTTATCACTTACGAGAATTTTAATTCCTTTTACTTTAACTACCATTTTAACGACACGGTTTAAATCTTTGTAAACATTGAGAGTTATAACAACTAAACCGAATGTCACATTATCGTTCCTTAATTATACATAGCCTAGCTAACTATGTCTAATTCTGGAGGGATCATGTTATGTTGGGAGCAGTTATTTATAAATCTTAGTGCAAGCAAAATTTTCACATATTCCAAAGTCAGTGTTACTCATGGAGATTCATCCAATATTTTCTTTACTATGATGTTTTATACACCCTTAATCATAGATAACCGTAACGACACTTCCTCATGTCTTCTCTCCTCGTTATTCATCACAAACTCAAAAATTCGATAGACTAACACGAACTGAATTCAGGGACCGAATTCCTTTTTGGGTGGGCGAATGTGACAACTCGTACTTTCAGGTCATTTTTCAAATTACTATTCATCTCGGGAATTTACTATTCATCGGTTACTATTCATTGTTTTACTATTCATCGTTTTCGGAGTCGATTTGATATTCTGAGAACGTATTTCAAAATTTTACTATTCACAAAACACTATTCATTCCCGGAGAAAATCACTATTCATGCTTCACTATTCATCGTTTATCGTAAACTAGGTTTACGAGTATCAAATTCGCGTAACCTTAATGGTTTAGCTGCGAATTCATGAACAATCATCAAGGACATTTCATATAGACTAGGTTTAGTCTACATATCATTAGTAACATTATCATCATATTAGTTCATGCATGGTTTTGCATTTTTCATTAAACGTATAATTTTTATTAAATAAACGCTATCGCGTAATTAATTATTTTGAACATTTGGTCCGATACTTCCAAAAATTTTCCCGATATATTTTTATACTCATATTAAGATTATAAAAATAATATTATTAGTTTACCCGGTGTTTTAAATTTATTTTGTATATAAATTGTTATATTTATATAATTACGACGGTTTTCGTAAATATTACACGATAATTATTATTTCACTCAATTTTTGTAAGAAATGTATTTTTATAATTTTTATGACTTCAATATAATTTATTTTGATTCGTTAAAATTTATTTTTAGCTAACGCTACCCTAAATGCTTAAATATGTACACAAGTTACCATCTATCCTTAAATAACTATACATTACTAAGATATTTACATATTATATTATGCAAGTAAGTGTTTTATTTTTTCTTCTTTCATGTTTGTCGACAAACATAGATGAGTCACACCATTTTGCACTAAATATCTACTTAAAATCATTTTATACTTACACATTTACACATACAACTAAAAATACAAAGTGTAAAAACAAAATCTCTCTTCCTCTTCTCCCCTAAGAACCGGCCACCATTGAGGACCAAGAAGGAGTTCACAAAAAAATTTCAAGTCAAGTTCATCACAATCTAGGCACACTCTTAAGTAAGGTTTTGAAATAAAAACCTAGGGTGTTAGGATTAACCTTGTTCATTTAACCTCATCAAGTTACTAGTAAGCATTTCATGTTCATATTCATCTTTCATATTCATATTATGTTCATTTCATCATATTTGAGAAAAACATGCAAGTCATATTGATGTTTATACCACTTTTTAATGTTTTTAAGTGTTATAAATATATATTCTTCATCCTATAATTACTCCTTGAAACATATCACTTTTGGTGATGTCTAGGAACCCATGACACCCTAAGAAGGTGTATGGTAGGATTAGAATAGCTTCGGCGTTGGTTTGAATTGGTTAGAATAGGTTTTGCGCGAGAAAAACTCATTTCGACAACTTTATTTAGAGGTCTGATCATATTTTTAAATTCTGGAATTCTCGACAGTAGGTAAAAATTTTTGGACTAGATATTTAGAAAATATACTTTAAAACGAAAACGTGGCCGCTTGAACGGGTTAAAGCGGAGTTAAAGCGAAAAAGTTATGCTATTTTCAAGTTAGAGCATCGAAAACTATAAAATCGAAATTTCAACATGTTACTTCCACTTTTACGAGTTAAAATGAGTCTTAAGCGTTATAAATTGTGTCGACTTATCAAAATATATTAGTATACTTTGATACGAAGCTAAGGACATATAAAGCGTGAAAGCGGACTTGTAACGATTAAATTACACAGCGTTTAAATAAAGTTGCGTAACTATATTATATAAGCAAAACTAATATATTTCTATTAGACAAACATTACGGCCACAAATGACCATGTTGAGGGTCGATTTTAACATTGATGTAGTACTTTTTATAACAAGATGTCTTCTAGTAAAAGTAAGCTCGCCTAGCATATTTTTCCAAAATGTCCAACCGTTCGTCAAGCGGAGTTGTAACAAATAAAATACGGTCACATAAACTTTGCGAAAACCACCCTTAAACAATATTTTGGACACAAGTACCATACTTTACCTACATTTTCTCCATGATCGAGACCTCTAGGATGAAAACTTAAATGCTAAAACTTTGAGATAATGATACAAGCTTCCCAAAACCGTTGAGTTTGTTTCCTAACACTCGGCGTGCACCATTTTACGACTAGCTTTTCAAGGCCGTTTAGTCACTTTCATGAAATTTTCAATGACATTATTTTACTGACGAAAGTTATAATTTCATAATAAATCACTAAATGACTATCGTAGGATATCATTTCAACATATATACTTGTTAAGTAATTTATAAATTGTCAAGACGTTATAAGATTATTTTTCGACGATAAAAGTTATTTTCAAAAATTCAAAAGTGGTATAGATATCATACGAATTGCATGCATAACATTACATCATGGCTTATTATATATCATATCATTCATAATAGGTCGCAGTTAGAGATTGCGCCTCATTTCAGTGTACTCACTTTTGTCATCGCATCATTGTACCAAGTGAGTTCATAGCCCCACTTTCTATTACTTAATTGTTTTACAAACTCTTGGGGGAGATACATGCTATATTTTTTAATCGAACACAAATGCTTTGAAATGTATGCTATATCCAAATGTTTTATTGTCACTAAGTATTATATTGCCATGTTTGAAGTCCCTACATCATGCACCATTAGTCACTTGCGAGTGAGCACGAATATTGTGAATAGGCCTATTGGAATTAACACTCCCGTTCTTATTGACCCAATTAGGGGAAATCGAACGCACTATATTTGAATCATTAAGGTAAATTGGCAAGTTTACCTATTAGGGCTGTGAAGAAACGATTTTACCAATTTCTATTGGTACGAGGTTTACGCTTTGGTTGTCATGAACTTAGTGAAATAAATGTTGTTTTGTTTTCAACGATGAGGGTGATCTAATGAAACTCACACTACGAATATTGTGTTCAAACGAATTAATTAAACCTATGAATTTCACTCAACCTTTGTGTTGACTGTTTTAAGCATGTTTTATCTCAGGTATCTAAGGCATACACTTCATGGCATGCATATGGACTTATCATAGAGTCGTGGTGACGACGCGTCTCTCATGGGATTTATGCACTTTAAAAACATCGTTTGGCTTGTAACAAACTTATTTCCGCACATGATGATTTTCATTTGGGACCTATACTTTGTAAACTCTGATTATTTTATTAAATCAAACGATGTATTTTCCAAACGACACTTTAGGTCATTCAATATAAGCGTGATTGTGATGCTATGATGATTAACCCGAATTCCATTCACGCAAAAGCAGTAATTTGGGGTGTGACAAAGGCATGAAAACATGCAACCGTAGTTTTAACTACAAATTCCAAGCAGTTTGTAACAATATAATACAACCAATTTCTCAAAGTTCATCGAAACCCAATCTTTAACACTGTGTTCTTGAGATCTATAAGCATGAGAAAGGAAGAGAAGCGGAAAGAAATTGAAAAGTTTTGTGTTCTCCATATTTTTTTTTGGGAAGAAAGGAAGAGAAGTGGTAGGAAGTTGTAGTTGTTTTTGTTGTATCAAATTTTCTCTCCGATTTTGGGAGGAAGATAACTTCTCTTCTCTTCTCTTATCTCCTTTTTCTTCTATTCTCTTCTTTTAATAAGTGAACTCGAGAACACATCGTAATAGCTTTCCAATCTTACTGCCTTCCAATGCCGTTTCCAGCCTTTTGAACACCTTCATAATTAATTTTCCAATCTTAATACTATAGAAAGTCATTCAACTTTATAAGAATTTTTAAATGGAAAAAGATGGTACCTCCTACGCATTAGAATTTGCGGGGGCAGTACACCGACCTCCTTGACTCTTGGTCGTTGGATTTCCATTCCTTCCGACTTCATACATCTTCCATTGTGAATACACATTGTTAACGACATGTATATCTACTTTATCAATGTTACCAAAAAAAAATAATAATAAAAAAAAATAAAAAATAAAAAAAAAATAACTAAGTGCTAAGTAACCTTACCTTAACAGCCAAACACCCCTTAATTATAAAAAAGCAATTAACTATCATTTTGAATGTAACACCCCGACCCGACAAGGGTAAAGATATCACAATACGGTTTCATATCAAAACTTTAAATACTATCCAAAAACGGAAGCCTTTACAAAATATTCAAAAAGAAGACATAAATAACTGATCTTCCAAAATAAATCTAAAATCTCTATGGTAAAGTCTTGCTCTCAGCTCTACTCTCAAACCCAGATCAGCTATCCCATAAGCTCATCTTGAAATGCTTAATACCTGCCGCAGGAAAAGAAAAGTGCGGCTGAGCTTACAAAGCCCAGTGAACAGATATAACAGAAACAAAAGCTAAACAGAACAAATATACGAATAACGAAATCAAAATAAAATAATGACGAAGGATCTTTTAGAATTCTGCGGAAGCACACATATACAGAAATCCAAACAACTATATAATAGTTTAGACATCACATAGCACATCAATGACACAAACACATACATATCAGAACAACCAAACACATAGCATACCAAAATAACAGATTTCGTATAAGCCAAACGGAATGTCCAGAGACTAACGGAAACAGTTTCTAGTAAATAAACATGGCATTCATACAAATCAATTTATCAACATTTAAAACACTTAATTCAATTATTGTAGCAGCGGAAATAGCAGACAGTTCATGGCAGACATAATAGCTAAACCGGTTCTCATATCAAATCTTAACCTTAGCGAGTTTAAACATGGCGGTCACATACGCAGACGGATAATTAACCTTCAAAACACTCAATCATATACTAGCACATTCATCTCGCGAGATCAACGCATTCACATAATGATAACAAATCATAATATCAGATATACGAATCATGTTTTAAACATATTAATTCCATCCTAGCATGGCAACTAATAATCACTTAAACAACTACGTCAGAAGCACATTCACTAGCATATCATATCAGAAATATCTTTCTTCTTCCAAAAGTAACTCGAAAACAAATGGAGTAGCTAGCTCCCAGTTTTTGTGAAGACGCGTATTACACGACATCATTCACCGGATAACATATCGGATAACGGATCGGATCTAGGATGCATCCATCGCCCTTCCTACATATTCACAAATATGCTTCACCATCAGAGGCGTGGCGAAACATCACTCTCGCCCTAGAGTCATATCGAGGTGCATCAACGATACGGACATGGAACCCCCATGACTAGTGAAATATTTGGTTATTATCAACCAACTTAAGTCAAACAGATTTTCAGATATGGCACAGATCAATAGTCACACACAAGGTCACAGAATCATATCAGATAGTTCATATCATAAGGTTCATATTCAGATAGTCAGAAATCATAAGTTCATATCATAGTGGCATATCATATATTCATAATCATAAGTTCATAACCAGAGGTTCATAATCATAAGTTCATAATCTAATATAGAAGGGTTCAACAAATGTATATATCAAAGTCTTCCTAACATAAGTTCACATCGGACATTGCATAGTTCACTAGAACATAAATTCGGATAAATAATGATCAAACATTGAGAAGGGTTCATAGCAATGGCATTGGGAATCTAATAAGCATAATAGGAAAGCTAACGAAAAGAACATCATACTTAACCTTTCTTGAAAAGGTCGAATATCTCAGACGATAACACAAGTGTCTTAAAGTAAGACGAGAATATCCGTACCTTTAAGCAAATGAGAAAAACAAGCGAATGAACGAATACGAAAATGTAACGTCGCGTCTCCTCCAACGAATCTACACGGATTATGATTATTTAATACTTATTAGTATAACGGATTAATCTCATTAATACTTTTAGGGTTGTCAGATTATTCCCATTTTTAGTGACAGACGGAATTCCAACGTTTTAGGGTTTCAATTCTTAATTAGCCAAACGTATGGGTTTAATATGATAATCATCTTATTTAAGAGCTTATATGATCATTATTCATAGCATAGGGTTTACAAATGTCAAAGACGGATTTTAAGACTCTCTTTCAAAGTAGTTTACATAATCTTTAACTTACATGAAATAACGAAATTACACACTAGCTTTTAACCCTAATCACTCCCTATTTAGGTTCTAGGGTTTCCATACTTTAACATCATTTATTACGCATTCAATTAACATGTTACTTCCTTTAATGATTTCCACTTTGACCTAGAACGTCACGAAAACTCAAGCGAAATTAACTCTAACTCACGCGTGTCCTTACGTCATTTATTTACACATGTTGACCCGAATTACCCAAAATTACATGTTGCACCTTTAACATCTTTAATTATACGATCTAACCTTCTATTATCAGATTTTACACTTTTAGTCCAAAGGTTTTAGAATTTACAAAACATACCCTTTTAGGTTAAATACAATTCGAATGGCCCCTTTAAATATCCAAAATTACACGTTTAACCCCCAAACTTATTTTATACGTTTAGTACATGTATTTTACTGTTTTACAAAAATAACCTTTAAGTTTCAATATTTACAAAACCAACCCAAACCTTTTATTTAGAACCGAATAATGTACAATTCAAGTACAAGCCCTAACCCTAGATGTAACCCATCATTAATCCCTCATTACCACTGCATTAATGAACCTTAATGATAACAAGAAAACCCTAGTTTTCATAAACCCTAATCGTCCCTTTTTAAATCTTTCCTTTTTATGCGTTTTCGAACAAGAAAAACCCAAGACAATTCACACAAGCTTCGAATTCATGATTATGCATTTTATTCAGGTCTTATAACATGTAATAGCTTCTGTAAAAATCAATTCATGATCTCTAAAAATATTATAAGCTCATTCGTTAATTATATACGCTTTTAGGGTTTTAGGTTTCAAATAATTTCATACGACTTATAAATCATGCATGGCTAATTTTTATGTGTTATATACGACTTATAGGACTGAAATCAACATTAGAAACATACCCTTTATGAGCTTGAATCGTTGGAACAAAAGAAGCACAAAACCTCTATTTGCCGAAACCCTAATTCACCCAAAAACTCCCCACGACTAAAACAGCAGCTCTGGAACTCAAACACTATTTTTCCCACCTTCTATACCTTGAATCTCGTCCAAGAAAAATGGTCTCAAGCTCTGGAAACTAGAAGTCGAATTGTTTAGGGTTTTTAGGTCGGTTTGTGTTTAATCGGTATTTAGGGATTATGGGAACCGAATATATGTATATATACTTGAGTTACTATTTTTCTTGTGGGCTTTATAATGCATTGGACTTAAATTAAATGGTCTCTTACTAATATAAATTTATATTGGGCTTTACTAATTAATTTCTTTTATAAACTATTTTAAATATTTTCGGCTAATATGTAAAATACAAAACTAATTTTATAAAATCATAAACTATAAAAATTACCTTTACAAAGTGTTTAATATTTATTTAGATCATGTGGGATATTTCTTAAAATTCTCTGAATTTACATAGCTTACTTGGTATTCTTTTGAATTAATTTTTCATACTTTTGATTGTAGGGGTATTTTGGTCTTTTTGTGAATTTTAGAAATTCAGGTATTACAATTCTTCCCCTCTAAAAGAAAATTTCGTCCTCGAAATTGGACAAGACGGAACAGAACAGAAAACGAATCGGATTTCAGAATTTCTAGGAATATAACTAACGTTAATCTTATCTTGGAATAAATGAATTTCTTATCAGAATATTAAATCTCAACTTATTCAGAAATCAAATCAATAGTCGAATACTTATATTAGATAATTTTATACTTATCAGAATAATGTTGGAGAACAGATGAGACGCAGAAAGTCAAACGACAATTTCTAACTTATTCAGATATCAAATGATGAGGACATCATATGCATAGACGAAATAAACCATATCGGCCTCAATAGTTGAAGAAATATGGGGAGACATATAAGGTTAAGGTGGTCATAGCAATCTATAGGTTCGTACAGGTCATAACAACTTGAATTCAAGCGTACAAAACTTATACGAACAAATATCGGCGAAAATCTCATAATTAGGTGCGAATTCAAAGCGAACATGAGAACCACCAAATAACAGATACAAATCAAAGTCTATACACACATCAATCACAGGCATTTCCCAGACGTCGTATACCTCCAATAAGTTCAGATTATATGATCTCGGTATTATTACGTTGATCAGGCGTCATAATACTTGCATCACATAACAAGTTCTTATTGTCATTATATTCGGTCTCGGGTCATGACAAAACACATAACAAATATCAAAACAAAACATACCACATACAGATAACACACAGATAGCAAGTAACATACTATAACAAACCAAATACACATAAGTATACCATCATGATGGCCATACTTCATCCAAACGGTAAATAAACAACATTGCTAAGAAAATAAAGAGCAGACGAAACTTATGAGGGCTAACGGAAACTTAACGAATCTAGCAGAGAGAAACAACAGACAGGAACTATACCTCCAAAATTTGTTTTATTTCCATTAATCAAACAAAATTTGCAGAATCGTCTTAAGATGAACTTCCAAAACAAAACTTAAAAATCCCAGATTCAAACGTCAAATGAAAACAAAAGGACCCAGTTCAAAATCAAACTTCAGAAAATTCTCATAAGGAGGAAAACTAATCAGAAGCGCAAATTCCTATTCTTGTGTCGGATTGAACCTACTAGTAGCCGTAGACTCCAAATCCGAATCCACCTCGTATTCTTCCTCATGACTCATTCGGACGATCCGGAAAGAAAAACCGGATATACGAAATGCTAAGCGATAAAACTTCACGATTCACACGAGTTCGAACAAATCGAGAAAAGCAATACGGATCGAATCACTTATCGAATATCAAACCGACTTGAAACGCATGACAAAGCGAATCGAGTGACATAAGTCGCGCCCAAATCATATGAAGTAGATGAATCTTCTCGGCCACGGTTGAATCTTGTCTCCGTCTCTTGCGTCTTTGGTTGGTCCATCCAACTTCCTCCAACGACATCCGATGTCTCCAACAACCGCGGCGATCGAGTGTGGCTTCGCTTCACGAACCTCTCCATTTCGGGGGCTGACCATCGCGACGCAGGGTTCGGCACCATCTTCTTTGGCTCCACGGGTAGTCTCCATCTAACGATCGACAAGCGGACGGCGAAAACAAAATAACAAAATTTGATGCGAACAAAGGAGGGCCAATTTAGTGAAGGCAAAAGGATATCAAGTCAAATCGAGCGACCATCAAAGGAAATCGAAAGATATCGAGCAGGCGGAAACCTAATGTCTACCCACTTCTCACGGTCATAGCCTAAGCTCTAAGGGTCCTAAAACCTAGAGCTTTGATACCATAAATTGTAACACCCGACCCGACAAGGGTAAAGATATCACAATCTGGTTTCATATCGAACTTTAAATACTATCCAAAACGGAAGCCTTTACAAAATATTCAAAAGAAGACATAAATAATCGATCTTCAAAATAAATCTAAAATCTCTATGGTAAAGTCTTGCTCTCACTCTACTCTCAAACCGGATCGCCTATCCCATAAGCTCATCTTGAAATGCTTAATACACCGCGGGAAAAGAAAAGTCTTGGTGAGCTTACAAAGCCGGTGAGCAGATATAACGAAACAAAAGCTAAGCAGAACAAATATACGAATAACGAAATCAAAATAAAATAATGACGAAGGATCTTTTAGAATTCTGCGGAAGCACACATATCAAATCAAACAACTATATAATAGTTTAGACATCACATAGCACATCAATGACACAAACACATACATATCGAACAACCAAACACATAGCATACCAAAATAACAGATTTCGTATAAGCCAAACGGAATGTCCAGAGACTAACGGAAACAGTTTCTAGTAAATAAACATGGCATTCATACAAATCAATTTATCAACATTTAAAACACTTAATTCAATTATTGTAGCAGCGGAAATAGCAGACAGTTCATGGCAGACATAATAGCTAAACCAGTTCTCATATCAAATCTTAACCTTAGCAGAGTTTAAACATGGCAGGTCATATACGCAGACAGATAATTAACCTTCAAAACACTCAATCATATACTAGCACATTCATCTCGCAGATCAACGCATTCACATAATGATAACAAATCATAATATCAGATATACGAATCATGTTTTAAACATATTAATTCCATCCTAGCATGGCAACTAATAATCACTTAAACAACTACGTCAGAAGCACATTCACTAGCATATCATATCAGAAATATCTTTCTTCTTCCAAAAAGTAACTTCAGAAAACAAATGGAGTAGCTAGCTCCCAGATTTTGTGAAGACGCGTATTGCACACGACATCATTCACCAGATAACATATCGGATAACAGATCAGATCTAGGATGCATCCATACGCCCCTTCCTACATATTCACAAATATGCTTCACCATCCGAGGCGTGGCGAACATCACTCTCGCCTAGAGTCATATCGAGGTGCATCATCGATACGGACATGGAACCCCATGACTAGTGAAATATTTGGTTATTATCAACCAACTTAAGTCAAACAGTTTTCGGATATGGCACGGATCAATAGTCACACACAAGGTCGCGTAATCATATCAGATAGTTCATATCATAAGGTTCATATTCAGATAGTCAGAAATCATAAGTTCATATCATAGTGGCATATCATATATTCATAATCATAAGTTCATAACCAGAGGTTCATAATCATAAGTTCATAATCTAATATAGAAGGGTTCAACAAATGTATATATCAAAGTCTTCCTAACATAAGTTCACATCAGACATTGCATAGTTCACTAGAACATAAATTCAGATAAGTAACAGATCAAACATTCAGAAAGGGTTCATAGCAATGGCATTGGGAATCCTAATAAGCATAATAGGAAAGCGAACGAAAAGAACATCATACGGAACCTTTACTGAAAAGGTCAGAATATCTATACGATAACACAAGTGTCTTAAAGTAAGACAGAATATCCGTACCTTTAAGCAAATGAGAGAAAAACAAACGAATGAACGAATACGAAAATGTAACGTCGCGTCTCCTCCAACGAATCTACACGGATTATGATTATTTAATACTTATTAGTATAACGGATTAATCTCATTAATACTTTTAGGGTTGTCGATTATTCCCATTTTAGTGATGACGAATTCCAACGTTTTAGGGTTTCAATTATTAATTAGCCAAACGTATGGGTTTAATATGATAATCATCTTATTTAAGAGCTTATATGATCATTATTCATAGCATAGGGTTTACAAATGTCAAAGACAGTTTTAAGACTCTCTTTCAAAGTAGTTTACATAATCTTTAACTTACATGAAATAACGAAATTACACACCTAGCTTTTAACCCTAATCACTCCCTATTTAGGTTCTAGAGTTTCCATACTTTTAACATCATTTATTACGCATTCAATTAACATGTTACTTCCTTTAATGATTTCCACTTTGACCTAGAACGTACGAAAACTCAAACGGAAATTAACTCTAACTCACGCGTGTCCTTACGTCATTTATTTACACATGTTGACCCAGAATTACCCAAAATTACATGTTGCACCTTTAACATCTTTAATTATACGATCTAACCTTCTATTATCAGATTTTACACTTTTAGTCCAAAGGTTTTAGAATTTACAAAACATACCCTTTTAGGTTAAATACAATTCGAATGGCCCTTTAAATATCCAAAATTACACGTTTAACCCCAAACTTATTTTATACGTTTAGTACATGTATTTTCTTGTTTTACAAAAATAACCTTTAAGTTTCAATATTTACAAAACCAACCCAAACCTTTTATTTAGAACCGAATAATGTACAATTCAAGTACAAGCCCTAACCCTAGATGTAACCCATCATTAATCCCTCATTACCACTGCATTAATGAACCTTAATGATAACAAGAAAACCCTAGTTTTCATAAACCCTAATCGTCCCTTTTTAAATCTTTCCTTTTTATGCGTTTTCGAACAAGAAAAACCCAAGACAATTCACACAAGCTTCGAATTCATGATTATGCATTTTATTCAGGTCTTATAACATGTAATAGCTTCTGTAAAAATCAATTCATGATCTCTAAAAATATTATAAGCTCATTCGTTAATTATATACGCTTTTAGGGTTTAGGTTTCAAATAATTTCATCGACTTATAAATCATGCATGGCTAATTTTTATGTGTTATATACGACTTATAGGACTGAAATCAACATTAGAAACATACCCTTATGAGCTTGAATCGTTGGAACAAAAGAAGCACAAAACCTCTATTCATGAAACCCTAATTCACCCAAAACTCCCCACGACTAAAACAGCAGCTCGGAACTCAAACACTATTTTTCCCACCTTCTATACCTTGAATCTCGTCCAAGAAAAATGGTATCAAGCTCTGGAAACTAGAAGTCGAATTGTTTAGGGTTTTAGGTCGGTTTGTGTTTAATCGGTATTTAGGGATTATGGGAACCGAATATATGTATATATACTTGAGTTACTATTTTTCTTGTGGGCTTTATAATGCATTGGACTTAAATTAAATGGTCTCTTACTAATATAAATTTATATTGGGCTTTTACTAATTAATTTCTTTTATAAACTATTTTAAATATTTTCATTAATATGTAAAATACAAAACTAATTTTATAAAATCATAAACTATAAAAATTACCTTTACAAAGTGTTTAATATTTATTTAGATCATGTGGGATATTTCTTAAAATTCTCTGAATTTACATAGCTTACTTGGTATTCTTTTGAATTAATTTTTCATACTTTTGATTGTAGGGGTATTTTGGTCTTTTTGTGAATTTTAGAAATTCAGGTATTACATTGAAGCACACAACTAATCTAATTAAATTAAGCTATACTAGAAAATAGTAATAACCTCATCTTCATCAACACCAACCTATTTATGACCACCACCAGCACCTAAAACCAATTGTTACCCAACAAATAAAAAAGTACAATCAAATTTACTACACAAACAATCAAGATTTCATCTTTTTGCATAGATAAATCAAAAACCCACAAATGATATCAACAATTGAAGACAAAAAACTCGTAAAAAACCAAGACTTAAAGGAAACACAAACCTAAGAGAAAATAATTAGTAATTAGTAAATCCAATAACAAATATCCACAACATACCGCCAACTTTAAGCCCAAAAAGATAAATTTACCAACTTTGAAGTAATTAGTAAATCCAATAACAAATAACCACAACATACCGCCAATCATCCTGAGTATAGCCACAATCGTTTCACCATCTGTATTTTGACAACCTTTACTTCTCTCCGCCGCTCGTCAACTTGTCATTTTTTTTCACCGCCGATCATCTTCTACATCTGGTTTCCTATAAGAATGGAAGAGAGGCGGTAGGAGATGGATGGAGAGAGTTCTGAAAGTGTGTGTGACTGTGTGAGATAAAGAGTATTAAAAAAAATACACGGAACAAAAATAACGCCAAGCTCACATGTTGGGCCAAGTTAGCCTGGCAATGGCATCATCAAAACGACAACGTCTTGAATGCCGTTTAATATATATTAATTCTAAAAGGTAAACAATCATTTTCAAACAAGTGTTTAATTCTAAAAGCTAAACACTCATTTTCAAACAAGTGTTATATTATAAACGTTAAAACGTTCATGAAAATGTCGCACACTCATAAACACCATATTTGCGCATATATGTACCTACATACACTATTTCAAAGATTTTTCAGCGAGCACTTTACCTTTGAATATAGTTACTTCTCGTACTCTATTCTGCTAGAGTTTAATATTGTTCTTGTAGTCCAAAAATTCGTCCCTAAACAATTGACTAGTGAGAACTTTGAGTTATGATATATAAGCCTAACAATGAGACTTAAGAATTGATCTACTTCATTCATATTTTGACAAGTGTGACCAATTGAGCATTAGTCCAATGGTTGGAGCATTTGTTCTTAAGTCAATTGACCCAAGTTCAAGTCTCATCCTTGACATTTGCTTCATATAGGTACCCACCTCCGCAAAACTTATGGGCACACTGGAGAGACTTTGTGAAATAAGAGCTCAGGGGTCCGAGTCTTGGCTCGTGCTCACTCCAGTTGGTGGCCCACTAGGCCAGGAGAGTTGTCGGAGCTATTCCTTATGGGGTGGACAATGGCTGGTGCCAAAAGGCACCCGGGGTCAGGGTGTTCCGGCCAATCTACACCTTTTTTGTGGAATAATTTGACAAGTGTGATATACTTTTTCGTTTTCATCATTTCTCATAAATCAATTTTTCAAATGCATTAATCACATCTTTAAATCTAACTTTAGGTGCATTTTTTAGGCAACCAATTTATTTTTTTTATTTAAACACTATTTTTTAAAATTATTATAATTTGTTGAGTAAACTACACCATTCGTCCTTGTGGTATCGTTGACCATCAAGTATCGTCCTTTGACCAAAAAATTGCAGATTGGTCCTTAATCACTAAACGTTACTCGTTGGTCCTCACCCTAATCGGTGTGAGTAATGGGCGTTAAGCCTATTTAAGTGAAGGTATATTTGTCTTTTCCCACCCTTTCCTTCTCTCTCTTTCTTTTTCTTCTCTCCTCATTTTTCTGCTTCTCTCTCTATAACATTTAGTCATTTACTATTTCTTTCTTTAACAAAACATCAAGATCAACCTAACACACGTTCTTCAACATCATTTTCTTCAACATCATTTTCTTTCATTATTTACATCTTCATATTATGAAAACATCATAACAAACTACCATCTTTTTATCCCATCTATCAGCTCCCCATCCATCGTGTCAATCCTATAAGTCTATAACTAAGAAAAAAGCACACTCGAACACTCTCATATCACAAAACATTCCTCTCATCTTCCATCACCACCACCACCAAAACTCCGCCACCACCGGAACCTCCATCACCGGACTTCATCACGACCGGACCTTACCACGGTAGAAGACCACCGAGACAAACGCCCACCAAAAGGTTTCTTAAAGTTTTGAGGTATTTTTTAGTTATTTGATAGATCTGTGACTATTAATAAGGTTTTGAAGTTTTTGTTCATATATTTTACATCTTATTTGCATATCGGAGTTTTAGAAAAAAAATTATGTCTTTTTTTTTACGTACCTCTCATGACCAATGCGGTCTCATGGAAGTTTTTGTTCATATGTTTTAAGGTATCAAGACACACGAGTTTTGTTTCTTACAACACATGAACAAACTTATCTTAGTAATATTCAAGAGAAGCAGCCATTCATAAGCATGAAGCTAACTATTTTTTTTTTGGATAGATGACCAAAAAAGGCTAAGGTCAAGATTCTTCGCATCTTCCAACACTTCTTGGCGCTTTTTAGCCCTCCAGGGAGGAAGAGCGTTGTTGTCCTGGTGGTCGACGGCGTTTGGGCTTTTGATCTGTGGGTTTGATGGTTCTAATTGTTAGAGAAAGAAATTGGTTTTGTGGGTAAATGAAATGATATAGAAAGGACAATTCATTTATCTTTAAATGGAGTGTAGGTGTTTGTGTATATGAAGATAGGGGATGTAGTATTTGGATAAAGATGTGATATGAAAATGAGCTTCTTCTTTTTTTTGGATTATTTGTAGTGCTAAGCTGTTGTTGATGATGATAATGGTGGGAAAAGACAAATACATCCTTCACTTAAATAGGCTTAACGCCCGTTAGTCATGTGGTTAGGGTGAGCCAACGCCGAGTAACGTTTAGCAGTTAAGGACCAACGGTGTAATTTTTTTGGTCAAAGGACGAAACTTGATGGTCAACGTTACCACAAGGACGAATGGTGTAGTTTATTCTAATTTGTTTTACATTTTACAGTTTTTATTATTAAGTAGTATACAACTTTATACAACTAACTAACTAACAAAAAGTGTTAATAACTTTTTACCAAAATTATAGTTTGAAAGTTTCAATTTTGAAAGATCCTCAATATGGGCCGGCTTTAATGGGCCTAAACACACCACTCCACCAACAACCACCACACACTAACCCTAACCACTAACCACCACCATGGCTTCCGATAACGACAACGGCGACCAATTCCTCAACGACGACGAAGAAGAAGACATCGACCTCATCAACGACGACGACTCCACGTCAGTCACCATCGCCGTCTCCGGAACTCCAACCATCACCACCACCACCGTCACACCGTCAACGATTGACTCACGGCGGTTGTTTCAAAAGCTATGGACTGATGAAGATGAGATTGAGCTGTTACAAGGCTATTATGATCACATAACGACACGTGGCATGATGACGTCATCAAGCCATCATCATCCTGATACGACGGCGTTTTATGAGGAGATTAAAGGGAAGCTGCAGTTAGAGTTTAATAAGAATCAGTTAGTTGAGAAGCTGAGACGGTTGAAGAAAAAGTATCGAAATGTTGTTAGTAAACTCGCTTCGGGTAAAGAGTACGTTTTTAAGAGTCCGCATGATCAGGCCGCTTTCGGTATTTCGTGTAGGATTTGGAATAATGATGATGAGGTTCAAAATCATAATTTGAATGGAAATGGAAATGGGAATGGGAATGGGAATGAAATTGGTGATATGGAGAAGAAAGTGAGGTCGCGTAAGAGAGCGCGGTCGTGTGGTGTTAAAATCGAGGAGGGGTATGTTCAGCCGCAGCAACAGTTTGGTCCCGGTTTAGGGGTGGGGATGGGGAATGAGGGTGGTGTGAGCCGAAATGTGAATGCTAATGTGGTTGAAGAGACGGTGAAGAGTTGTTTGTTGCCGTTGTTTAAGGAATTGGTTAATAATTCGTCGGATGCGGGATCGAGGGGGGTAGGGTTAGGAGGGATGAATTTGGATTCGGTTGGGATTGGGGATATGAGTGATGAGAAGTGGAGGAAGCAACATATATTGGAGTTGGAGGTTTATTTGAAGCGATTAGAGTTGATGCAAGATCAAGTAAAGTCGAGATTGGATGAGCTGAGGTCAATGGAAAGTTGAGGAAACAAATGCGTCTTTGGGTGCTACATCAAGTGATTTCTAGAGTTCATATTTATTTTTCGTGTTTCTAAGTTTGGTACTTTCATGGTTATATATATTGGTGCATAACGAGATGGAATTTTCGAATATGTTAGCATTTATCTTCTTTAGTTTTTGTTGCTCAGTAATGTTATGGAATCAATTGGAAACAACAAAGGTATAGATAGATTGCAGTATTGCACACAGTTTTAAAACTAGAAAAAACTTCCAACTTGTTCATTAGGAAGCTCGAACCTGCTGAGAAATTATGATTATTTTTCTCAATGTAACGATTCTGTCGCTCTTACCAACAAAAGATTGCTGTAACTTCTAAGAGAGTGTATACTGTATAGTGACTCAAGTGTAAAGGTGCTCAAAATTGGATTTTTGATTTTAAGTCGAACAAGTCGAACCATGGTACCATGGTACTTAGGATATAGATTAATGTTTGCAGGTATGCTTTTGCATCAGAGCTCCTTTTCTGTTTTTATTGAAGTGAAAACTGATACATGAAGCAGTCATTGCAGAAATGTTCAGCAGCAATCATCCGAGATGCAAGCTGTAGAACATATTTCTTATTGCGCTTGGCCGGTACTGCTAATACATGTATATGAGGGTTCAAATATTTGTGAGTGAATAAACTGTTTTAAATAAGTGTATAGCCACTTGGATCAAAATACAAGCTCAAATGGATAAAAGATTCTGCAAGGAAAACAGTCAACCAAATAAGAAAGGGTTGAGTTATTAATACGGTGGCTATGTTTTTATTCATACGGGGGCTATTTTTTTGTTTTTTTTTTTTTTTATAATTTTGTTTACATCAAAAGCTATAAACCCGAAAATGCGGGCTCAGTAAATATAAAGTTTAATAATACAAACGCTTAAACCGCTGTAAATACTGAATGTAAACCCAAAAACCGCACAGTCTTGGAAAATGGGGACAAAGGGAATATTCGCGAAAAGGTGCAGCCACGGGTTGGCACGTGCAGGAATAGTGTATCCCATAAGAAAATAAAAAAAGAAACTTCAACTTTTTTATGTTCAATTTTTAATGGGCCAACACAAGTAGTGATCCACCTGAATGGGGCGCCCCACTGGGTCGATGGATCGAGTTTTTCTGACCCATTGGATCATACAAATTGGGCTGGTCGGATCGGATATGGATCGAACCCGGCCCGTCGACAACCCTACATCACCAAATGAATGCGTCTGTGATTAAAGTTTTATTGGAAGACAGGATACCAGAAAGTCAAAATGCTAGGACAAAACCGATATGAATTAGGTTGTGTTGACAAAACTAGCGGTAACAGTAAATAATAACGGGAAGCGGTTGCAAGAAGCAATAATAGGAAGCGGCAACAAGTAGCATTTATATATCAACGCTACTTTATGTAGCATTTCTAATACTAGCATTATAAAAGAAACCTAAAACGCTACACATTCCTTGCCAAACAAGCTTTATATTTCAAAGACTAAATGCTAGGTGGTCCAAAACGCTCTAAAACGTTGTGCACCAAACATACCCATATCTAGAACTTTGTAAAGGCAACATTCTTAACAATGCATATTTCTAAGGTTACTGTAACACATGCTTGGTATCAAATTCAAGAAACTAAACATGTCCTCAAGAAAACTTAGTAAAAAGGCTACTACTGTAACACTTGTACACCAGGAACAGAAAAAACCCTTTTAGAGTCTTGATAAATATTAAATGCATACATCTAACACATACTAAAACTATCTAGTAAAACTGCAATCTCATTGCACAAATACCCGAAAAATCATCCTTAATAATATGTAACCTTATCATTACAATTTGCATAGAAACTGGTTTCATGACTAGACATAAAATATCAAAAAGGTGTATCCATTCCGCTTCTTGTTTCAGCTGGGCTATACAAAGCTGACCTGTTTCTTGGTCTATTTTCCTCTAACTGCTTAACCACTTCTTCCATCGTTGGTCTAACCGACGCAACTGGTGCACAACAACCCATAGCCAACTTCAGCGCATGAACCAACCCATCTTCCATTGGACTCCTGATACCTTTTAAAACTTCAACATCAAATACCTCCATTGTGGTTTCTTCCAAAACCGCCACCTTAACCACTGCTGGTAAATCAACAAACCCATCTCGAACCCCGTTCTTTCCAGGCTTTTTTCCTAATAAAATTTCTAACAACAATATCCCAAAAGCGTACACGTCTGTTCTTGAATTGCAACTTTTCATTTTTTGAAGTTCGGGAGCTTTGTAGCCGTCGGCTTTTGCTGATGCGATGATTTCGTCGGCTACTGCTGGAATCATGAGCTTGTAGAGCCCGAAATCTGTGAGGCGGGCAACAAAGAAATCGTCGACGAGGATGTTTTTTGATCTTATGTTGCCATGAGTAATTGGTGTATCGATAGTTGAATGTAGGTGTGCTAGACCTTTGGCTATAGCTAATGCGATCTTGTGACGCCTGGCCCAGTTCAAAACGGGCTTCCCGGGCTGATTCTCTGAAAAAAAAAAGGAACCACGGGTTATTAATCAGTCAGGTGCATTGTAAATCGGTTTATATAAATGAACTAGCAAGCATGCATCCACTATAATAAAATATGATAGCAGTGTCATTTATATGGAAGCAGGTCAGTGGGGTTGCATTTCATCATGGGTAAATTAGGGTGACAAAAGAATAGCTATAAAGGAAATGTGTCAAATGGGTCAACTGGGTCGAAAGTCTGAAGTGTAATGGAAATGCTTGCAAATGTATTGTTTCATTTAAAAAAAAAATCAAAATATTATGAAATAAATTGTTATCAATTTTGTAAATTTAGAGAAAATGTAGGTCAACCCAACTCGGCATGTGTTGACCTGCACTTCCAAGTGACCTGTTAAATCTATATTGGCCAATCAGTCCTTCACCCAACCAGCCCCTATTGCCACCAAAAAAATTTGTCATAGATGATTCTTTTAACTGCGTATGGAAACACTATCATGAGAAACTAACTACCATCGACAATATTAGTCTCTAAGAAAGAACAAAAAGGCATGCAATCTCCGGATAATTAATCAGTAGCAATCGCCCAAATGTGGAGATTTTCAGCAACAAGACCAGAATAGGTTTTTCTGTCCTACTAACAACTCTTATCAGACACAATTGTCGTTGATAAAAAGCAGAAAGATAAGGATTTCTAACAATCCTATTTTCACTTTTATTGCGTAAATACAAGAATTATTTGCCTCAATCCTGTACATATACAGTGGTTTGTTCACAATAAACAAAGAGTATGATAGTCAGAAACAGCATTTGATATAGTTATATTAAGCATTATTTAATTACCACTATCAGGAACTGATCAGCAAGAAAAAGGATTTTAGGCAATGACTGAAAAAAGCGCAACTACAATCACTCGATATACATATCTTAACGCACATAATAAAATATAATACAGCCATATCAAGCATGTTTCAACTTTTAAGCAACTATCATCTAATACATACCCTAAAGCGCATTATTGATAATAACATATTAAAATAATGCATTGTTTGAGAAACTATTATCAAACACACATATCATAAATCACATTATATAAGGTAGCAAATAATTTCATGCATATTTAACTAAACTAAACATGCATTAATACACCACATTAGTTAATGTAATAAAGTTGTAAAGTTAGCAACATCGACCCCATTGCTAATGAATTGGTCGATTTGGATGGGGTTTTATCTCAAAAGGTTTTAAAACTCTAATATGAGGAATTCAAATATTTGGCTAAAGAAAAACGGGCCATACAAGTTGAGAATCAATGTTTACTGCACACAACCTCCCAGTCGTTTTAGTCAAAGACTTAGATTAATACTGTAATAACATTGTTTTTGTAACTGTTAGATCACGCAATAAAATAAGACAATCTAAACTTGTTTGACTCGTTGCCCAACATATCAACCTCCCATCTTGCAAAGGTATATCATGTGTAATTTATTATAATTATCAATCAAAATGGTAAAGCACCCAATATAACAAGCAACACAGTTATTATAGCATGATTTAATGAAAATTGCAAGGTAAATAAGTGATTAGATAATTTACCATGTAGGAGCTCATGTAGAGTTCTATTAGGAAGATAATCATAAATCAGCAACTTCTCCCCTCTCTTCCCTTGATAAAACGCTCTCAACGGAATCAAACTCTCATGTCTAATCCTCCCCAATTGCTTAATCACCGGCATACACAAACTACCATCTTTACAACTCCCTTCCCTCAACAACCTTAAAGCAATGGTCCCCCCATCCGCCAATTTCGCCTTATATATAGTCCCATAACTAGTCTTTTCCATAACTTGACCCGTTGCATTCAATACATCTTCCAATGTCAAATGCTCACCACCTTGAAACAAAATCAACTTTCCTTCACCAACGCTGCCACCATTTTCATCCTCTTCACCTTCATCAAACTCCTCATCTTCCAAATCCAAATTCTTCTTCCTTTTCCCTTGTGAATAGCCAATTAACAATGAAGCAAAAACCACTATCCCGGACATTAAACCAATCACAATACCCGCAATAGCACCCGAACTTAAACCATTACCACCATGTGACATCCCTCTACACGCCTTCAAAGGCTCACCACATAAACTAGCGTCATTTCCTTCAAATGACTCAACCCCAAATTTCAACCCTCCAAAACTCGGCAAAACACCCGAGAAATTATTATAACTCAAATTCAATTTCTCCAAATTTAACCCACTCAACCCACTAGGAATCTCACCAAAAAACTTATTACTACTTAAATCAATCTCCTTAATCCCTTTAAACCCCATCACAAACTCCGGAAAAGAACCCGAAAAATTATTACCACTCAAGTCAAGATACAAAAACTTCTCACAGCTAACATTATGCAACCCGGGCTCGGGCACTAACCCTGATAAAAAATTACCATTTAACCTCAACCCAACCATTTCATTACCACATAAGTTCCAAATAGACCCTGGAACTGACCCACTCAACCCATTATGACCCAAATCAATATCTTTCAATGAAGAACTATATCCTAGCTCAAAGGGTATAGAACCAGTGATACCATTAACAGATAAATAAAGATTCTGCAAGGAAGCAAGTTGACTTATCTCAGGAGGAGTTGACCTGAAAGATTAGCAGATGGAAGCTGTATAGACACAAGGTGTAAGCTTGGTTCAAAAGCAAGTGAGATATTATTATAGTCTAATGAAGATGGTGAACATGATAATGGTGTTGTGGATATTGACCATTTTAAGCCTTGCCATTGGCATATAGGAGTTGTGATGTTCCATGAGTTTAGGATTTGGTTTGGTGTGGTTCCTTGGAGAGTTGGTTTGATTTTTGTTAAAAGGGTTGTTATGTCTTGTGATGGTGTTTTTGAGATGGTGTTTGTGATGAGGAATAATATGATGATGGTTGTTAAGGTGAGAATGTGTGAAACTGAAACTGCCATTGTTGTTGGGAGTTTGGGAAAGAGAGAGAGAGAGAGGGTTATTTGGAAGTGGAAGTGAAGTGGAGTGTCTTGTTGTTAAGACTATGTTTATTGGGAGGATTCAACCCAACCCATAAAAAATACATACAAATATAATACTTTTATAATCTTGTATACAATCTTCCTTAACCTGATCACTTGTAACCCAAGTTAACCCACAATCCTTTTTCTTTTTAATTTTAATATTTAGTATAGATTGGTTGGGTTGTTGATAAATGATGAAAAAATATAGATTGGTTGTATGTATTGTTGTGTAGGTAGATGAAAGAGATAATAATATTTTATTAAGAGATTGGGTTGTGATGGGTTGTTGATAAAGATAGTCTAAGAAAGTGTTTTGACTGGTATTAATGTTAGTGTTTTTTTGCATTTTGTTTTGTCATGTATTAATTGTTTGGTGTGACTTGCAAGAGTGAAAAGTTGTGGCAAAAGAGTGGCTTGTACATGTATGAGAATTAAGTATGAATGTATAATAACTCTTTTGTTGTAGACAGTAAGGGATCCATGGTTAAGAGTTATCAGACTCATTTTAAAAGAAATATTAAAGATCATGCTCGTTTTAAAAAAATGTATACAATTTGATATAGTTCTACACTATGTAAAAAAAATTAATGGGGTTTTCGTGCACGTCTAAGGACCCCTTTGGTCCGCCCCTGGTCGTATAACTTTGTAATATCTTTTATGGTATCTTTCTATCTAATTTGTTTTAAAATAAGTATTTGCTATAAAACAGTGATTAAAATGTTTTTAAAAGGTCAATATTTTTTATTAGTGCAACTAATTATCTCACAATATACAACCACAAACTATCTTACATGTTTTAAGTAAAACTTGAACTCACAACTATTTAATTAAGGAGCTTCTCACACATCAAAATGTACAATTAGAACACAAGCCATTTGTAACTCATTATGTGCAATTTGAAAGTTTACTTCAATTTGGGACGAAATTAGCATGTGAAAAATAATATTGAGGCTGATTCATCGGCTCGTTAAGTAAAAAATTTCACCAACTATGCATGACGTAACTCTTTCTGATAAAAGTTTTTCAACTTTAAAACCAATATCGTTATTAGTTACGCGACTGAAGGCTACCAAATTATTCAGACACAATTTGGAAGTGGATACCAATTTTAAACAAACTAAAGTAGTAATTTGAGACTGTTTTGAGACTGTTTTATTTATGTGAAAGTAAAGCAAAGTTACACTTTAAACTAGCCACTTTTGGGTACACAAAAGAAAAAGAATATTACTGTATTTCTATTCTATTTTTATCTTTTAGCTTTTCGAAGGGAGGAGTGTATGTACGGGAATGTGTGAATTTATTGTAGGGAAAGCTGAAGAGAGTGTTGACTGGTAGTAATTTTGTTCCCACTTTAACCTATTTCAAAACATTAACCATTATTTTTGTTCCTTTCATGCTGGGCCGTTGGATGAAGATCGTACGGTGGAAAATTAGAGGATGTAACCTGAAAAGTGGCTGATTGTTTAATGAAATCATATGTTTATTTATGGTTTTGTTTTTTCGTGTCTTGTAATTAAGAAACATTAACCATGATCCTAGTAGCCGTTTTAATGTTCAGAAAACACTTTTAAGCCATAAAAACAATAGTAACTAGTTACTCCATTTTGTGTAGATACTTATTTCCGTTGGGAGGTGATATACACACCATAATAAGTTATGTGTATATCATATACATACATAAATAGTGTTGTATCATGTGCGTCAAAAATATTTTTTAAAGTTTAAAAAAGGTTTTAAAGTGATAAAATAAACATAGGATTTGCTTACAGTGATCTCAGATATGTACCTTTAAAGTGTAAAAAAATGCAAAATCTTGAAAATCATATTTAGTTATAATAAATTACTGTAAGGTTAATGGATTACATTTTTTTATTGAAAATAAATAAATGTTTAACTATACTAATTACACGTTAAATGCATTTGTTTACAATTAAAAATGTCCGATAATTATATGCACTTGTTTACACTTAAAAGGTGTCTAGCGACCGCTCATTAGCAAATCTCAAATGACATTGTTACTCTAATAAACATTGTAATAATGATACTTTTTAAAAATGTGTGACCTATATACACATTCATTTTTAGACCTACCTATCTTTTTTCTTTATTTTTTTTTAGACTTACCCATCTTTTTTTAGAACGACAACTAACTATCTCACAATATACAATTACAAACTATCTCACGATGTCCTAAACAGGAGTTGAACTCACAACCATTTAATTGTGAAACTTCTCACACAACAAGAGAATCATTGAGACACATGCCTTTTAGTGACTACGCATCTTTGCTGCTTATTTCTAAATTTCGTTTTCGTAGTTGGCTAGCTGCGTAAAATATTAACGCAATCATGTTATTCAAAAATGCAACATTCTCTCACAAGCCTATCAACTTTTTCTTTATATGAAACGACAGTAGCGGTTGTTTTCAAACTAGATAAAATATCAATCTAACAAGATTGTTGTAATGTTTGAAAAAGGAATATATATGATATGATATGAATGATGTGTTATTGTGTCATTGTGGACCGTGGCACTAAAAGGTGTTTACGAGGCATGCCTGCAAAAGGGGCATAACAAGATATCCTTTCTTTTTGTTTCCCTTAACTATTGGGTTAGGAAGAATCTAGTAAATCCCAATCTAAGCTGTTATTCATATAATTGGAAGTCCTTTGCGACAATCACAAACTTAATACAAATGTCATTCGGGTATGTTTGGCAAAACTTGTGAGAAATAGTGTACATTTTTACTAAAATAAATCAGATTACAATAAATAAATAAATGACAGAAATTAAATACAAACAGAAAGATGTAGAAGGAGAATACAGACTCTAAATAAAATAAACAAAGCGGTAAAAGATGGTCGAGGCTCGTGTTAACGCGATTCCCTTAAAAGCAGATTCTTGTCTGTTTTCAGCGTTATAACGTCCAATGTTGTTATGCAGTAGGACTTGACAACTTGCCTGAAAGATCACTGAAGCGTATGCAGTTTCTAATTGATGGATTGCTGGAACTCGTCTACAATGGAGCTGCATGTTACTGTGTGTCAAAACCGAATGAGAGGTGTTTAATTTATAGGCTAAACCTATCTTGGTCACCAAGACAAGATATCTACCAAAATATACACCAATATGCAAATCTGTTAAATATTAAACACGATTTAAATATCTTCCATTTATCTAAACCGATTCTATCTAAATTGTTTATAAAGTTCAAATCAGTTCCAAAAATAAATGGACACAAAATCTGGAAATATATTAAAACCCGAAGAACGACATCTGCGACAAAAGATACGCAGGTATCACGAGGTTTGGAGCTGCGCATTCGTGTCCAGGTCGCTGAGGCTCGCATGAGTTCGAAGCTTGAACCCATTTTGGCCCGAAATCTCAAATCGCACCTCCCCAGCAGCAGACGAGGGTGTTGGAGTAAAACCAACAAATCAATTTGAAGGTTCATATCAAGATTCCTATATAAACAAGCTTTCATTTCTTGTTTTGGGCGATGTGAGATACTCTCACTTTTCTAAATTTTGTGTTTCAAGTGCCTCACTTTAAGACACGATATCTCATTCATATCAACTCCATTTTTGACACTCTTTAGCTCGTTGCGAAGCCCTCGTCAAGGAGAACGCAAAGCTACCAAGAAATATAAATATATATAACATATACATATATTAAATAGTGTCCCAAAATTGCAAAAAATCATTTTGCAAAACATTTTTTCCAACAATCCCCCACATGAATGTAGATCGGTCGAAAACACACATAAGTTTCGGCGAAATTTCTGCGGTTAAGTCTTGCATAGGATAGGTAGGTGTAACCCTTTGAACCTTCCCTTGTGAGATGCACTTAGTCTCCTAGATCTGAGTAGACGCGATGTCCTTGAACTCATCATCTATTTACGTAGACGACATTACACTTCACACGAGACTCTCCCTGACATTGTCAAGTCCTCATAATCGTGTTCGTTATGGTCATGGAAACTAGTCTGGTTCTGCAAGAGCTCTTAGGAATTGCGCCCCTACAATTCCTTTCGAAGCGACCCCACTTCTCTCTCACATATGTGATTTTATCTTGAATCATTAAAAACATATGTTATGTGATTTCATCTCGAATCAAATTTCATCCTGAATCATTAAAGCCATATGTTTAACCTCTCAACAAGTCACATTTGTTATAGGAATGGACTAGGAAGTTACAATATTTAGTAACTCCCCCACATTGACGTGACTTCCCCCACATTTCTATGATTAGGTTATCCTATTAAACCCAGATCTTGGGATCTCCAGTCAACTGGGTTAGGTTTTCTGTGGAAAACTAGAAGGGGGGTTGAATAGTTTCACCAATTAAAACTTTGTTTTAAAATATTTAGATCGACTTATGTCAATCTATTTGGATGTGTATGTTGGACACTGATAGATATATAAAAGTGTAATGAAAGATAAAGAGTAAGAAGCACATAACCACGACACGAGCATTTATAGTGGTTCGGCTACAAGGACACCTTCCTTGCCCTACTCTACTCTCCGAGTCACCTACTCGAGAGTTCGTAATCACTACACGACACCAACTCCTTATGACGTAGAAGCCTTCACAACATCGCCTACTCTTTTACGGTACTAGGCTAACCAACGTTCTTTCACCATGTGAACCACACCTACTACAACGTCGCCTACCCTTTATCCGGTACTAGGCTAAGTGTTGTTCCTATTCACTATTGTAAAAAAGCTTTAAGTAAAGTAAACACAACTAATAGTGAATCAATGACCTAAAAGATATAAATAAAACACAAGAGTAATTTTCAACGTCATATTCTTATTAGAAATGAATCGAAGAATACGTTACTCTAGTACTTGCGAACAATGACTGGGATTGAAATGACAAAGTGTTTGCAACTCCTCTAAGCTCAAAGCTAAGTCCGAGCACAACCACAAGTACCCACCGAGCTATCTCATGGATTAAGTTATATTTGGATGAGTGAAAGATGGCTTGCGTGTATGTGTGTTTTACAATTTACAAGCAACCTTTCACTCCATCTCTTATGCTATTTATACAAGTATGAGTTTTAACTCTTTCCTAAGTGACAAGCCGACAATTTTGCAAAAGACAAAATCTTGATGTATTTTTCTCATTTACAAAGACTATATTAGGTAAAGGGACTAAGTCACTTTCTTCATGTCGATCTTGATCTTTGAGCCTTTTAGGGAAGGTTTACTTCTTGAAGATAAGTACTCGCCTTTATCGCTTCAAGCATAACCGTTTGTCCCGCCCATTCTTGATCTTCATAGTCTTGATCTTCATTTACTTAGCTTGTTGTATTTTGAAAAAGATTCGATCTTTGCTCTTCTTCAAACTTAAGGTCAACATTAAGATAATTCATGTAAGGCCGCCAATCGAGTCATCATCCATAGAAAGTAAAATATTTACCTTCTTCATTGTGATATTGACCCATTCTCCATTCTGGCATGATTCTTTCCAACAGCTAGCTTGTCCTCTTACGAGAGGCCATCAATTAGACTTGACATGCACCATTTCATCATCGATGACACCGGCTCTTCATCCCAATCGAAGATTTCACAATAAGGCCTTTGTTTTTACCCCGCATGATTGAACACTTTTGTTGTTTCGGGGAATGGCCTCAAGCAATGCAAGCCTAGCTTTGACTTTCTTATACTTAGCTTCAAAATCAACAGTTTTGTTTTGAAAGTTTGATGAGGCCGATAGATTTTTGGTTGAAATTGCTAAAGCACGAGGACCGATTTGACCACGATGGTTTATAAGAGGGTTCGAAATTGTTTTGAAAATGTCTTTTGCAAAATGGCCTCTTTTGTGACACTTAAAGCATTGATGTCCTCATTTGCTTTAGCATTTGAAAACATTTGTTTCTTTTATAAACCTTGAGAGTTAGCAAGGAGTTCCTTCACGAAATTCAACGTTCGGTCATTTAGGTACTCCTCACTTGATCTCTCATCAAGCTCATCATTTGAATTTTCTTGAAAGTCTTGAACCACATTGTTGGAAAAGAAAGCGTTGATATAGGTGTTGAAGTGGTGGTCGGGACTTCTTGACTTCAGAGACTTCTTTAAGTCGGTATCGTGCATGATGAGGTTTTCCTCATAGACAAATTTCCCATAAATTTCGAGAAGCTCAAGATTCCGGATATGATTAGCATTCCTAAGTCCCCGAGAGAAATTCAACCACTTCTCGGGAGACTATTGACAAAACCAACATTGATTTCATGTTTGGACAACTTAACACCATCATTTGACAGTTCATTTAAAAGAGTTTTGTAACGGGTGTAAGTTTGAGACAAAGTTTCGAGTCCTTAGCCACGAAGGTATTATACTCAAGTTTCGTGTCCATAATCCTGTTTTCCTTGGTATCGATGGACCTTCATGACTATGAACCGTGTCATCCTGGTTTGTTTGGCCGCACTACGACTTATAATCGACTCCATAATATCGTCGGGAAGACAAGATATTATGATACTTTTGAGCCTTTGGTCCCGGTTGACCACTCTTCTCTCATCCTCAGGTCATCGAGCTTGAGTTTAGGCAAACCTTGAGATCTTTGGGATAAATGGACCTTCATTTATACACTTGATATAATAAGGTTCCATCCCAATCAAATAGCAAATCATCGCTTTTCCATTTGTTGAATTTACCAACTTCAAGTCCTGGGGCAACAAATGAATAAGCTCCACCTTTTATCGACTAGTTGGGGTACATCAATTTCACCATTTTAGGATCTGATTTAAAAGCGTTTAGGCGGCTTAAAAACAGCTTTATAACCAAACATTGCTCGATACCACTTGTTGTTCCTATTCACTATTGTAAAAACAGTTTAAGTAAAGTAAACACAACTAATAGTGAATCAATGACCGAAAAGATACAAATAAAACACAAGAGTAATTTTCAACGTCATATTCTTATTAGAAATGAATCGAAGAATCGTTACCCTAGTACTTGAACAAGTACTAGGGATTGAAATGACAAAGTGTTTGCAACTCCTCTAAGCTCGAGGCTAAGTCCGAGCACAACTACAAGTACCCACCGAGCTATCTCGGGGATTAAGTTGTATTTTGAGGAGTGAAAGATGGCTTGCGTGTATGTGTGTTTTACAATTCACAAGCTTAATCTTTCACTCCATCTCTTATACTATTTATACAAGTATGAGTTTAACTCTTTCCTAAGTGACAAGCCGACAATTTTGCATAAGACAAAATCTTGATGTATTTTGTCTCTTTACAAAGACTATATTAGGTAAAGGGACTAAGTCACTTTCTTCATGTCGATCGATCTTTGAGCCTTTTAGGAAGGTTGACTTCTTGAAGATAAGTACTCCGTCTTTATCGCTTCAAGCATAACCGTTTTGTCCGCCCATTCTTGATCTTCATAGTCTTGGTCTTGGTTTGTCTTCATTGTTTGTAGTTGGAGAGGTGTTTGAGGATTGATAAGTTATTGTCATCACCATCGAATCCACCATCTTCTTCTTGACTTAGTCTTCACCCTTTAAGTTCCGCCTTCGGGTGAGAGACTTCTTCTATGTCTCTTCTTGGCGTCCCGAAGATGGCTCACCGAGACTATGCACTCGGTGACTCGTTAGTGTTTAACGGTCTAAGCACTTAGGTTATTTTCTATTCAAATCCTAGATTAAGGGGTTTGGGTATTCTTGAACCCAACACTAAGTACCGAGTTCCATTACGATGGAGGAACTACTACCCAACACTACACGACCCCTATCCCCAAAGGAGATCCACTCCTTATTACAACACCATCAAGGATATCAATATTCTTGGAAACAAACTATCACTATTTGTATAACGATGCACCTCATCGATTATACAACCTTGGCATCCTTCACTAATGCCTCTTGATTTGACTCCTAGACATCTTTCACTAATGCCCTTGACATGAACGCTTGGCACCTTTCACTAA
This sequence comes from Chrysanthemum lavandulifolium, assembly GCA_022545495.1. Taxonomy (NCBI): domain Eukaryota; kingdom Viridiplantae; phylum Streptophyta; class Magnoliopsida; order Asterales; family Asteraceae; genus Chrysanthemum; species Chrysanthemum lavandulifolium. The sequence continues at coordinate 175,836,100 of CM040238.1, read as the reverse complement.
TGCCTTCGTCTTGACTCCTTTAGCATTCTTCACTAATGCTTTTGACACGGACGTTAAGCACCCTTCACTAATGCTTTCGTCTTGACTCTTTCGGCATCCTTCACTAATGCCTTGGACACAACACTTATATGAAGGAAGAAAGAAATATCAACAAGAGAACCTCAGTAGTCTTGATGATGACGAAGCATGGCAACTCATGGACTTGAGCTTGCTCGACTTCAAGAAGTGGTGATCTCGCATTTAAGAGGAACCTAGAGAATCACACAAAAACAAAAGACAAACTACATAGAAAGATCCCTTAGGATCTGTGGTTAGAAGGTTACAATACTTGGGGAAAGTATGTGTGGGAGTGGCAACACAAAAGGAACAAATGACTCACTATTTATAGAAGAAAAAAAACTACTGTTCCACGGATCCATCCGTCCAGTGTATTACTGGGGATCCGTGGGACGCTCCCTTTTGCCCATGGGTTTTGGGTCTTGGGTCATGGGTTATGGATCATGGGTATCCAACTAGATATAGTGTATCTACAAGATGCAATGCATCTAGTCCATGGTTCATGGATTAAAACTATGGGCCATGGATTAAAACCATGTATGACTTAAGCATTATGTCATGCAATGGGTTATGGGTCAAGCTCCATGGGTATGGGTCATGGACTTTGGGTTGTACTGAACTACATTCAATGTATTTGGTCAATGGGTCAAATACTTAAGTTTCTACCCAATTGTATTACCTATTATAATACATACTAGTTATGTATATATTTGCCCAATATGTAAACACTAGTTGTTGTACATATGTATCATAAAATCACTTATACTTGTTTTAGTGTTTTATGTAAAAACGTAAGTGTGTTAGAAAACTATTGGCTCAAACCATTTACGTATTTTATTTGTTTTGTTAAAATAATTTTACGTTTGTTATCGACAAAACATTAGAAGATTGTAAAATATAAATAAACGTTTTTACGGCTTATTTGTATTAACATTTTCCTTCATAGAAACTCATTCCTTCAAGGGCTTTAGTCCCATTCCTTTAGACGACTTACTAACTAACTCTTTGCTTAAGCCTTTCGTAAGATAACTCCTGTTGAGAGTAGTTGTCGTATCGAACTATGTCGACGACGGATATGTCTGGACTTTCCATTATACATTATGCTATGAGCTTTGCCAATTGCCGATTGACTATCACAATGTATACTAATGGCTGTTACCAGTTTAGGCCACCTTGGTATGTCCTCTACGAATTGACATAGCCATTCTGCCTCTTGCCCGCATTTATCTAACGCAATAAATTCTGATTCCATCGTGGACTTAGCTATAACAGTTTGCTTGGAAGACTTCCAAGATATAGCCGCCCAACCTAGTGTAAACACGTATCCACTAGTCGATATAGAATCCTTTATGTCAGATATCCAAATTGCATCACTGTGTCCTTCTATAACAGCTGGATATCTATCATAATGTAGCCCATAATCGCGACTATATCTCAAATAATGAAGTACCCTAGTCATAGTTGCCCAATGTGCATAGTTTGGATTACTAGTATACCTACTTAGCCTGCTAACAACATATGCTAAGTCAGGCCGGGTACCTGTCATTAAGTACATTAACATGCCAATAATTCTTGGATACTCTAATTGGGCAACACTTATGCCTCTATTTTTAGATAGATGCTTACTAGTGTCAATTGGAGTTCTAGCTAGGCCGGAATCCCCCACATTGTGAGTATTAAGAATTTTGTCCACATAATGTGCTTGACTTAACACAAGTCCATTTTGAGTTCGTATGATCTTTATTCCAATGATCACATCAGCCAAACCCATATCCTTCATGTCAAACTTTGATTTCAACATGTCTTTTGTAGATTTGATCATCTTGTCGTTACTGCCAACGATAAGCATATCATCAACATATAAACACAAGATTACATACCCACTATTTGTATCTTTGACATAAACACACTTGTCGCATTCATTAATTTTGAATCCACTCTCTAGCATGGCGTGGCATTGTTTAGGAGCTTGATTTAAGCCATATAATGACTTAACAAGCCTACAAACTTTGTTCTCTTGTCCAGGAGCCATGAAACCCTCAGGTTGGTTCATGTAGATTTCTTCTTCTAAATCTCCGTTTAGAAATGCCGTTTTCACATCCATTTGGTAAACTTCCAAATTTTTTAAAGCGACAATAGCAAGTATCATCCTAATCGAGGTTATTCACGTAACATGAGAATACGTATCAAAGTAATCAAGACCTTCTCGTTGTTTAAATCCTTTGATTACCAATCTTGCTTTGTACTTGTCAATGGTGCCATCGGCTTTCATCTTCTTCTTGAAGATCCATTTATAGCCCAGTGGTTTACAACCAGGAGGTAAATCCACGAGCTCCCAAGTATGATTTTATAAAATAGAATCTATTTCACTTTTAATGGCTTCTTTCTATTGAGGCCTTCTGAGGAAGTAACCGATTCTCGGTATGAAGTAGGTTCAGTTTCAACCATAAAAGAAACAAAATCGGGTCCAAACGATCGGTTCTTGCCCTTTTGCTTCTTCTAGGTTCAACCTCTTCTTCCTCAGTCTGATCTTGTCTCTCATCTTGAAGATCATTATCAGCTTGTTGTCTCTTATCTTGGACAACTTTGTCATCTATTCTAGATGAATTTCCAGTTTCCTTCGTTAAACAAGGAAATATAGTTTCAAAGAATGAAGCATTCCTTGATTCCATTACTGTACCATTTTGTATATCCGGATTTTTCGAATCATGTACAATGAAATGATAAGCACTTCTATTATTAGCATATCCTATGAATATACAATCCACATATTTAGGTCCAATCTTTTGGGCCTTGGGAGTCGGTATAGCTACCTTTGCTAGACACCCCCACACTCGTAAGTACTGATATGATGGTTTTCTTCCAATCCATAATTCATAAGGGGTCTCTTCTTTTTCATTACGAGGTATCTTATTTAAAAGATAAGTAGCCGTTAGAATGGCTTCCCCACATGTCCCGGCTTAGACGAACTTATCAACATGGCATTAACCATTTCTTTCAAGGTCACGTTCTTCCTTTACGCAATACCGTTCTGCGAGGGTGAATAGGAGTAGTGAACTCGTGTCTAATTCCATGTTTTGCACATAGATCGTGAATGGAGACACATATTCATCTCTCTATCACTTGCACCACCTTGATTTTCTTACTAAGTTGATTCTTAACTTCGTTTTTGTATAGAACAAACTTGTCTATAGCTTCATCTTTACTTTTCGATGAAGTAAACATAGCAATACTTTGTACAATCATCAATAAACGTGATAAAGTACTTATTGCCACCTTTTGTGGGTAGTGATTTCAAATCACATATGTCGGTGTGTATCATATCAAGTGGTTCGGTTTTTCGTTCAACCGATTTGAAAGATGCTCTTGTAAGTTTGGCTTCAACACAAGTTTCACATTTATATTTTGAGTCAATATAGAAATTAGGTATGCAATTAAATTTAATCAAACGATGCATTGAATTAAATTTTACATGTCCAAGACGGTCATGCCACATATTAGAAGACTCATTCAAGTAAGTAGAAGAATTCATTTTATTGATATCATTCTTAACAACAATTACATTGAGCTTAAACATACCATTCGTGGTATATCCCTACCAACATACATTTGATTCTTATCTGAAACAAACTTATCGGACTAAAAACAAGACGAAAACCAAACTTGTTCAACAACCAACTGCACAAGATTCTTGCGAATCTCGGAATATACAAGACATTAGTCAACTTGAGCTCTTTCTTGGATGTCATCTTCAAGATTACATCTCCTTCGCCTTGATATCGGCGAGTTGCGAGTTGCCCATGTACAACTTCTCTCCACTATCAACCGCTCGAAAGAGTGAAACATACTCTTATCAAGACACACATGATGGGTAGCCCCAATATCAACCCACCATTCCTTGTTGTTGGAACCTACCAGTTAACTTTAGAGATCATGGCAATGACGTCGACACCATAGCAATCATGTCCACATCTTCATTCACCATATTAGCTTCGGCGTGAGTCACCCGCGTCGGCATCTTCTGATTAGCGAAGACGGTGACCCGGTACCGTCACAATTGAAACACACCCTTGGAACTTCGTTTCACAATTGCGACTTTATGAACAAGGTACTCGACTTTCCTTTGATCTTCTTGTCATTCTTTCATTTTCCTTTGCCTTTACCTTTGACATTGGACTTTGAAGATGACGAAGCATGCTCAACCATATTTGCCTTGGCGTAATCAGCGATATGTGTTTTTTCGAGCGACTTGTTGTCCTCTTCAATCTGACGAACAACCAAGTCTTCAACACTCATCTCCTTTCGCTTATGCTTGGTAGTTCTTGAATTCTATCCACTTGGGTAACTTTTCAATAATAGCGACAACTTGAAAAGTTTCACTCGAAGTCATTCCTCAACATGAACGTCCGAGTAGCAAAACCTGCAGATCTTGAACTTGACTCATCACATTCTTTGAATCAACCATCTTGTAATAAAAAATGAGCTACCACGAACTTCTTTGTACCAAGATCCTCGGTTTTGTACTTGCGTTCAATGACTCCCATAATTCTTTGGCAGCCTTGGTCTTGCGATTACGTTGTACAAAGGTCCACCAAACCATTCGTAACATAGTTGTGACACAAAAAGTCCGAATGTTTCCATGCTTCAAGGCTTGAACAACCTGTTGATTAGAGGATTGACCTTCTGCGAAGGTTCCACGTTAGGTGGGTTCTCTTTTAAGAACCGCAAGGTTCAAAGTAGTGAGATAGAAGAACATCTTCATTGGCATCTCTTAAAATTACGCCCATTGAATTTCTCGGTTTCTCGACATGATTAGCAACCGTGTTAGTAATGGCGCACCGAGTTAGTGGTAACAGCTTGCTTGGAAGACTTAGCTATTGTACAAAACTAACTGTAATTTGTATTTTGTATGTTATATGCTGTAAGCTGTAAATTGAAAAGTTGTTAATTGTAATTATAAAATGTTAACAGTAATTTTATATTTTAAGAGCTCCGAAGTATTTTTAAAAGCTTCATGAATCAACTTTTTATTTTGAAGCTATTTGTTTATAATAAAAGTTTGAAGTTAACGTATCCAAACAGAGCTACTTGTTTTGCAGAAGATTATGTTTGCAATAAAATAATCTACTTAAAATACAGTATAATCTTCTTTTGTCAAACGTAACTTATAAAAAATTAATCTTCTATAACCTCCGAAAATCAAACGATATTTCATGTATTTTGTAAAAATAATCTCTATTTATAATCTCCATCGTCAGCTCCAACAATAGTCTTATAGCAACAATTACATTTTCCAAACATACCCTTATTCTCAATTTAGACTTGTGCGATCGCGCGACCCAACTACAATTTAACAAGTGTCTATTGAAGGTAGGTGAATGTTTTTTGCGCGACTGGTGTGATGTTTTTTTAAAAGGACAAAAATCTTTGAAAAACTAAAAACATTAAAAAGTTTGTTTGTTTTTTATTTTTTTTAGAAATACAAAACTTCTTAATTAAATGTCACATTAGTCCATTTTTATTTTTTATTTTAATTGGTGAATGAATGTAAAGATGGATTTGGATCCATTCAAGAAATGATTATAGATATATTGGTTTTTGAATGTTTTTCTTTGTATTGATCCAGATATAGAGATATGAAGAGCTACAGTCTGTTATAGCATGCTAGCTTGTTATATCACTTATATACAATTTTCAAGTAATAATATATTTCACCATTAAAAAAAATGTCATGTCAGTCGAAAAAGACAAACACTAACAAGTCGCATAAAAACATATAAGTCGCACAAAAAACATCATTGTATCATATGGACACTTGTCATTTGTCAACAATTTTATAAAGTCACGCAATCGCACAAAAGCAAATCTGGAATTGCAAATCGCACGTTTTAATTTTAGGAAATCCAACTTTTTTTTTCTCTTTTTCTATTTTAGTAATTAGGTCTAACAAAAAAATGCCTTATAAATTGTAGAGCTTTTATATATGTGAGACGAATTTTGTAAACTTAAATGCTTTTTATTGGCGTGCAAACTTTAAGGCTTGAAATATATGTTGATTATAAAAAATTAAGTTTCAGATACAAATTTCACACTCTCTCAAATTCGACTCTCATATAGTTTAGGCTAATGATTTGCAAACCTTTTTATTTTATTTGCACACTTTATAATATGCTATAAAAAATTATACATTTACCATATATTGCTTCTTCAGTTTATACACTAAAACGTACAAATAAAAAAATTAAGTATGACATATTTTAAGTTTTTAACCAAAGTTTCAAATGAAACCGTTATTACCTATGAAACAGGTCGCAAAAAAAGGGCCCGGTCCTCAGGTATGCGTTGACTTATACATACTCATTGGTCCCATTAATGATTTTCATGTGGACATTATATATACTGTATATACTAAATATCGGGAAGAAAAAGAATGTAAAGACTCATTAAACGAAACTTTCTCAACTTGCAGAAATAGTCGCGAGGTTCAGTGGTGACTGCAAAATAAGTCCTGCATCATTAATTGCTAACTATAGCAATCGGCAAAATAGTCCCTAAAGTTTAAGGGGCGTTGCAAGGTAAGTCAAGTAGAATTAATTCTAACTATAGAACTTGGCAAAATTAGTCCCTAAGGTTTAAGTGTCGCCACTAGTAATTCGCTCAATCCGTCCCGTGCGTCGCGCGGCCTTCCACATTCGTTATGTCTAATCGGGTCCTGTCAGTTCCTCACTCTCAAGTCTATACACTCCGATATATCCGCTTTGAAAGGCATTTACTACCGTCTAAACCCATGTTGCTTATGTAAATTGTGCAATTAATGTCAAAATTTTGGGGTGTCATAAGCTAACAGTATTTAGCATTATTTAAAATTAAAATATGTTTGGCGAAAATAGCGGTAGTGTTAAGCAATTGCTGTATTTTCTTATAAAAACATTTGATAATGTAGTTGTTGTAATTATAATGTTTAAAACAATTTCTAAATACTCAACGCTTTTAAATGCTAAATTCATGAACCATTGGAAAAAGAACATTGCCAAAAAAAAAATAGATAAAGGGACTTGCTGCTTGCCAAACGAGGATTAAAAATCACAATGCCTCAATGCTTACCGCTCATCGCTCTTAATTGCTTCTAAAAGCTCTGCGCCAAACACATCCTTAGAGTTTCAAGAAAAGCTTTAAAACTTTTGTTTTTCATTTCATTCATGGCGGATTTTTTTTTGGGTAACCATGATTTCTGACCTTTTGGCCGACTAAGTCACAAGGTTTGAACCCACCGTCACACAGACTCAAACCAGGTAAAGCCCTCCCTTTTCATAGCGGGATTTATTTCATGACTATGTGAAATGAAAATGTTTATAATGAAATGTATTTGAGTTATGTGAGTCGATTATAAAGTTTAGTAACTCCATGTATGGTAAAATAAGTTTATAAAACAAAAAGCTTTATAAATGAATGATTTACTCTGATGTGACACATTTATAGACTTTTTTAAAACTTTTACCATTGTTGATGCCCTAAATGCTCAAACTCAGTTTATTTCGAGTCTTATGGTTTTTAATTCAAGCTCGACTCGTGTAATACTATTTAAGCTCGGCTAGACTTGCTTATATAAATGGTCTAAACAAAATAAAGTTGAACTTGAGCTTGTTTTATTAATCACACTAAGTTCGAACTTCTTTGTTTGGTTTGGGTATGTTTGATTCGAGAAAACAATTTAAACTAAAGTACATGGATACGCAAAAGGTTGATAGTTGTTTATGTTCGCGAGCCTGATCGACTTTGCATATTAAGCTTAAGCTTGCTCATTCATTTGAAGAGCTCCAAACTAGGTTAGGGTTTGAGCTTGCTTAAGCTCGCCTCATTTCAACTTTTTAACAAACCGATCTCGAGTAGTTCACAAGAGATTTGGTTCGTTTACCCCACTTTAACATTCAATACTTTGTTTGCATTAGTTATTTTGAACTAATTCTAAAACTTTTGTAAAATGTTGAATTACACACGCAAACTAGATTGTGATGTGTCTCGGAAAGTCAATTGCATTTTGTGAAAGTTTAAACTGTTAAAATTACATACTTTTGTAAAGTAAGTTTGTTTTGCACACCAGCTTATAAAAGTTTTTTAATGCTTTTAGAAACGATAAGCTCAAGCTCTTTCAAATTTAGTTTTAAGGAAAGTTTAAGCTTCTAGTTAGTCAACTTAAAATTAGTTATCTAATATAGTAAATTGTGTTTTACATATTATCATATGAAATATTTAGAACTTTTAGAAGCTATAAGCTAAGCTATTTAAATTTAACTCTTAAAGAAGGGTAAATTACAATTTAACTTTTAGCTTGTATGAACAATCAACAATAGAAGGAGAATTATGCTGAAGATATGATGATGATGATGATGATGATGTTTTGATGATTGCGGCTTGAATGAATCTCAAATGGCGTTTGTTAATGCTTATGATATTAGTCTTCGTGGTCAGCTAAGATAATATAGTTTGAATCTCATAAGTTTGACATGTCATTCTTATGATAGTTTAGGTTTGATGCACAATGAGTGCGTTTGTTTCGCCTGATTTAGGCTGAGATATGAGATTTCACTCACATCTTTTGTACTTAATTTTTTTTAGAGTAATAATATTTAGCGGAAAAATCCTTTACCAAAAAAATTACAATTTTCGTCCCTACGGTTTTCAAAATTTGCAATCTAAGCCATTACCAAGAATCAATTATAAATTCTTCCATTGTTGTTCACACTTTGTTACACTCCTCATCTTTTTTGCTAACGCTCGTTAATTTTTCCCGTCAACAGCCTTCACGTGAGGGTATTATGTCTTTTTCGTTTTCCCTTCAATATCACTCACCCACTCACTTCACATTCCAAAAATCACAAACAAAAATCACTGGATCTTCATTAGTTCGAGGTACATTTTGGCATATTCGTGCCACCAGTAAGCTTCGTTTCCCCTTTACTAGAAAAATCTTTAAATTAAAACTAAAATGAGCCTACCGTTAATTTAAAAACACGAGTTGTTGTAATATCATACATTGGCATTGGCAATACTATACATTTGTTAAAAAATAACGAAACGGGTTACTATTCCGTTATAGATATTTTGCGTAAAATCCCATTAGATGGCAAAGCAACTCTCAGAAAACATCCTTAAAAGGAATGTATTGTATATAACATTGAACACCAACTACTATGGGTGTGTTTGACTGACAATAGCAGTAGCTTAGATCAGTAGCTATTGTTTTTTTATAAAAATGTTTGTTAAAATAGTTGTATATGTAATCATAATATATAAAATAATTTTTAAATGTTTAATGCTCCTAAATACTACTTCGTAAAATTAGCATTTTGAAAAAAATAAATAAAGCTACTTCATAAATGTCAAACGAGCATTAACAATCACAACGCTTAACGTTCACCGCTCCTAAATGCTTCACGCTAAACACACCCCATATAAAATAAGAAAGTTTTAAGCATAGTTAATTACCAAAATGAAACAAAATGTTTACTAAAAATATCTTGGATGCATCGGCAAAACCAAAATGAAATAAAATATCAACTTTTCAAAAAGTTTATTACTAAAAGATCTTCAAGACAAAATTAAAATGAGCCTACCATTAATTTAAAAATACAATTTGTTGTACTATTATACACTGCCAAAAATTAATGGGGACTAGTTACTATTCTCGTTCCGTTATAGATATTTCATAAAACTGAAATAATTTGTGTGCAAAGAATAACGTCTTTTACAACTTGTATTTATAAAAATGCCGATGGGTTACACCATATGAGGAAATAAGAATATTGTAATATTCTCGTTAAAGAATAAAATGATAATTATTCAATGTGCATATATTTATCTGTGATAAATATATATAAGAAACTACAAACCGGGTTGTGAATGGTCGGCCGCATCCCCTTAAGAAGTTAATTTGACTTTTTATCAAACTTGTAAACTTAAAGGATACGACCAACCATTTACAACCACAGTGGCTAAAACACACACACACAAAAGTAGCTTTTGTAAACTTAGTCATGGTTTCTCAAGTAAATTTCACTTGCACATCCACTCACTCGTTTGTTGTCGTCTTGGTCTCTTGTGAAAAAGCTAGAAATCTCGATCGTGCACTATATTTTGTTAGAAGGGGGCATATAAAAATAGCACAATAATTTATACAAATGATGAAAATGGAAGAAAAGGAATCAGAAATACAAATGATGATATAGATAAAGAAAAAAGAAGGCATGTAAAAGATGTTGGGTTGGTGGCCATTTGGATGGAGATTATGAAATGATGGTAACATAATATCATCATTAGTTTCACAAAGCATGCTGATCTTGTAACATTATTATTTACTTCATTTTGTTATAAAGTTGTTTCCGAATTGAACCATATATAATGTTCTTCAAAAGTAATATGATGATATTTCTAAATCAGCATGCAAAATTTGAATTCAAATTATTATTGTACCATTTTTCCTTAGAAAAGTAATAAAAATATGGAAATGGTTTTCTAAAACTTATTGTGTCTTTTGTTGATGCCACGAATCAATTTACTTACTCGCATTTAACTTCGCAACTACATTTGTGATTTTGTGCATACATGCAAGCTTGAAGCATGTATAGATGGATGCATGCAAATGCAAGTATGGTAAATTGATCTAAAAAGAGCTCTATATCAAAGAGAAACGATTTGTACATTTTGTTTTTGATGTACAAACAAAACATGATATAAATACGATACAACTATTTAATGCATAAATTGCTATGAGATGATTAAGATCAAATGTGTGCAAATCGAACAGTTACGATAGCGACTCGTCTATTATGGTTACATGTCTTGATTATTGGGCTGGCTTTTCTGCATGTACTCTAACTTTTCTGCTCACAATTGGCAATCATGATAGTTGTAAAAAAAAGTTAAGTTTGATGGAAATTAAATAATTTTTTTCGAGAAAACGATTATTATCTATAGTAATTAAGATCTATGTTAGTTTCTGAAAGATAAAATAAAAACGTGATACTTATTGTTCCTGACCAGTTGCTCGTATTTAGATCACAATAGTATTCGAGCTAAAATACGATTAAGCTACAAAATTGATCTCATATTGTTACAAGGGCATCCAAACATTAGAAAACAAAGAACTACATTCCTCAATACTAAAGTCCAATCTTTTGAAATACGAGTTTGGGGCTTTGGGCCTAGGAACTTGTTTAGCACACTTCTAATTTCCATGTCTCTTAGCCAATGCATATATTAAACAATTGTAAAAAACTGAACCGATCATTTGTAAGTTGTAACTGAGTCAACTAATTCATAAAATTTGGATCGCAGCCATGACCTGAAAAATCGATGTGGAGGCAATTTTTTTAACGATACCAAAAAATGCGGATGAAAAATTGGATTTAAAATGATAAATCGAGTATTATTGCTTGAGATTGAGGATTTATAAAGTTTTAAAGTGTTGAATGTTGTGTTTTAGTATGTTGGTGGGGGCAATTTGAATTTTGAGTGGGTGCACTTTCACAAAAGATCAAAATTAAAAAAAAAATTACACTAACATCGCATGAACTTTTTGGCCAATTGTGGTAGCACCGCTACCCCGTACCTAATACATAGGTCCGCCCCTGGCTGGATGTAATGGTATAAAGTCAATCGAGTCCCACCTCGGGACACATCCCACCATCAGATGAGTCGCAGGAAGGAGAAATGAATGAATCGGTCGCATATGTGACTCACTTGAAAGGAAGAAAGGACGAGTGTTTGTGTGTGTGTTGTTTTTAATTATTTTTTGGGTATGTATTTGTTGGAAATGTATATATTTACAAACATGTGAATGTCCGGATTCGAACTCGTGATCACGGGATTGCACACATTAGCGAATGAGAATTAAAGTTAATAATTAATGTTTATGTTTACGATTAATTATTGCACATTAAGTCCAGTTAACGATCGTTAAGTATTTAACGGAAAATGACTAACGACCGTTAAATGAAAAGAAGGACTAGTAATGGAAAATCTTGAAAGAAAAAGTTATGGGTTTTCTTGTGGCTTGTCCTATGGTCGGCCAAAATGGTTGTCCCAACCCAATCCCTAACTTGTTCCCAAAGTATTCCATCTAATATATAAAGAGGGTTAGGTTCAGGGTTTCATACAACATGCATTGAATTAACCCTAGATCTCTCTCTCTCTCTTGTCCCATTTTCGGCCGAACACCCTTGTAAGGGAGTTTGGTTTCGTTTTTCTTAAACGAGGACTTGTGTTAGATCTAACAATCGCTTGATTTGTTGGTTAATTCGTGTGTCAAGAGCGTGGTAGTAAGACACTATTCTTACACCATATTGGTTTGAGTTGTAAACGCAGTGAGGACAACTCTTCAAACCACTTCTTTGTTTTGCTCAAAGGATTTGACATTCGCAAGAGGTGCGTTACGCATACTTTCGCTTAATTAATTTATTTGTTATGATCTTTAAGTCTTCATTTGTGTACTCTTGATGTCTTTATGTTTTATTGTATTTTATATATCATAAACTCAACAGTGGCATCACGAGCCTTGTATAACAAGTAATTAATTACTGAAACACATAAATAAAATAAACATGTTGTGTTATTTTTTGTATGCATAGATCTAGGGTTTGCTAAACCTAAACCCTAATTTTTTAAAGGGGCGGTTATTTTGGTACCCTTATTAGGGTTTTGTAAACTAAAGTTTTAATTGGATTAGAAACCCTAAGATGCATGCAACTTTATGTGTATATGCGTAACTCTGTTTTAATTGCATTAATTGTTAAGTGTAACTTTATGTCCATGATAATTATCTGCATGTTTTATCATGGATCTGCTTTTATTGTATGTCTTTCTTGTTTAAGTGATATACACTAAATTATGATAGATCTAAATTGGGGAAGACCTCAATAATTATTAATTTAATAGGATTTATCAAAAACGTTTGCATGTGGCTATTTGATATGCATGACTTTTATTTGTTATGCATTTATTGTTTATTTGTTTATTTTTACAAATACTTGCTTGTTTGTTATGTGTAACAAGGGTATTTTTACAAGAAAAATAAACTGACCTAAACAATGGTGAAACATGTATTTTAAGAATAGTAATCATAATCGTTTAATAGATTGATGACTTTGGTACAAATGATGAACTACTCGCCATGAGAATGAACTATAAAGGGTTATTAAAAAGTGCGCACAATCACACCGAAAGGATGTCTAAGGTTGTGCTTTAGCGCGTACACGGTCCTCGCCCTCTGTAAGTTCCAATGGAGCTACTTAGTAAGCCATTAAATGTGCAAGCTCATCTTAAGGGCTAATTAGTGTTAATTCCATGCGCCACTTCTATGGTAATTATCCAAACACTAAGTGTTTACACTTATGCAAAAGTACGGTATAATGGATGATAATTAACACTAAATTCCTTGATTGGTGTAACCAATACCTCAATTAAAGTTTGATGATGAAAACTTAAACATTAAAACAAGATATAAATGTTTTAATAAAACATATGTTACGAAGATGAATGCATGACATCTTTGTACATATTTGATTTAACATCAAAAATTATTACCCTTTAATTTAAGTTATATGCCATCCAACGAAACGGAAACACCTAAGATTACTTTCTATTTGCGTGAGAACGTGACTTAGATCGTAATCAAAGGGTAAAATGTCCACGTGTCGTGAGAACGGGCATGGACGATTTTGCGCTTTATTAAGTTGGACAACTTAATTGAGTTAAGCGATGAGAACGGCAATTCAAGGCATAAGATGGGATAATACATGTTTACATGGCGATTGAAATTGGCTATATGTAAATCCCATAAATCTAGGAATTGCAATTGATATTGGCAATTGAGCAAAAGCTCTACCATTTTGTATAAGGTTCATTACTAATGTATCAACTCGACGTGATGAGATTATGACAATTTGGATCCTAGTTTTCAATAAATATTAATTGGTTATATGAATATGAACCTTGGGTATTTAATTGTTTATTGAAAAGGAAAATTATCGAAAATACTAAAAATTGAATTTTGTAATTCTTTTGAATGTATAAATGCAACATTTAACCGTAAACGAGGTTTAGTCTTTGATCAGTAAATTGATCCATTCTGCTTTCAAACAAATGTTTGATCGAGAATAATTTACCGAAAAGACAAACGAAGTCTCTTTCCCACGGAGAAGCATGAGACTCAATCCTATTCCTTTACATGAATGAGAAAGGTATAATAGAACATTTGAATTGTCTAAATTCTAAATGTAACTCATAGCAATGAATTGCACATCTTATTTTCCATAAAGATTTCATTACCTTCATTTGGTGAATGAATCCTTTGTAACAACATGAATGTTGGTTAACCGGAAAATATGTATTTGAGTTACTAAATTAGAAGCTAGACTAATTACCGCAAAATTGGTAAAAGGCAAACTAGCATATTTTATCTAGTTGTTTTGCTTTAGCTTTTAAATGTGCTACATACCAAGATGGGGATGGTAGGCTCATTAAGAAGAAATTGCATACCCAATTTTTCGAGTTAATAACATTGATGGATAACCCATCATTCATAGAGTAGAATACACCTTTAGTACCTTAGTAATGATTACGTATGGTTCTTTAAAGGTGTAGGAAAGTAAAAGCAAGCAAGTTGGTTTCACTAGTTATGCAACACTTACAATGTTGTCGATTCGATGGAGTGATCTCATGCAAAACCGTCAAGTCTAATCACACAAACCGCCACTTGTGAATGACCAAATGAATGGACTTAAAACAACTTAAGCACAAATACAATGAAGATCGAGAATATAATGAATTCCGGTCGTTATGTCCCACGGAGACTCAATGGTGTGTACAACACTAATTCGGATGATAGAAGGATCACTGGGATAATGATCGGAAAGGATTAGATTGAATATTACACTCACCGAAAAAGCCAACAAATAACAACGGCTTAAATACAAATTAAGAAAATTAAAAAGATAAAATATATTAAATAAATGCTATCACTATTTTTACAAAGATGATGAACGTTTAAAACTTAAAACTAAAAACTTACGTTTAAATAAAAATAACGTAAACGTACAAATAAAAACGTGAAACTTACACAATATAAATTCTAAAAATATGAAAAATATATTTTTACAATCCTAATAATATAAGAAAATTATTAGAAAAGGAAAATTATTTTTATAACTATTTATCTAATTATTATGAATTAAAAACTATTTTAAACTATTTAATAATACTCTAAAATAGAAGAAAATATGAAATAAGTCTAGAAAATGAAATTAAAACTTAGAAAATCTAAAATATGATAAAACTTATTTTAAAACTGAAAATATATTTTTAGACTTTTATGTATATATTATTAATTTAATACTATTTAAAACTAATTTAAATTGTGAAAATACCAAATAAAAGGAGAAAATAAGGAAAAATATTTTTATGCTTTTATATTTATCTTAAACTATTAAAATTGAAAAATTATTTTTGGAACTTTTTCTCAATTAATTGCAATAAAAGCTAATTAAAATGATTAAAAAGCGAATTTAAATAAGAAAATACTAAACAAAGGTCTAAAAATATGAAAAATTCAGGAAATTCTAAATGACATTCTAAAACTGAGAAAAATATAAAAACTAGGGCCTATGTGGCAGAATTAAGAGCTGCTATGAAACTGATCCTAATAAGCTATTTGGAAAATAAGCTAATAAGCTCTAAAGTGTACCAACTGACTACATAAGCTAGACAACTCTAAAACTACTCTAAGGGAACTAATAGCACCTACTCCTAACTGCTAAAGCATTGATTACCAAGGATTTAAGCAAACTGATATTATGCAAAAAAAAAAAAACTAATTTATCCCTATGTTCTAGCTTAAGTAACTGCTTATTTAATAAGCTAAAGCTAAAAACAGAAGTGTGGCTCTCTAGTCTACCAGCCAGAGATCATACGTCCAAAATTACAGCTAAATAGGACAAGTATAGAAGAAGAAAGATCAAAAGCTAATCGACCATAAGAGACAAGAGCTAATCTGCGTAACGAAACGAATGTATGCAAGTTTGAGCTTATCTATGAGCTTATCAGAAAAGCTAAAGCTAAAACTAGATATGTGGTCTTAAAGACCACCTAGAAGACTGCAAGTAGACCAAATTTGAGACCTTAACTAGTTAAAATGAACACTATGCTATTGCTACAAGATCTGTAAAAAACTGACTTTGGACTTGAGTTTGACTTTTAATGACAGATGAGATGTTTGACTTTTATGAGATTCTAGTGCAAATGTGTGAATGAAATGGATGAAATATGATGTAAAGAAACTTAAACAAGCTAGCTTATCCACTTCTCAACCTATATGAACTGATTACAGAAAATGATTTTAACAGATTTGAAGGTAGGAGCAGTGGACTCAAAATTTTGACTAAAAGTGCAAATGGTAGCAAACCAAGGACAGATATGGCAGTAATAGACTATAACAAGATTGAAGAAACAGATCTAACCCATATTTATAACCTCTAACTCAGTCTAAATAAGCAATCCAAACACCTCTTTAAACTAATGTTTAGCAGTTTTAAACACACAAACTAATGAACTGATTTAAACCATTGATCCAAATAAGCTTAACTACCCTAAATACACATAAATAAACACATTAAAACCAAAAGTGACCACGATACATGTACAAGCAAAATGTGCAAATAAAGCGAAAATAACATGAACACTCACAAGTGCTCGGTGATTGCAGCTTAAAACCAAACCCAAAGATCCACTACACTAATCTAATCTACTCTATTCCAACCCATATCAACATCTCATCACCCAAATTCGACTTCCATTCCAATTTGAGCCTCGGGTTGACTTTATTGACCAACATCCAAACTTGATTGAAACTTGAATATTAGCTTGTAAAACTTTAATAAGCTTATAAAGCTTGATTGAGATTAAAAGCGAAAGCGGTTAAAAGCTTTAACAAAGGAGCTTGAAAATGAAAAGTTCAACAGTGAATATAAAACTTGGAATTGATATCAAAGACTTGAATTGAAACTCAAAAACACATACAATGATGTTATAACTTAAATTTGATACAGAAAAACTGAAATTACAACATTTAAACTAAAACTAAGACATTTTAAATAAAAAACGATATTAAAGAAAAAAAATGAAACTAGCTACCCTCTTTCTCCTCTTCTCTTGCCTCTTTTATATACCCCAAACTGCTCTCCCACTTGCTCTGAGATAATCCCACCAATAATAATAGTCATTGGATGACTTGGATAAACTCTAGCCGTTTGATTCATTTTGGCGCCAAAGTCTTTTTTAACTGTTGGGGTTGAGTATGTAGGGTGAGGGATCATTTAATGGCTTTTGTTTTGTGTTGAGGAGGAGGGGACAAGGGAGTGAGATGTTGAGGTGGAGGTGAGGGCATGGATGATTGTTTTCAGAGAGCAGGTGGGGAAGGAGGAAAAAGAGCGCCAAGGGTGTTGTATTTGACTGGGTGGGTTAAACCCTTTGACCGGGTATAAGGGTGGGTAGACGGGTTGGATATGGATATTGGATTGGGCCTTTTGTTTATTTTGGGCCAAAGGATAATACAAGGTCCATATGGTATAAGTAATAACACAAGGACTAGAAATGTAATTCGCCAAACATAAGGATTGAACATGCCACATTTCCAAACATATCACAAGGACCATACTTGACATACTTGAATAGTACAAGGACCATATTTGACTATTTCAAAATTCCAAGGACCATTTATGACATTTTTAAAACTTGAGGACCAAAGTTGTAATTTTGCAATTTTGATTTCAAGGACTTGTTTAGACAACTTAAGAATCCCATGGACCTTAAATGACATTTTTCTTTGTTTTGATTTACGAGGACCTGCTTTTGACAATTTTTGAAACTTGGGGACTAAAGCGCTAATTTTGCAAATTTGATCGTTTTCATCGATTTTGATCTTTTACATTTAAAACACATAAAACACTGATTTGTGATATTTTATCATTTTGAAGCATTTTGAGTGTTTTCGGATGATTTTGCGATCTAGATAGTACAAAAATGATGAGTATTTAGACACTCATCAATCCCCACATCGAGATATTGCTAGTCCCTAGCAATGATTTGAAAAACATAATGGATTTTAATCTCTTTACCAAAAGCCATCACTACGGGTAGCCACATGTTTCAGTTCAAGTAAGAACCTTGGTACATCGATAACCAAATGATTTTGAGCAAATCATAAGTCAGAACGGATTTGATTAGTCTTTACCGAAGCCGTTTGCTCTGGACTAGCCAACTCTTAGATAAATTATCAATATTATCTTTGGTGAGTGAATACCAATTATTGATTTTCCATCGCCTTTACCACAAGCCATAACCTTGCGGGCTAGCCAACTCTTCACTTATTAAGATATGGTGGTGAAAACCATACAATTTTGGGCAAATTGCAAGCCATATAAACGGTTTGAGATATCTTTACCAAGAGCCGTTTGCTCTGGATTAGCTAATCCTTTAGTCTTACTGACATGGCGGATCGATAACCAAGATGAGTAAGTGTAGAACACTTACTCCAAAAAAATTTTGGCCAAAAGCGGGAATTGGGTAGATAAAATATGAAATTCGTGAGAATTCCCCACACTTAGAAATGAATATTGCCCTCAATATTCAAAGTACCCATGTTATGCGAAACAAAAACGTAAAGGGAAATATTACGGCCATTATTTTAAAAGATTTTTTTTTTTTTTTTTTTTGGAATATATATATCTATATAACATGTGGGCATCACCCCACACTTAGTGGTAGAAAGGGGTAAGAAGACGAAATGGGTGAAAACCCATATGGTGTGTGCTCTTGTTTTGGTTTCAGTCGCTAGCTTGACTCGACCCGCATTCATTGGTTCATGGGGAAGCAAAGTGGAAGAAACAATCTCCATCGGACTTTCATTCAAGATGTTTGGATAAACATTGAAGTATGTGAAAGTTCCACACCGATGAGATATAGAGAACCGGCTCAAAATGATGAATGAAAATGCGGGATCAAAATAGTGTCTTCATTCCGAAGGAGTGAAGAAGAGAGGAAGTCACCGAGTAGGTGAGGAAAAGAAGGAAAATCATGATAACAATCATGACTAGATCTTCTTCCTCGGATTAAGTGCGATTGCACTTATTTGGATTTTTTGGTTGAGCTCTTAGGGTTGGAAGGCATCTCGGTTGGGAGGTGGGAAGATTTGTCATAACTATGCAAATTGAGATTCTCTCCCCGATCATGATTTTGCCATCCAAGCAATCATACTCAGTGGAGATATGATATGAGTGAGTTCACCGGAGAACTCCTCATGAAGAGTATCTGGAGGTGGGACATGTGCGGTGCCGTGGGCTATAAATATGCACCTCGTCCATTATAGTCTCGTGTCGGACTCATCACTATCAAAGATTGGATTAATCGAATTTATAGTAAATTCGTAATCGAATCGAATAAGGGATTAGTGATAGTCGTATTAATCGTTGTGGAAACAACATGGTCAACATCCTCTTCTAAGTTGACGATCTCGGAATGCGGAAGTAATGCATCAATAAATTCTATGTCTTTAGAATATAAAGAATCGGCATCACTATAATCATTGTCAAAATCGAGAAAGTCTCAACAATATCATTTGAAAGAGGAGAAGACACATCACACTCATGGTCAAGAATTCCTCAGACTCACTTGGGATCGGGATAAGGTTCTCAACATTCGATGATTCCGTTTCCGAATAGTGTCGAGATGCTCGTCCCCATACTTAGAGAGTTAACGGCTCTTCGTGTGTGGTTTCGAGTTGACAAACTTTCATCATCATCGCCACTATCATCATCATCGTCGATGTAAGTCGCGAGCCATCGGGCACGTCTTGCAAGTGCTCGTTCCTCGACTCGTATTTCTTCAAGACATCTTTGAATCTTAGCGGCTCGTTCCTCTTCTTCAAGTAATTCTAGCATAGATTTTCGTTGCGAGACGTTTGGTCTTGACAAGTTCTTCTAGCATACTTTTCTCACGAGGATGTTGATCAATGACGGAAATTGTTCAATGACGGAAAATTGTGGGGGTTGGAAATTGTCAAAACAAGGAGTGTTATAACAAGGATCGATTCATAGAAATTTTGATTCCATGATTGACATTGGTAATCATAATGAGGACCCCACAAAATTCACAAGAATACGTCTCCATCTCATAGTGCGGGGTTGGTTGAGGAAATTAGTTGTTTCATTGTAGGGATTTTGGTCATAGACAAACCCGTTCTAGGATTCACAATGCCACAACCGGGCAATTTCCACCATTTTGAGGTCCCCACACCATTCACAACCAAATTGGTGAGGATGAGACATAGAAAGAATCAAATGGATAGAGGGTAAAAGAAATGAAGAATCAAAAGGGTAAGAGGGTAAAGAGGAATATTTTGGTATTTTGAAAACATGCTATAAAAACAAAGAAGGAAAATATTTTTGGTGTTGATAACACTTGAGGAAAAGTGTTAATGAACTTTTAGGATTTTGAAAACTTTACAAAAACTTTTTACAAAAGATGGTATATGCACAAGAATGGATCTCGAAAAGGTTTAACACACGCTAAAGCCTCCCGCAGCACAAGCGCTAAATTTGATCATAGTAAACCGTCAAGTCTAATCACACAAACTGGCCACTTGTGAATGACCAGCCGTAACAGACTTAAAACAGCTTAAGCACAAATACAATGAAGATCAGAGAATATAATGAATTCCCGGGTCGTTATGTCCCACGGAGACTCAATGGTGTGTACAACACTAATTCAGATGATAGAAGGATCACTAAGGATAATGATCGGAAAGGATTAGATTGAATATTACACTACTGAAAAAGCCAACAAATAACAACGGCTTAAATACAAATTAAGAAAATTAAAAAGATAAAATATATTAAATAAATGCTATCACTATTTTTACAAAGATGATGAACGTTTAAAACTTAAAACTAAAAACTTACGTTTAAATAAAAATAACGTAAACGTACAAATAAAAACGTGAAACTTACACAATATAAATTCTAAAAATATGAAAATACATTTTACAATCCTAATAATATAAGAAAATTATTAGAAAAGGAAAATTATTTTATAACTATTTATCTAATTATTATGAATTAAAAACTATTTTAAACTATTTAATAATACTCTAAAATAGAAGAAAATATGAAATAAGTCTAGAAAAATGAAATTAAAACTTAGAAAAATCTAAAATATGATAAAACTTATTTTAAAACTGAAAATATATTTTTTAGACTTTTTATGTATATATTATTAATTTAATACTATTTAAAACTAATTTAAATTGTGAAAAATACCAAATAAAAGGAGAAAAATAAGGAAAAATATTTTTTATGCTTTTTATATTTATCTTAAACTATTAAAATTGAAAAATTATTTTTTGGAACTTTTTCTCAATTAATTGCAATAAAAGCTAATTAAAAATGATTAAAAACTGAATTTAAATAAGAAAAATACTAAACAGTGTCTAAAAATTATGAAAAATTCAGGGAAATTCTAAAATGACATTCTAAAACTGAGAAAAATATAAAAACTAGGGCCTATGTGGCAGAATTAAGAGCTGCTATGAAACTGATCCTAATAAGCTATTTGGAAAATAAGCTAATAAGCTCTAAAGTGTACCAACTGACTACATAAGCTAGACAACTCTAAAACTACTCTAAGGGAACTAATAGCACCTACTCCTAACTGCTAAAGCATTGATTACCAAGGATTTAAGCAAACTGATATTATGCAAAAAAAACTAATCTGGCCCTATGTTCTAGCTTAAGTAACTGCTTATTTAATAAGCTAAAGCTAAAAACAGAAGTGTGGCTCTCTAGTCTACCAGCCAGAGATCATACGTCCAAAATTACAGCTAAATAGGACAAGTATAGAAGAAGAAAAAGATCAAAAGCTAACTGACCATAAGAGGACAGTAGCTAACTGGTGCAGAACAGTAACAGGTATGCAAGTTTGAGCTTATCTATGAGCTTATCAGAAAAGCTAAAGCTAAAACTAGATATGTGGTCTTAAAGACCACCTAGAAGACTGCAAGTAGACCAAATTTGAGACCTTAACTAGTTAAAATGAACACTATGCTATTGCTACAAGATCTGTAAAAAACTGACTTTGGACTTGAGTTTGACTTTTAATGACAGATGAGATGTTTGACTTTTATGAGATTCTAGTGCAAATGTGTGAATGAAATGGATGAAATATGATGTAAAGAAACTTAAACAAGCTAGCTTATCCACTTCTCAACCTATATGAACTGATTACGAAAAATGATTTTAACATTTGAAGGTAGGAGCGGTGGACTCAAAATTTTGACTAAAAGTGCAAATGGTAGCAAACCAAGGATGATATATGGCGATAATAGACTATAACAAGATTGAAGAAACAGATCTAACCCATATTTATAACCTCTAACTCGGTCTAAATAAGCAATCCAAACACCTCTTTAAACTAATGTTTAGCAGTTTTAAACACACAAACTAATGAACCGATTTAAACCATTGATCCAAATAAGCAACTACCCTAAATACACATAAATAAACACATTAAAACCAAAAGTGACCACAGATACATGTACAAGCAAAATGTGCAAATAAAACTGAAAATAACATGAACACTCACAAGTGCTCAGCTGATTGCAGGCTTAAAACCAAACCCAAAGATCCACTACACTAATCTAATCTACTCTATTCCAACCCATATCAACATCTGCATCACCCAAATTCAGCTTCCATTCCAATTTGAGCCTCAGGTTGACTTTTATTGACCAACATCCAAACTTGATTGAAACTTGAATATTAGCTTGTAAAAAACTTTAATAAGCTTATAGAAGCTTGATTGAGATTAAAACTGAGCAGTTAAAAGCTTTAACAAAGGAGCTTGAAAATGAAAAGTTCAACAGTGAATATAAAACTTGGAATTGATATCAAAGACTTGAATTGAAACTCAAAACACATACAATGATGTTATAACTTAAATTTGATCTGAGAAAACCGAAATTACAACATTTAAACTAAAACTAAGACATTTTAAATAAAAACGATATTAAAGAAAAAAATGAAACTAGCTACCCTCTTTCTCCTCTTCTCTGCCTCTTTATATACCCCAAACCGCTCTCCCACTTGCTCGAGATAATCCCACCAATAATAATAGTCATTGGATGACTTGGATAAACTCTAGCCGTTTGATTCATTTTGCGTAAAGTCTTTTTAACTGTTGGGGTTGAGTATGTAGGGTGAGGATCATTTAATGGCTTTTGTTTTGTGTTGAGGAGGAGGGACAAGGGAGTGAGATGTTGAGGTGGAGGTGAGGCATGGATGATTGTTTTCGAGAGCGGTGGGAAGGAGGAAAAAAGCGCCAGGGTGTTGTATTTGTCTGGGTGGGTTAAACCCTTTGACCGGGTATAAGGGTGGGTAGACGGGTTGGATATGGATATTGGATTGGGCCTTTTGTTTATTTTGGGCCAAAGGATAATACAAGGGTCCATATGGTATAAGTAATAACACAAGGACTAGAAATGTAATTCGGCCAAACATAAGGATTGAACATGCCACATTTCCAAACATATCACAAGGACCATACTTGACATACTTGAATAGTACAAGGACCATATTTGACTATTTCAAAATTCCAAGGACCATTTATGACATTTTTAAAACTTGAGGGACCAAAGTTGTAATTTTGCAATTTTTGATTTCAAGGACTTGTTTAGACAACTTAAGAATCCCATGGACCTTAAATGACATTTTTCTTTGTTTTGATTTACCAGGGACTGTTTTTGACAATTTTTGAAACTTGGGGGACTAAAACTGCCAATTTTGCAAATTTGATACGTTTTTCATCTGATTTTGATCTTTTTACATTTAAAACACATAAAACACTGATTTGTGATATTTTTATCATTTTGAAGCATTTTTGAGTGTTTTCGGATGATTTTCAGATCTAGATAGTACAAAATGATGAGTATTTAGACACTCATCGTGGAGCATTGTGTTGCATTCTTGAATAAGAAGTTGTTTTAATGATTTCTAATTCGATTGGAGCTACAAGCCTTATTTCCGTGTAGTAACCCGATTATCTTCAAAGATAATTACTTTCCAATTGTAGGCACTTATGGTTTTCAAGGATTGTCATGCGTTTCCTTACTAATCAATATAGTCCTACATCTACTTGTTATATCTATGACACAAATCATATTAATCAAATAAACGAACGTGTATCGTGTTGTTTATCGACTACATGATGTTGTTCCATGCACAAGTGGGAGAAATCTTTATTGTGTGCAAGGTACAACACATATAAATATGATTCTCTTGACCGCAAGGTAAGAGAGTAACGTTACAATAGGAATTATACATTTAAATATGTATGATTGCCTTATTAAGAACATGTGTCAAGATGATAACAAAGACTACTTTATTTTCAAAATTTATGTCATTCAATATTTAAGAAACACTTGTAGTTACAATTTATGTTACGTGAGAACGTGAACTAGATTATAGCCCAAGGTAAAATATCCACGTGTCGTGAGAACGAGCATGGATGATTTTGCGCTTTCTTCGTTGAATTTTTCATGGAATGACATAATTAAATGAAGTAATCTAATACTACTTTGAATTTAAGTATTCGTTGAATGACTTAAATATATGTAGTAAATATTAACTTGAAATATTAATTGAAACCTGAGGTGGTGTTCATAATTACTTTAATTACAAATGTTTATGATTTTGTAAAGTCACAAACATGAAGTCCTTTAATACAAGACTTACAATATAAAGTAAGACGTTAACTTGCTATGTTTTAAGACATATGCATGAAGTCAATGAGTTGATCAATGACTTATAACGTATAGTGGGATTATAAGCGATATGTCTTTTGATTTGGTCAAAATACTTGAGTTATAATGTATGCAATTGACTTGGTAATTCTATTATACCATTAAGTTTTACTTTGTTGGTAAATAGGTAAGCGAAAGAGTAGATGGTTATCTTAAATATTATTAGATTATCTTACAATATTAATTCTAATGAAATACCATAGTTTTATGGTATGTTCGGTTAGAAGAATCAAAATCTATTGGCATGTTTGATTCAAGATAACTATAGTTTCTTCCACATGTTATCAAGGTTAGAAGATTGAGTATAGATTGAATATACTCAATAAGACTCCAACCTAGAAGATTGATAAGACACCATTTGTTTATGGAATGTGATGAATCACATTAAGTCTTATAAATGAAGTTCAATTTGTTAAACTACTTATAGAGTGAGTTGTAACAAACTAATGTTAGGAACTGTCAATGTTTTTTGTAATATCCCAAAAGAGAACAATGTATTGTTGCTCTACTTGATAAACTATTTAAAGGTAATCTTTAAATTGTTAAAGGCAAGTGGGAGTTTTGTTTAGATCTTGAAAGATTGAATTACAAAATACATAATCTTCTAAAATGCACTAGCAAATATCATGATGAGGCTAAACATGTAAATGATAGACCTCAAAATGATGGAATTGTCATTCATAGATCCGTAAGGATATCTCGGATATATAATATGTTGAGGATTATAAGTTCTGAGGATCATGGTAAGCTCATTAATCATGATGATGAATTTACCAAATGTTGAATTGTGGTAAATCAATCATACTATGAATGTTGAGATCTTGTCCATAAATATAATCAATTTTAGATACTTGGTTTATCTAAATGAAGATGATTTTCTTCAAAGGATGGAAACCCTAGTGGTTTAAATCTTTATGTAGAAATTATATGGACAATATTGTACACATATTTAATGCATGTCTAGTGATAATAATATTAATCATATTTAAGCAATTAACTATGATTGAATATTCTTTTCTAGATACATTAAATAAAAGTATAAAGATTATAATTGTCATACTTAGTTTAATTGATATGAAATTTTGACAATGAATATCAAAACTCTTTGTTGTGGAATTACTTTTGCGAGGACGATAAGTAATACAAAGTAGTTTTATGAATTCAAATAATCTTTGAATATGTACAACCGCAAGAATCCATGAATGGATATATGCATGCATCTATGAGATGATTCTTATGTTTAATATTAAATCAATGTTTGATTTAATAAATTAAAATAAGATAGCTCATAAGTATTCACGAAAGCTAGTGGGAGTATTATTTTCTTAAATCTTATATGTTGTATGGGCAACTACATTCCACCTAAATTAAGTTTTAATTGAGAATGAAACTTTGTTTGTAAGATTTGGAAATAAGACATACAACCTTGGAATATATGTTTATAAATATATGCGGTAAAATAAATGAGTCTAATAAAACATGATAAATACATATCTTTGACAAGATATAATATGAATGAGATCTTAAAGTTTAACTTGAAGATGCATCATGTAAATCATGTTGTGTATAAGATTGTTGTGTCATGCTTGGTTACAAGATGATTTGACAACATTGAAAGTTGTTAGTGTAATAAATATTTTAAAAGGAATATGTTTGGATTTAGAATCACATTCCACGATCGGATATGCTCCTAGATTCTATGGATGAAAATATGGCAATTATTTCATAATTGTCATTGCCAACAAACTTGAGTTTGGTAGGCCCCAACATTACACTATAACTGTTCGAAGTTTACGGATGTTTAAAGAGCATATTGTTGTACACAATGATGCTGGTATAATTGAGATGACACTTAATTCTAGTCATGGTATCCTTGATGATGACCATGTTGACTAGTTATGCTTAACTAAGAGCATAGTTGCATTATACATTAAAGAATGAAGAATACTTTAAAACTTTAAAAGTTTTGAAAGATGATTGTCATATAAAGGTGGTTCAGGTTATCACGCACCTTATGGAATGATATGACAATATCAAGATATGTGTAAACACATACAAGAAATTCAATTATTGAATTTTTGAAATAAGTATTCTCAAAATTCTTGTAGATCAAAGTTAGTTGAAATTATGCCTTGTCAACAAGTATGAGTTGCATGACTTGTGGCAAAATTCATTAACGAGAATTATCATGCATTGATCTATTTAGTATTTGGATAAAGGATGTTAAACAATTATTATTTATAATGAATTAAAGTACGGTATCGTTTAATTTCATTTATAATATTGTGTCCTGTATTTGCATGTTTAAATCCTTGAATAACTTAAGTTATTCTAAATAGTCTGTCAATCAATAACATGGGAATGATATTGAATTAAGACAAATCGAGTATTAGTTAGAATATACTTGAAAGTATATTGATGCGTAGCATGACTAATTTCGAGATGATATTCAATGAATTGAGTATAGGACTTATCCCACCCGCATGATGATACTTTATGGATCTTTGTCATTAAGTATATCATGGATATTTATCCTCGACTTGAGATACAAGAGATATGTCATGGATGTAGTGCATTTTGTGAAGCAATCTAACGCTATCGTAAATGGTAGTTATAAGGGTTGTTTTCGAAGTGTTGCGAAATTTATGAATCCGCTTGTAGTCAAAATGGGATTTGTTTTCTTCAAATTTATTTTGAAGTATAATACCACTTGGGCCCTCGTAGGGTTGTTAAGATGTTTGCATGGCCATGCCCAAGGTCTTCCGGAATATGTTCGGAAGAATTGGTAATCTTGATAAATCACATAAAGCGAGAAACATAATAGTTAATTAAGAAATGAGTGAGATCCATATTCTTATTAACATGGTATTAGAAACAAAATGATGAATATGATGATGAATCATCAAACTTGGTTTTCTCCGAAACCATACACGAGTTGTACCGAG
Source organism: Chrysanthemum lavandulifolium (assembly GCA_022545495.1). Lineage (NCBI taxonomy): Eukaryota > Viridiplantae > Streptophyta > Magnoliopsida > Asterales > Asteraceae > Chrysanthemum > Chrysanthemum lavandulifolium. Next base: position 175,808,197 of record CM040238.1, on the reverse strand, counting down.
GGCATTGGCGTGTTGCTAGACGCTAACCAATGTCATTTCACGTTTTGTAAACATATCCAGTGGGAGTCGTTGGAAATGTATATATTTACAAACATGTGAATGTCCGGATTCGAACTCGTGACCACGGATTGCACACATTAGCGAATGAGAATTAAAGTTAATAATTAATGTTTATGTTTACGATTAATTATTGCACATTAAGTCCGTTAACGATCGTTAAGTATTTAACGGAAAATGACTAACGACTGCTTAAATGAAAAGAGAAGGACTAGTAATGGAAAATCTTGAAAGAAAAAGTTATGGGTTTTCTTGTGGGCTTGTCCTATGGCCGCCACAATGGGTTGTCCCAACCCAACCCTAACTTGTTCCCAAAGTATTCCATCTAGTATATAAAGAGGTTAGGTTCTAGGGTTTCATACACTTGTGCATTGAATTAACCCTAGATCTCTCCTCTCCTCTCTCTTGTCCCATTTTCGGCCGAACACCACTTGTAAGGGAGTTTGGTTTCGTTTTTCTTAAACGAGGACTTGTGAGATCTAGCAATCGCTTGATTTGTTGGTTAATTCGTGTGTACAAGAACGTGGTAGTAAGACACTATTCTTACACCATATTGGTTTGAGTTGTAAAACGGTAAGGGACAACTCTTCAAACCACTTCTTTATTTTGCTCAAAGGATTTGACATTCGCAAGAGAATGCGTACGCATACTTCGTTAATTAATTTATTTGTTATGATCTTTAAGTCTTCCGTGTACTCTTGATGTCTTTATGTTTTATTGTATTTATATATCATAAACTCAACGATATTTTGTGGGTATTCGTGTGACAACTCGCAATTTCAGGTCATTTCTCAAGTTTCACTATTTCATCATTTATCGTAAACTGAGTTTACGAGTATCAAATTCGCGTAACCTTAATGGTTTAGCGGCGAATTCATGATCATATCATCAAGGACATTTCATATAGACTAGGTTTAGTCTACATTTCATTAACATCATTTCCATCATGTTAGTTCATTCATGAATTTGCATTTCACATCTAACGAATAATTTCATATTAAATAAACGTTATCGCGTAAGTTATTATTTTGAACATTTAACCCGATACTTCCAAAATGATCCCGATATATTTTATACTTACATTTAGTTTATAAAACAATATTTTGAGTTTACCTAGTGTTTTAAATTTATTTTGTATATAAATCGTTAAATTTATATTATTACGACACTTTTCTTAAAAACTACACGATAATTATTATATCACTCAAATTTTACAAGAAATGTATTTTTACAATTTTTATGATCTCATTATACTTTACTTTGATCCATTAAAACTTATTTTTAGTCCATACTACTCTAATTTCACAACTATATATACAAGTTACAACAAATTTTACTTAACTACATTTTCTTACAAACAATTATATACAATAAATAAAAGAAAAAAAAAGTATATATTTGAGATATACATCCCCCCCAAAACCGCCGAGGGGAGGGTGAATGCATTTATTGATTGGTAACTTATTTTCTTACAAACTTAGATCTACACTCCAAATTCTTTCACTCATTCATTCTCAATCAAATAATACAAGTTAGTCTAGCTTTTCTCTCTTCCTTTCTTTGTCTCAAAACCGGCCAAGCCACAAGTTGTAGAAGATTTCATCAAAATTTTCCAATTCAAGTGTTAAACAATCTAGTATACACTCTTGTTTAGGTTTTGAAATAAAAACCTAGAGTGTTTAGGTTTAATCCTTGTTCTAATCACCTCATCAAGTAACTAGTAAGCATATTATTTTCATTTTACATCTTTCATTATCATTTCATATGTATTTCATCAATTTTGAGCAAAGCATGCAAGACTTATGGATATTATACCATTTTTACATTGTTTTTAAGAGTTTGATATATATAAGTCATCCTATAAATTATCCCTTGTTATATATTGGTCTTGATGATGTTTAGGAACCCATGACACCCTAAGAAGGTGTATGGTAGGATTAGAATAGCTTTGGAGTTGTTTTGAAGGGATTGGAATAGGTTTAGTACGAGAAAAACTCTTTTCGACAAGTATAAATAAGGGTCTGATCTTATTTTGTATTTCGGAAAATCCGATTGTAGACATAAATTTTGGCCTTGATATTTAGAAAATATACTTTAAAACGAATCCGTGGCGCTTGAACGGATTAAAACGGAGCTATAACGAAGAAGTTATGAATTTTCAAGTTTGACGACGAATATATATATTCGAAAATTTCAAAAGTCGTTTTTGTTTTGTACGAGTCAAAACGAGTCTTAAGCGTTATAAATTATTTCGACTTATCAAAAATATATTAGTATACTTTGATACGAAGCTAAGGACGATAATACGTGAAAACGGATTTGTAACGACTAAAATATGCACTTATTCACAAAATTGCAGTAACTTATTAGTTAAGAAAAACTATTTTATTTTATTTGACAAGTGTTACGGATAAACAAAACGACCATATTGAAGGCTATTTTTAACGTTGACGTAGAACTTTTTGTAACGAGATGAAAAGTTATAATTTCACAATAAATCATTAAGAAACTATTGTAGGATGACATTTTGACGTATATACTTGTAAAGTAATTTAAGAATGGCCAAGACATCAAAAGGGTATTTTTCGACGATAAGTATTATTTTCAAAACTCACAAATGGTATAAATAACATACGAAATGCATGCATAACATTACATCATAACTTATTACATATCACATCATTCATAATAGGTCATTTTCGAGATTTACGCTACATTTCAGTGTATCCACTTTTGTCATCATAATCAATTGCAATGGTGAGTTCATAGCCCACTTTCTATTTCTTAATTGTTTTACAAACTCTTGGGGAGATACATGCTATATTTTAATCGAACACAAATGCTTTGAACCGTATGCTATATCCAAATGTTTTATTGTCACTAAGTATTTGCCATGTTCAAGTCCCTACATCATGCACCATTAGTCACTTGTGAGTGAGCGAATATTGTGAATAGGCCTATTGAATTAACACTCCGCCTTATTGACCCGATTAGGGAAAATCGGCGCTATATTTGAATCATTAAGGTAAATTGGCAAGTTTACCTATTAGAGGCGGCGATGAAACGATGATTACCAATTTTTATTGGTGCGATGTTTACGCTTTGGTTGTCATGAACTTAGTGAAATAAATACTGTTTTGTTTTCAACGATGAGTGTGAAACAATTTAACTCACACTACGAATATTGTGTTCAAACGAATTAATTAAACCTATGGATTTCACTCAACCTTTGTGTCGACCTTTTTAAGCATGTTTTATCTCAGGTATACACTTCATGGCATGCATTTGGACACATCATGGAGTCGCGGTGACGACTCGTCTCACTTGGGTTTTACGCACTTTAAAACATCGTTTGAATTGTAACAAACTTATTTCCGCACAAGTTGATTTTCATTTGGGACCTATACTTTGTAAACTCTGATTGTTTTATTAAATCAAACGATGTATTTTTCAAACGACACTTTAGGTCGTTCAATATAACTGTGATTGTGATGCTATGACAGTCAATCCCCAGGAATTCCATTCCGCTGCAAAACAGGTAATTTAGGGGTGTGACAATTCGGTTTTCTTGTTACACTAAGTTGGTCAGGAATTAGTCCTGAAAAAAAAGCTAATATGGTAGTGAAGATATTGATCTCTTAGTGGTCACCATTACCACTAGTCTAAGCTGCTTGAGAGAGATTAACCCTAAATAATCAAAATCGACTCAACTTTTAGTCAAGTCGAGTTCGAATATCAACATACTCGGCTAGTTAGCTCGCAAGTCTAATCAACCTACATCCTTTTCATATGTTACGCTTTTCATTGGTGCATATTTGTATAATTACATTAACAGTCAACCAAAATCGAGTATCAAATTCAAAAGTATAAGTCATTATTAATCTTCAACATTATTATTATGATTTAATAACTTTTAGCATCCGCAATGGGAGCTTTTCAAAAGACTTGGCACTATTTCATCAAGTCATAACATGACTTTTTTTGCATTCTAGAGAATGACTTTTCATAACAAAATTTATTAAAAGAAGGAAGAAAGACTTGGTATATGTCTTAGTGTGTTTGAAGCAAAGACTTGACACTATTATTTGTTAATTTTATAATCAAACACTCACAACCAAATCTCATCATGCAATGATTTAAGACTTTCTTATTGAAATAGCTTTTGCATTGGAGAGCAGTTTACAAAATGACTTTTCATAACAAAATTTATTGAAAAGTGCATGTGATAAATGCATCATGTCAAAGTATGAATGACTTGGTGCAATATTCATTTTCAAAGATACATTCTAACAATCCAAACTCGAAAGTCTTAGACTTTAATGCATTTTTATCAAGTCTGAAGCTCGAGACTTTAATGCATTTTTATCAAGTCTGAAGCTCGACACAGACTCGAATCGTCTCAACTCTCAACTACTAACCGTATCCTAACTTCAAATGGGTAGTCTAGTGGTAGGGGCTTAGGACTTAGGGTTCTCATTAGAGTATTGAATTCAAAACCCACAAACATCAACTTTGAGGCAACCTACAAATGCAAAGCTCAGACAGATTTACAAAACAAGTTTTGTAAGAAAATAATCACGTTTCTCAAAATGACAGACATTTTTATAAGCGAGCCGTGTGGACATTGTTTTTCATATGGGAGGTGATATGCACACCACAAAAAATGATGTGCACACCACAATCATGCATATGTGATGTCGTCTATGTGCATAACTAATTTGATTTTGTGATGTACACATAACTTTTGGTGGTGTGCATATCACCTCTCTTTTCATATATTGTCTTTAACGTATGAGAGATCTCAAGAAAAACTTTCACTCGGTGCATACAACCCTTGTGTGCCAAGCCAATCATATCTGAAAGGAGAGGGCAGGTGGCTTTTCCCGGTTCATATATGTGTGACAGTGAACACAAACCTCGTAAATTAGTCGGCGACCAAAGAAATAAAAAATGATATTTAACAAAAGAGGAAAAGAAATTTGTAATCAAATAATGTTGGGTCATCAATCAAGCCATTAATAAAATAACTGGGCCATTAGTCCTCAATCATATGGCCCAATAATCAACCGACCCGACCCGGAAATACCATCTTATTCTTTCTTGATCAGAAAGACAACCCAGCAACAATTCATCTTCAAAACCCCAACACAGATCCTCAAACACACACAAAAACACCAAAACACACACTAAAAAAAACACACACACAAACATGGGACAAGGAACACCAGGAGGCATGTCTCGACAAGGCCAAAACCAAAACCAAAAACCCGACGAAAAAAAGGACAAAAAATTCGACCCCCCTCCTCCGCCCTCTCGCGTGGGGCGAAAGCAGCGAAAGCAACGCGGAGCAGAAACATCTTCACGCCTGCCCACAATAACCCCCCACACAAAATGCAAACTTAGGTTACTAAAATTAGAAAGGATAAAAGACTATTTGTTAATGGAGGAGGAATTCGTAGCGAACCAAGAGCGGTTGAAGCCGCAAGAGGAGAAGAGTGAGGAGGATAGGAGTAAAGTTGATGATTTGAGAGGGAGTCCAATGAGTGTGGGTAATTTGGAGGAGATGATTGATGAGAATCATGCCATTGTGTCGAGTTCCGTTGGGCCCGAATATTATGTGGGCATTTTGAGCTTTGTTGATAAGGATCAGTTGGAGCCCGGGTGCGCCATTTTAATGCATAATAAGGTATAATTGTGGTATTTTGTGTTGTTTGTAGGATTTGATAAGTTAGCATTTTATAGAAAGTGTATGTGTGACATTATGATTGGTAGGACTATTGAAATATGTTTAGAAACATTAACGCAATTGTTTGAATAGTTCAAATTCGAGTTTTGGCTGAGTATTGAGTTTAGTTGGTATTGTTGCTTTCGAGTTTAGGGTATGGCTTATTTGAGGTGCTTATGTTGTTTGGATTAGATTATTTTGATGGGCTTTATTGAGGCGTGGAGAAGTCCACAAGTTAATTATTATTATGAGCAGTTTGTTTTTTATGTGTATCTTTTTTATCAACTTGAGCTTATAGCTTTATTTATATATGGGTGAGTGTTTTTGTATTTTTCTCCTATGCTTCCCAAAAAATTTGGTTGATAAAGCTTATTAGTTTTCTCATGTCCAATAAGAATAAGCCTTACTAATAAGCTAAACCAACCACTCCCTTGCATAGCAAAAAAGGGGAATATGCAAAGCTCATTAGAGTTGGCTTTTTGCTAAAGCCATAAGCTTAGCCAAACACCACCTCAGGGTTCGAATTGTCGGGTTTGTATATACTACTTTTGTATTGGTTTTACGGTTGCGGAGTCTCTGTTTTACTTCGAATTAGGTTTTACTGTTATATGTATATTTTTAGTTGCTATGAACTTAAGTTTCTCTGTGGCTGTGTGGTGTGTATTTTCTGTATTTAGATTGTTTTGATATATGATGTTTTAGTGTGAAACTTTATAATGGAACTTTGTACTCGTTCTAAAGTTGCAAAGTCTTCAATTTGTAGAAGTTACTAGTATATGTATTCTTTAAATGCCCTGAATTCTAGTTTTTTTACGAATTCTAGATATGTATAATTTCAGTATTTAGATAGTGGGAGCTTCTATAGGCAGAGGTTATATGGTTTTGTTTTTGGAAGACTATTCACCGTTGCAGTCCTAGTGAACGATGACACAGTTATTAATTTTAGCCAGGATCTCTATAACTGGCTTAACTAAATAGTATACCTGAAGGAATGTGGCTTAACTAAATACTATCATTTTTTTCTTCTTCTTCATAGTTATAAGGTTTTTCTGATGTGTTCTACGAGACCATGATTGTGTTATTACTTTGTAGTCGAGTGTAACAACTTTATGCTGAAGGGCTTGGATTGGTGATAAGTTTAAGGTGTTTAGCTTACTTGCTTATTATCTTGTCGAATCTTATTTGATCTGTTATTTTCTGGCTTTATTCATACATGGCTTGGTGCCTACCGTATACTGACATTCCATTAATCTTCCAGTTTTGATACTTTTGTGGTTTTCATGTATAATTATCACTTGAAAAATGTAACCCTGTCTCTTTTACTCACAGCATACTTTACTTGCAAGTTGCAACTAGAATACTGAGCTTTAGGAACTTGTGATTTGTTCATTACAGTTTCTTGTTTTCATGTGAATTCGATTATGCTCCAAATAATGTAAAGATGGATTTTTAAGGTTTACATATCCCATCGAGCTTTAAACCCAATTGTAGTTTTAGCTATATAAATGTGTTAATTATCATATTCTTTAACATCCTCAGGTTCTTTCTGTTGTTGGGCTTCTTCAAGATGACGTCGACCCCATGGTGTCTGTGATGAAGGTCGAGAAGGCTCCTTTGGAATCTTATGCTGATATTGGTGGACTAGATGCCCAAATACAAGAAATCAAGGAGGCAGTAGAGCTCCCTTTGACTCACCCTGAATTATATGAAGACATAGGTATCAAGCCTCCAAAGGGAGTCATACTGTATGGAGAGCCTGGAACAGGCAAGACATTGCTAGCAAAGGTGTGCATTTAAACGTTTCTTGTTGCTATAATCAAAATCTTAATTTGTTGAGAATTTCATGACATATTGTGGAGTAGCTTTATGTTGTGTGAGTAGTGGTTCGGTTGCACTGATTCAACTACTATTATGAGGTGAACAAGTATTTGGTAATGTCTATCAAGGACATCTCTTAATGAATAGTTACGCGAAAAAAAAAGGAAAAATGTGTATACTTACCTCAGGTTAACTTGACAGTTGACATGTATAAACAAATCTATTCAGTTTGATTAGGATGTCAGATGTTGATGTAATTGCTGATTCATTTTTGCTAATTTGTGAATGCCGTATTTTGTGAATATATGAATGATCTTTAATGAAGCTAAGCTTCTAGCAATAGCTCAAATAGCATTATGCATGATCTCATACATTCCTTCCTATTAGAACAAGCGGAGACATCTTTAGTATTTGAACCTTTTGTTTGTTATCCAGGCAGTGGCAAATTCCACATCAGCAACATTCTTACGTGTTGTTGGAAGTGAGTTGATTCAGAAGTATCTTGGTGATGGTCCTAAGTTGGTCAGAGAACTATTCAGAGTTGCTGATGATCTCTCACCGTCTATTGTCTTCATTGATGAAATTGACGCTGTGGGTACAAAGAGGTATGATAATGCTAGTTTTGTCTTGGAAGATTTGTTACATGAAAGAGGCCTAACTAGGATATTATATGCACAGGTATGATGCCCACTCTGGTGGTGAACGTGAAATTCAGAGGACTATGTTGGAACTGTTGAATCAATTGGATGGTTTTGATTCAAGAGGTGATGTTAAAGTGATACTAGCAACTAATAAAATCGAAAGTCTTGATCCAGCATTGCTTCGACCTGGTCGTATAGATAGGAAGATAGAGTTCCCACTTCCTGACATCAAAACAAGGAGGCGTATATTCCAGGTACGGTGACATGATATTGATATATGATAAATCTGTTTTGGTCTAATTTTATAGAGTTGAATAACAGTTCTATGATTGAAGTAACTCATCTAACACAATAAGTGGTTTGAGTTAATGTCATTAAATAGCTAATGAAAATGCCACTAAACTGTAGGGAAATTCAGCACATTTAAAATTTAGTGTTTACTGTTTATCTTGCAATATGATTGACATAATCTCATTTTCCATTGTGAATTATCTGCGTCAGCATTGCTGCTGCCAGCCTGCTGGTGCCTTTGGCTGAGTATTAGGGATGTTCAAAATGACAATTCTTTGTTCATCTCTATTATAAATTTAATAGCGTATCTAAAAGAAAGTCTACCCAGATATTGATATATGTTTACTAGAATTCTCTGAACATTGAAATCTAGAAACAACTCAATAAAATTATGAAAGTTCTATAACTCAATAACTTATATGTACATTAAAAAAAATCACCATAAGAGTTCCCAAATCAAGACCAGTTATACTCATAAATGATCTGTTACCTTCTTACATGTATCCTAGTGTTTTGCTATTGGCTGATACTATCCTTTAATTCAGAGATATCTCTTCGATCAGTCTTACCTCAACGCCCCCATCCCCATCCCCACCCCACACACAAACACAAGCGCACACACACATTTGATGTAACGTCTGGCCTACACAGACCACAGTATCACTTGCTTTGCCCACCCTGGCACACAACTTTGTATAGGGCAACCAGTACTCAACTAGACGACACGAGTCGTTTTCAGGGGGTGACCCATCCTGGTACCACTGTTACCCAAGCGCGCTAGATTATGGAGCTCCTATGGAAACAACATTGTTCTAACCTCGAAAGGGGTCGTGTTTTGTAAGGCCGGAACATTTGAAATCACATTTCTATTGCGTGTCAATGATGTGTGGATGGGCTCTCTATTATACATTTTTTTTTTTTTTTTTTTTATAAATATCGGCATGTCATGGGGGGAACCTGTCTTTAGTTTGGAGGTTCATATTGGAACAAGAATTGGAGGGCTGAAGACGAGGTTGGTAGCAAAGGCTACTTTTTTCTTGTGGGGTGTATGGCCGTATGGGATATTTAGGAAAGTGTTCTACAATTTGTGCATGGCTTAGGATTGTAAGTAATGGATGACTAAAGTTTAACTAATGGTCGTGGGATGGGTTTATCTAATAGGTTATTAATATTAACTTCATGTTATGTTGAATCAGTAATTTGCTAACCATGTATGTATAACTCTGTGTGTGTGTGTCGTCGTAGTATACTTGCTTAACTCATCTATTGTTTCAGATACACACATCAAGAATGACCTTATCTGATGATGTCAACTTGGAAGAGTTTGTTATGACCAAAGACGAATTCTCGGGGGCTGATATCAAGGCTATTTGTACCGAGGCTGGGTTGCTTGCTTTAAGAGAACGCCGAATGAAGGTTAGAGTTATTTGATGTACTCTATAATTATAAAGAGTTATTGCCTTCACTTCATATTTCTGAAAGTTTATTCTCCAACCTACTGGAACAGATTAATTCGCGTATCTATATTTTTTAAGTTGAAACACAAAAATCTAATTAGACATCTTCCAAACAAACATCAATTAATACTGAGAGAATCAGTACGTAAATAATTAGTCTTTAATCCCACAGAAAGCGAAACGTTACTCTGTAACTACAAATTTTGTATTGGTCGATTAAGTTTCTTGATTTTGGCATCTATTGTTAGTCATTTGATTAAATAGTCTAAGTTTACATATAGTTAGAGCTTGCAAGATGGACCCGTTGGGTAGGAGAACGGGTTCAGCCGTTCAGGCTGGGATGGGATGGGGTATTGATAAGTGGGGGTTGAAACTGGCTGGTTTGGATTGACTCACAAGAACTTTGTTGCGCATTTTGAAATATGTTTTATGAAAAAAATCACTCCTTATGACTACAAAAGCGGACTCTCTCACTGGCTTACAGATAAAACGGTTTTGAAGGTTGTATCATGTGTGTAGTAGAAGGTTAATTCATGTGACTTTTTAAACCGTTAAAGATAAACCATAACCAAAACCGACTTCTATATAAGTAAATGGGTTGAAATTTCCACCTCTATTTCTAAAATTGTAATCTTAGTGGGCATGGAAACTGCATTTATTTTATCTGTAAAACAAATCTTAGTTTTCAATCTCAATTGCCATGTCATCATAGACGGAACTTGAACATTTTTTTTGAGGGAGCCGAATTTATTTTGGGAGGGCCGAATCGGAGATTTGTTTGTAACCTCAACTAAATTACCCCTAAAACCTATAATATTTACACTAGGTGCCGCAAATTTTGGGGGGGCCGGGGCCCTCCCCGGTCTTCATTAAGGTCCGTCCTTGCATGTCATCCCTGTTCCTGAAACATAGTAATAAACACTTTACTTTCATTTTCAGGTGACACACCCAGATTTCAAAAAGGCGAAAGATAAGGTTATGTTCAAGAAGAAGGAAGGCGTACCCGAAGGGCTCTATATGTGAAAAGTCTTTTTATATATGGATTTCATTTACAGTCAGTTTGGACACTTTGTTTTGCTACTGTAAGTGTTTGTTGCTACCATGTCCTGGGAGTCGTCTAACTATGTTGTTATTCTGTCTGTATGGGTAGAAAAATTGCAATTACGTCGTGTACTTACATGTTCATTTTACCCATATGACATGCTAATATCTTTACAAGTAATGCTATATCCCCTTAAAGAGCACATAGATAAAAGTAGAGGTGGCAAAACGGGCGGGTCGGGCGGGCACGGGCTACGGGATTCTCTAGTTTTTACTAAAAAAGGAAAGTGAACAATCTTTTTCAGACATAAAAAATGGAAATATGGACAATTAAATTGAGACGGAGGGAGTAAAAGTTTGCCCATTTTGCCCATTTTTTTTATTTTGGGCACAAATTGCCACCTCTAGATAAAAGCCTAGACATGATAGTGGCCGTTTACAGAAATCTAAACATTGCATGACAAAATTTTAGAAGATATAACATTACGTTTCGGACCCTGGTTTTTAACCTTCCCATATACTGTAGTTGCAGTATTATGTATGTTTTGCAGCAACAATTTACGGTATATTCTTTATTTTACATAAAATACATTTTTTGGTGTGGACTTGGATGTGCCATTGATGTGTCCTGGTTTTTGGAATCCAATCTCCACCAATAATGCTGCAATCTTAGAGGACCATATATCTTAGGAATACTCCTCTCTGGTCCAGAATTTCAAGTCTTAGGCTACCATCATTTTGACCAAATAGAAGAGAATAACAAAAAGTAATGGACCAAGTAGAAAACAGATGTTAACAAAGCAAAAGGGTATCGAGGTAGAGCAAGAAATAAATAAATCAAATGAGGTGATAGTTGTGAAAATATGCTAGATTATCGGGGTATCGTCTTAGCTACATAATATGTATCAGTAGTAGTAAACCTGAGACAATGATTGTTTGCAAATCGGTTAGAGTCGGCTATAAGATTACAGAGGAAGATCAAGAAACCCCTGAAACTGAATGGAACAAAGATGGTAAAATGAACAATAGTACTAATTTGGTATTTTATAAGTGGGACAACTAAAAGAGATGATTGGCAGTTCTCAAGTCTAGTAAATAACTTCTAAAAAAAGTGGAGCACATGATAATTTATCATCATTGTCATGATAATTGCACCAAAAAGATTCCACAATCAAGTGGAGCCTTTGTCCCAACCAAGAAGAACATAGACAATAATTGCAACTACATGTTCACAAAACATGATATAGATTACTTCAGATTTTGGTTCCCAAAATTTTGTACCCATCAATATCAACTATAGTACAGTAAAATGCCAAAAGGTTGAGAAGGCAAAAAAATCAAAGGAATAGGAAGTAAAACCAAACCTAATTCCATCATGAATGATTGTTTTCTACTTTTCTACTACTCTATACACTGCCCAAAAATTCGTAGGGTATAAAGCCATGAATTCTACTATAAGATTGTCTGGAATTAGTGAAACATATCTTGTAACGGTAAACATTATAGGAAGAACTAGTAAAACTACAGAACACTATATTATCTTTATACAATTACACGTTACACATGAAGCCAGCGGGTAGTTGACTTGACAACCTTTAAATTCTCGAATCCTTTTTACGCTACAAAATTTGGTCGGCTAATAAGCCTGTTTCGTGAACAATCTCCTGCTAATCAACCTGAAAATGCACAAAGATAATTACTTATATGTTATCGTCGATATGCTTATAAATATGCACGGAAATACAGGTACCTTGGCTTACCATTTTGGTGATAATTATGGTTGGTAACATCTTTGCTACTGCCAGACTTGGTTGCAGTTGGGGGAATGCCTCCTTGGGTCTGCAATGAAACCGCAACTATTGAGCTTTGATGGTATAAAGTAATACTGTAACTATTTTGCAAGTGAAAGTGACTCTTGATGGGTTGACTTGCCAGAACTTTCATGTCTTCTTTAACTAATGAATTAGTTGTGATTACAAAGCTATACTATCAAAGGGTTAGTTTATCTTAATGAATAAAGCAATCTAGGAGGTCTTACATTTATTTTACTAAGTTTCTAAATTTAAGTCATTTGATTCTTTAGAGATTGGATATAACCTGAATTCACCATTTTTGATATATACTAACCGGGTAATTTCAAAATTCTGTTACTAGACCAAGAAAACCATACGTGATAGCAAACTAGCAAAGACACATTCAATGGGCAGTAACGATATGAATGTGATTTTTATTCTGTAAAATTAATTCATATCTAATCGTGTATGTCTTTGGGGTATCTATAGAGTTTAGTAAGAGATAAACATGCCTGAGGAATCGGTAATTGTGTCTGATGGAGGCCAAGGTACTGTTGATATGGATCTGCAAAATTGGGAATTCGTGGTTGATTTTGATTTTGTAGCGGAAATGAACTCATCATTGGAGCTGACATGTTAGCCGCTTGACCCGCAACGGCAACAGGTGACATGTTGAATCCTGGAACAGGAAACCGTTGACCAAGCTGAGCAGCTGCTGCTGCAGCAGATGCAGCTGGATTGGGCATTGATGGGCCTGGAAGAATGGCAGGATATGGAACTATGGGTCGATTCATTCCGATGTCCATGCCCATACCCATACCCATTCCCATCCCCATTGCCATTGGTGAAACATATTGTTGGACACCAGGGAACATCATAGGAACCATGCCGCATCCCATGGACATCATCTGCAAAAATCGATCATATATGTTATTTCTAAAAAGCTCCGATATAGAGTTGATTTGAATAGCACTAATGTATCAAACCGTCCCACATCAAAACGATTACCCTATATATATTTATGAAATTATAGATAAAATGGCGTTTTCTATAGAAAAGATTAGAAGTGGTTTGTGAAATGAGATAAAAAAAAGTCATCCAAATATCCAGTTAGGCAAATGAGTAACTTTTTACTCTTAAGATAAACAGCAGCTTGATTTCGCAACTACATATACTCTGAGATGAGTTTCAAAACATAGATCCAAACGCTCACTAAGTTGATTCAGAGGTTATTGGGTTAGTTTATTGCTTGCGGCCACAGCTAGTAGGTATGAAGAAACATTCAGACTTAAGGTCTATATACCTGAACTTGCATTTGAAGCGACTTCAAGTACTCAATTGCCTCATCCAACATTGAAGCTTTGTCGGACTGCAAATAAATAAATTATAGAATTGAGAAGACGTATAAGAGTTACTAACCACAAACTCATAATTTCATTTGCAACTTAAAAAGAATGTTTATACTAAGTACCTTGTTGCAGCGAGGTATTAGTTCTTGCAAGGCCTTCATCTTTTCATTAATCCTATCTCGACGCCTCTAAACAAGTTTAGAATTGCAACATATTAGTGACCACCCACAAGAGTATTACGACAACTGAATTCTTTAAATGAAGTAAAATAAAAACCCTCTCCGAGAGATTGTGGACTTCTGCAGCACGCGACCTCTTCGTAGAAGTTGACCCATGAGATTGTTTCTTGGCATCAGGAAACTCACACTCGACGTCCTTCACATGAAATATACAAATCAAGAATTCAGAACTAATAACTAACCACCATCTTATATATTAAGCTACAAAGACAAACATATAATGTTTAAGAAGGTCACAGAAATTTGAAAAACACCACTTCTTCGCTAATCGTACAAAAAAAATTGCGTTAAAAGTTAATAATATGCTTTTTTCCCCCTCCTATTCGGTTATCCACGTAATCAACCTATAATGACTCTTTAAACTTTAAGAAACACTTAAGTAACTAACTAATCATTATATTTAAAGTAGATCCTCTAATGACCTTTTTCCAATTTACGATCCCATCATCTTTTTGGCCACTAAAAGCTCCATAAGTTCTGCTAGCATTATCTATGCTTTTTTTTGTTCCGCGATTGATGATGATGCCTTTAGTAGCAAGTAAATGTGTCTGCCTCATTCCATCATGCCTTTTTCTTCATGTTTTCTTGTGACAACTAATGATGTTTCAACATTGCTCACATAGATTTGAGTTTACATATATAGTAAACTCACTCACAAAAGCAATTTGATTTGAAACCCCAATGGGGGGGAACACAAGCTTCAAAATGATAAAAGAAAAAGTGGCAAGTAGAGTATCATGGCCTCACTTGACATTAATATCTCTTGTCAAAATTTGTATGCATGAAGCATTAGAATACTATCTTAAAAATACTTGCATTAGTATGTAAATATTAGGTATGTTTGTGAAGTAACCACTCTACAACTTAAATCGCTCCAAGATATTGGTCAAATATGTGCAAGTGCATATCATTTTTCGGATCTGATTGAAACAATTGAGAAGTAGGAAGACTTTAGCGATTCATATCATAATAGGTAGAATATTTATATCGCAGAACATAATCGGACTACTTACCATAATGAACATTCCAAAATTAAGAAAAAGCCCTTTCTTGGATTTGAAGCCGACTTAAAATTCTATCTTACTTTCTTCAATTTCTCGAGTCTAGCTCAAGTTTAGTCAAAACTAATTAGGCTTGTACTGACTATTTTACACCCTAGTCATAAAATAGATATATAAACGAGTGAGGTTTTTCTGTTCTCGTTACCCAAAAAAGACGAGTCACTAAGATGTTATATTCTTGACCATCCTCGAATGTGTTCCTAGTTAGAAAATAGAAGGTACGTCGGAAAAAGACACAAAATACCCACACCACTTGGGCCACTAGACATTTTCTGAAACCACGAGTAGCTCAACTCTTTTCCTGTGTCCTAACTCATGACCACAACAGTTTTTTGTTTGTTTGTTTTAAGACTTGTTATTCAGTGTACATAAAAACATATCAAGTTAACTTGTTTGTCGTATGTATATGCAAATACACGTGCCAAGCTGTCCTATATATGAGTATATATGACCTTCACAACAAGTGTGATGTGGCGAATCTCACAAAGAAATATCGTATGCATTGGAACTTGGAAATTTGGCCATAGAGAACGCGAAAGTGTGATAGTTTTGGTTTGACATGTATGTTGTAGAAGTTTCTGTAACCTTGGCTTATACTAGGGGCAAAGAAAGGGCAAAGTCGGTAAGGTGAGGTGACAGGGTCGTTTACTAAATTAAGTGGTTTCGTTTTAAATGTCTTAATTAAGTAAGAATAAGTGTTTTAGACCTACATTTATATCAATTACGAGGGAATAAGGAAAATTAAACACAACTTAACCTCCGTATGAGTGCATAGTCAATAGGGTGACATGCAAGTATAAAGATCAGGATAAAATTTGACAAGATACATTTAAGAAAAAATATACAATGTCAGGAACAAAAATTTTCAGAATCATGTGCATTTAGAAAAAAATTCATTGTTTATTTTCTTTTATTTTTTAATAAAGAACTAAGCACTACATCGTAAAATCCACAAGTACTGTCATTTAAAACCCACCCTGGTACCGTCGCGTGACATGTTTATGCTTGGCATTACTCGACCCACCCAAGTTATACTCATGTCCATCGAATACATAACTCACTACTATGATCTTATAATCTATACTGTAATGAACATTCATTCCTAACGTTAAATTCAACCTTCAAAAACAAACCATGCATATCCGTAATTTCAAGAATTTTTATAAAGATTCGGTCATTTGGCAACAAATATTTCATATCTTATAGTATCAAACAACATCACATAAAAAGTGATGTAGATATAAATTCTCTTTAATAAAGGTAGCATATATTTTCATAATTTGCTATACATAGAACCGTGAAGATGTTTGACCTTCAGCTTCTTTATTATCACAAATTTTTTTTATAGTAATTTAGTTAACAAATTCGTTAAATACAATTTCTTCATAGATATATAGTGGGTTTGTCGGTACTAAGAATTGGTATTTATAGAAAGGTTTTGCTATACAATGCCCACTAGTCAATGCATACGTCTGAATTAGATTTTTATTTTTATTTTTTTTAATAGTTATGTATTTAATGCACATAAATAAACATAGAAATTAACTTAAATGTATGTCATTTTAATTTAACAAAATTCAAATTTCTTTTCATTGTTGTTTTAAGCATTGTCTAATGACATCATTTAGCAAATACTTTTATAGAATAATAAAAATACAAGTATACATGTACATGCATAGTCTTTGGCACAAGAAGATGCTTTTATAATATAGATTTTGTCTAGGAGTGAGTGTAAGAGGCCCTTCAAGCACTACTAAAAGCATCCACAATGCTTCTATCTCAAAATGACTTTTTGATGTTGCCACATCATTTTCTCATTAATTTTATCATCAAAAAACTTGTGCTTATACAAGTTCTTCAATGCAAAAAAGTTATTCAAAAGCTTTTTATAATAAATGAAATTCAAAAATAAAACAAAGTCTTTGTCTCAAAGACTTGTAATCTACCAAGTCTTTGGTATCCAAAAGCTTTTTACAATAAATTAGATTCATAAAAAGCTTTTCATCAAGTCTTTGCAAAAACCTTTTTGAAAAGCTTTTTCAATAGTTTCAAGTCATTGCAAAAGTGTCCATTGCAGATGCTTTAATAAACTACACATACAAGAAGCATTAAATACGCGATATTTATGGACAAACTAAATCTAACTCAACATTTCACTTTATTTATCTCGATTCTCTTTTTTTCCAACATATATTCACTGTTACAAAATTTACAACATCGAGTCACGACAATAAAATTTGAAAATCAGTGGTACAACCATCTATGCACGTAAGAATTAATGGTGCTAAAAGTGGTAAACTCATGTGTGCTTAAGTACTTAATTGCTAATCAACCTATATACGATAATAAGACTGAACTTTATATGCATGTTCATAAGCACATATATATAGCTGGATTTAAGACAAATTTGCGTACCTCACTATGACATTCGGTGTCTCGACCCTTGCGCTTACGGTCATTAGTCGAAGGTGGTGGCATTTGAGTCGATGGCTCGATACTTCCACTTGCTCCCGACCCATCGGGCGATGACATCATGCTTGTATCACATGTCTCTACTTCCCTATCCATAGATGACGTACCTACTAAACCTACACCACTAACGCTCTCACCGCCTGCAGAAGTAGGCGGTGGTTTTTCCGACACACGTGAAGCTCTAGATTCAGGTGCTTCTGTCACTGGCGCAGAAGGACCTGACTCTGGAGTTTTGGCTTTATTAGGCCTAGAAAAATGCAAAAAGTTAGGGTACTTCGGTTGTTGTCTAGGTTGTGGTTGTTGTCTAGGTTGTATGTCCCCACGGTTGCGCCAGATAGGCGCAACCGGTGGACGAGGAGAAGGGATCACAACAGAAGGAGGAGGCGGTGGCGGTAAAGTTGTAGGCGTGATAGGCGTTGTAGTAACTGGATTTGGTGGTGGTGTTGGAAACAAAAGATCATTGTTGTACAAATATCCTTCTAACGAATTTTCGTTAGCAGGATATTCTATGGGGTAATGAAGCCAGGAGGACATCTCGTCCTCTTGCATGAACAAGTCTGACGGTCCGGTCTGTTGTTGTTCTGTAGACCGGACCATAAGCCTTGTTTCTGGCTTCTTATTCCCACTAGATCTTTGGTTTTGGCTTTGCATAACAACTTGACCATTATGCCATAGTAACTCCATGATATCTTCATCTCCTCCCCTACAAGATGAAAAAAATATTGTTGGATCACTAATAAAAACATAATCACCTAACTTTGAGAGCACTTTACATTGTTGATTTCTTATGCATATCCGGAATCAAGCAATCTTCCTCGGTTTCGAATTCGGGAACAATATGATTCATCATATATCACCACTCAAAATAGCATATATAAATTGAAAATTTCAATATATAGCTCAATGAAATGATGCAAATATGTTGATGTTGTTCTTGGAGTGTAGCAAACCTCTATAAATTTGAACATGAATTGTGAGGTAATTTATTTATAGATGAAATTGATTCAGAGAGAGTTTTTGGTATGAGTTTGATTTGAATGTCAGTATGTAGCTCAAGTCGAACCAAGATGATAAGGTGTGTCTTTAATTCTTTTCTTATTATTTATATTATTTTTGTATTGACCTTTTGAGTTATGAAATGTATACAACTACGTACACAAGTTGCTTTAAAAGGGTTAAAAGATTTCTATTTTTATATGGCGGTTAGCAAATACCAATAAATAAATATAGACATCCACTACTAGAAACGGATGTATGTGTGTTGTCACTAAAAGTGTTAATAGTCGTCGCTAAAAGCTTTAGCAACAACATCTCAGTCTCTAACCAGTCATGGCTAAAGGCCGTTATCAGAAGTTTGGTCATTTGATGACCCTTTGGCGTACAAAAGTAGTTTATTTTGTAGTGACATTTGTTTAGTTGGTTAACATAAGTTTTTCTTGTAGTGAAGTTTGTTTGGTTAACAATGAAGTCTTTATACTTCTATATAATTATGTGTCACTAACAAATTAAGAGGTTATACATTGACATTTCAATTAAAAAGAAATTACTACCACAATAATTAAATTAAAAAAGCAATTATACATTCTCTTGAAGGAATTTAAAACAAATTTTGACACAATAACATTTGTTAGTATTTGTATTACTCTCTTCGTTCTAATTTTTTTTTGTCTTTCTTTCTATTATTAGATGCTCTAAAATGATTATCGAGAACCATCTGCCTAGCGCAGATGGCCACCAGCCACCGTAAATATCCGGCCCCCATGTTTACCGAAAGCGCGGTTCAATCCTCACAAAGTGTGAGGTGTAGTTCAAAGACATGGTTAGGGTATCGCGATCGGTGTTTCACAAGCATCAAACCTTCACGGGTAGGGTTGATGGGTCAAAAAAAATGTCTGCACGGTTGAGGTGTCCCTGCCAACTTACACTTGAAATGATTATCGAGTACATGCAATGGTCCCATTTTTATTTTAAACTTGTATGTTTTTTTTGTGTGTAGACATAGGAAGTATTAGGTTTTGTTGAAAATTTTACATGTACATCATTAGTGATAATACAGAGTTTTTAAAATGTTAGGGTTAGTTAAAACTTAGTTAACCGTAAAATAATGTAACTAGAAAAACCTAGAGTATACATTGCTTGAAGTAAAAGTTAAGTAAACTTGGCAAGGAAGTCGATTAGGAGAGGGATTATAACCATCATGTGTGTCGACTTGATTAAATAAATCAACTAGGCCGGATTAGGACTCGGTTTTGCTACATGTCCCAGGCATTTACAAATCTGATATGCCATCACATTGTGTTTGCGAGTAGTTTAACATTATGATCTACGTTGACATGAACCAGATATGCTCGAAGCTAGTATATTAGAACTACCTTTCTCATGTGATCTTATTAAACCCACACAATGATTGGTATGCAATTATACTACAAGAAAAATCGATCTCCTACTTTTAGTGACAAAAATGATGTCACAAACATAGTCACTACCACATTTACCACTTTCCCCGTCATTGCTTTCCCACGACAATTGTCATTGAATCATCACTAAACGACAAAAATATATCCTACGTGGCACGAAGTCTCGTAGAAAAGTCGCCTAAATTATGGAGAGGTTTTTCGTGACATGTCACGATATATTATATTTTGACCGAAAATTTCATCGTGCAGCGTGGCGGAACTTTTCCTCACATTTTCCCCATCGACATGTCACGATTCATTTGATTATTTAAAATATGTAATTAGTGTTAATTTGATTACTTTAAAATTTTATTTTAGACTTTTCCCAAATGATATGTCGCCGGATTCATTCGATTATTTAAAATATGTAATTAGTGTTAATTTGATTACTTTAAAATTTTATTTTAGACTTTTCCTCAAATGACATGTCGTAGGGATTCCGCTTGACTTCGTTTGACTTTATTAATAATAATAGTAATGGTAATAATAATAATAATAATAATAAGAATAATAATAATAATAATAATAATAATAATAATAATAATAATAATAATATACGTGATACCATAACATAACGACTCATCCGCTCAAAGTCTAATGTCTAACCATAACATATCGACTCATCCGTTGAACGCCTAATGTGTAACCATAACATATCGACTCATCCGCTGAACGCCTAATGTCCAACCCTAACATATCGACTCATCCGCTGAACGCCTAATGTCCAACCCATAACATATCGACTTATCCGTTGAACGTCTAATGTGTAACCATAACATACCGACTCATCCGTTGAACGTCTAATGTGTAACCATAACATATCGACTCATCCGTTGAACGTTTAATGTGTAACCATGACATATCGACTCATCCGTTGAACGTCTAATGTGTAACCATAACATACCGACTCATTCATTGAACGTCTAATGTGTAACCATAACATACCGACTCATTCGTTGAACGTCTAATGTGTAACCATAACATATCTACTCATCCGTTGAACGTCTAATGTGTAACCATAACATACCGACTCATTCGTTGAACGTCTAATGTCCAACCCATAACATACCGACTCATTCATTGACGCCAATGTGTAACCATAACATATCGACTAATCCGTTAAACGTCTAATGTAACCATAACATACCGACTCATCCGTTGAACGTCTAATGTGTAACCATAACATACCGACTCATCCGTTGAACGTGTAATGTGTAACCCTAACATACGGACTCATCCGTTGAACGTCTAATGTGTAACCCTAACATACCGACTCATCCGTTGAGCGTCTAATGTGTAACCATAACATACCGACTCATCCGTTGAACGTCTAATGTGTAACCATAACATACCGACTCATCCGTTGAACGCCTAATGTAACCATAACATATCGACTCATCCGTTGAACGCCTAATGTAACCATAACATACCGACTCATTCGTTGAACATCTAATGTAACCATAACATATCTACTCATCCGTTGAACGCCTAATGTGTAACCATAACATACGGACTCATCCGTTGAACGCCTAATGTGTAACCACAACATACGCACTCATCCGTTGAACGCCTAATGTGTAACCATAACATACCGACTCATCCAATGAACGTCTAATGTGTAACCATAACATACCGACTCATCCGCTGAACGTCTAATGTGTAACCATAACATACCGACTCATTCGTTGAACGCCTAATGTGTAACCATAACATATCGACTCATCCGTTGAACGCCTAATGTGTAACCATAACATATCGACTCATCCGTTGAACGCCTAATGTGTAACCATAACATATCGACTCATCCGTTGAGCGCCTAATGTCCAACCCAACATATCGACTCATCCGTTGAACGCCTAATGTCCAACCCATAACATATCGACTTATCCGCTGAACGCCTAATGTGTAACCATAACATACCGACTCATCCGTTGAGCGTCTAATGTGTAACCATAACATATCGACTCATCCGTTGAACGTTTAATGTGTAACCATGACATATCGACTCATCCGTTGAACGTCTAATGTGTAACCATAACATACCGACTCATCCGTTCAAAGTCTAATGTCTAACCATAACATATCGACTCATCCGTTGAACGTCTAATGTGTAACCATAACATATCGACTCATCCGTTGAACGTCTAATGTCCAACCCATAACATATCGACTTATCCGTTGAGCGTCTAATGTGTAACCCTAACATACCGACTCATCCGTTGAGCGCCTAATGTAACCATAACATACCGACTCATCCGTTGAACGTCTAATGTGTAACCATAACATACCGACTCATCCGTTGAACGTCCTAATGTAACCATAACATACCGACTCATCCGTTGAACGTCTAATGTGTAACCATAACATACCGACTCATTCGTTGAACGTCTAATGTGTAACCATAACATATCGACTCATCCGTTGAACGTCTAATGTGTAACCATAACATATCGACTCATCCGTTGAACGTCTAATGTGTAACCATAACATACCGACTCATCCGTTGAACGTCTAATGTGTAACCATAACATACCGACTCATTCATTGAACGTCTAATGTGTAACCATAACATACCGACTCATTCGTTGAACGTCTAATGTGTAACCATAACATATCTACTCATCCGTTGAACGTCTAATGTGTAACCATAATATACCGACTCATTCGTTGAACGTCTAATGTCCAACCCATAACATACCGACTCATTCATTGAACGTCTAATGTGTAACCATAACATATCGACTAATCCGTTAAACGTCTAATGTGTAACCATAACATACCGACTCATCCGTTGAACGTCTAATGTGTAACCATAACATACCGACTCATCCGCTGAACGTGTAATGTAACCCTAACATACGGACTCATCCGTTGAGCGTCTAATGTGTAACCCTAACATAAGGACTCATCCGTTGAGCGTCTAATGTGTAACCATAACATACCGACTCATCCGCTGAACGTCTAATGTGTAACCATAACATACCGACTCATCCGTTGAACGTCTAATGTAACCATAACATACCGACTCATTCGTTGAACGCCTAATGTGTAACCATAACATATCGACTCATCCGTTGAGCGTCTAATGTAACCATAACATACCGACTCATTCGTTGAGCGCCTAATGTGTAACCATAACATATCTACTCATCCGTTGAGCGTCTAATGTGTAACCATAACATACGGACTCATCCGTTGAGCGTCTAATGTAACCCAACATACGACTCATCCATTGAACGTCTAATGTGTAACCATAACATACCGACTCATCCGTTGAACGTCTAATGTGTAACCATAACATACCGACTCATCCGTTGAACGTCTAATGTGTAACCATAACATACCGACTCATTCGTTGAACGTCTAATGTGTAACCATAACATATCGACTCATCCGTTGAACGTCTAATGTGTAACCATAACATATCGACTCATCCGTTGAACGTCTAATGTCCAACCCTAACATATCGACTCATCCGTTGAACGTCTAATGTCCAACCCATAACATATCGACTTATCCGTTGAACGTCTAATGTGTAACCATAACATACCGACTCATACGTTGAACGTCTAATGTGTAACCATAACATATCGACTCATCCGTTGAACGTTTAATGTGTAACCATGACATATCGACTCATCCGTTGAACGTCTAATGTGTAACCATAACATACCGACTCATCCGTTCAAAGTCTAATGTCTAACCATAACATATCGACTCATCCGTTGAACGTCTAATGTGTAACCATAACATATCGACTCATCCGTTGAACGTCTAATGTCCAACCCTAACATATCGACTCATCCGTTGAACGTCTAATGTCCAACCCATAACATATCGACTTATCCGTTGAACGTCTAATGTGTAACCCTAACATACCGACTCATCCGTTGAACGTCTAATGTGTAACCATAACATACCGACTCATCCGTTGAACGTCTAATGTGTAACCATAACATACCGACTCATCCGTTTAACGTCTAATGTAACCATAACATACCGACTCATCCGTTGAGCGTCTAATGTGTAACCATAACATACCGACTCATTCGTTGAGCGCCAATGTGTAACCATAACATATCGACTCATCCGTTGAGCGTCCTAATGTGTAACCATAACATATCGACTCATCCGTTGAACGTCTAATGTCCAACCCATAACATACCGACTCATTCATTGAACGTCTAATGTGTAACCATAATATACCGACTCATTCGTTGAACGTCTAATGTGTAACCATAACATACCGACTCATCCGTTGAACGTCTAATGTGTAACCATAACATACCGACTCATCCGTTGAACGTGTAATGTGTAACCCTAACATACGGACTCATCCGTTGAACGTCTAATGTGTAACCATAACATACGGACTCATCCGTTGAACGTCTAATGTGTAACCATAACATACGGACTCATCCGTTGAACGTCTAATGTGTAACCATAACATACCGACTCATCCGTTGAACGTCTAATGTGCAACCATAACATACCGACTCATCCGTTGAACGTCTAATGTGTATTGGGATGAAATGGAGTGATAAAATCGTATTCTTTTGACGTCGTTAACAACATAAAGTAATTAAATTTTACGAAAAAATAAATAAGCAGTTTACCGGCGACATGTCGCCGGGATTATTCTGATCATTAAACACACAATTTAATTAATTTTACCAAAAAATTAAATAGTTTTCCGGCGACATGTCATGCGATACCTCCCACCAAAATTTTAGTTATCGCGCCATTTACGCTAAACGACAAAACTATACCTTTCCCCAATGACATGTCACGGGATTGTCGCCGGGAAAACTTTATCATAAAGTAGATCCGATATCTTCTTCACTGCGAAAACGAAAAAAAACCTTATCCTCCTCCTTCCGTGGCGATTGCAAGAAAAAACCATCACCGATTCACCAACAATCATCAACCATCACCACCACCGCATCCACCATCACCACCAACGCATCCACCATCACCACCACCACACGCTTACGGTTTGTTTTACAAATTCTAAATGTTATTCAACTAAATTAGTTAATTATATTATGATTTTTGCATTATTATTGTTGTAAGTTGTTGTTAATTAAAAAGTGAAGTTTTGTTTTTTTTTTTTTTTTTTTTTTTTTTTTTGGCCGAGGACACGAGGAGCAAGAGCGGTATGTTATAATTTTTGCAGATTATTATTGTTGTAAGTTGTTAACTTGGAAAGTTTATTTATTTATTATTATTTATTTATTTATTTATTTTTTTTTTTTGGCGAGGGCTTACGGGAGGCTAGACAAGGTATGTAATAATTTTTTTTCTCCTTTTGGTATCCCGGTGACATGTCATTGGGGAATGTTTATTGTTTAAATTTTGTTAGTTTATAGTTATTATTAGTTCAATTGCCTTGAAATGGTATGTATGTTAAAAGTGAAATAATATGTATGTTAAAACTCTTGTAACATACATACCATTTCCTTTTTCAACTTTTGAGCCGTTTATAATAATTTTGTTAGTTTATAGTTTATATTTATTATTTGTTGATATGTGCTCGTTTATATTATTTTGTTAGTTTATAGTTATTATTTGTTGATATGAGCCGTTTATAGTTTATAATAATTAGTTGTTTTAGGATTTTAGTGATTAATTTTGGAAAATCCCCGTCTAAAATTAATCATCCTATAGAAAACCCGTCCGAAATTAATTTATTAGAAATTAATTTCGGAAAGTCCCCGTCTAGAAATTAGTTGTTTTAGGATTTTAGTGATTAACTTTCTACTAGTTTGAATGACTTGGATAATGCGACCTTGCATATAGATGGTCAATCAACGGTGGTTGACGCACCGCCAAATATCATTGATGTTCCTGACGAAGACGATGATATTATTGCTGATGAAGACGCCCTTCCTCATGATTTAGCAGATTCTGATGTTGAAGCCCTCATCAATGTTGATGATGATGGTGTTGAGAAAGTTTATTCTAGTGAAGAAGAAGATTGATCTTGAGTTGTAGCTTGCAAAATACACTTATATATTTGAATGAATGAATGAAATTGTTGTGGATTGTTTAAATGTGTATATTTATTTGGATGTGTATGTATTTGGATGTGTGCATGCTTATATTATTTTGTTCATGAATTTCTATATCTTATGCTAATTGTACTTGTATGGATGTCGACAGATGTTGCGGTCCCACTGGCGGTGACGGTGGCGGGAGGATCGTCCCTCCGGACAGCGCACCCAACCGGTTGTTGGGCAAGCTTCATTAACAAAGGTAAGAATTTCCGGATTATTGTAATACAAGCATAAATTTGATACATATTTATGACTTTTATCACTAACTTGATTTTGCGAGGCAAAGGTAAACGAAAGCCCAATTTGGGCGGCGGGCGTGAGCGGTGAATACCGCGACAAGACTCGGAACCTTCATTGAAGGCAATCGCAGACGAAAAGGTCCCGTGTCGATCACTTTTGAGGTGGGTGACAAACAAACCCTAAACCCTCTCGGCCTCAATGCGGCTCACTTTGGTCTAACTTCATCGGGGAGGTCGTTAGGAAGGTGTTGTTGTACTACCCTTCTTGGGAGAAGGTCCCGAAGGAGAAGAAGGCGGAATCATTTCGAGATATTGGGGTCGCTTATCCTTTTATGTTAATTTCATTATCGTGTTCATTTATTTAATTGTGTATATTTATCTAAATTCGCTTATTTATTTATATCATATAAATAAATAAACAAATTTAAATAAATATATAAATTATATCTCTAACTCTCTTTTCGTTTTGTTGTATATGATTGCGAGACCTGTTTGACCTCGGGCCGCACATCGACTCCTCCCGGCCCCCCGGATCTACGAAGGCATAAACTCGCACTGCAAAAGCCTACAATACTAACAAGGCTTCTTTCAAGGCCAAACATTGGAAGGTAGACCCCACCACCGGGATTACGATGCGGAGGCGATTAGGCGGGCACGTCCCGAGAGATTACAATGGATGATTGGGATGAGTACATTAAGTTTTGGAATGATCCCAAGAACATTCAACGAGTCGCTACAAATCGGCTTAACCAAGCAAAAAAGCAAGGTCATATCTAGACAGGGGATCCCGTTGTCGCCTTCCGAGATGATATGGTAATAAACATTATAATTATTTTACATGCATACATATATATATATATATATATATATATATATATATATATATATATATATATATATATATATATATATATATATATCCGATTATACGCTTTGGTGTGTTGTGATTTGTCGTTTTAAAATTATTCATCTTATATGCGTGTGTATGTACAGATGCGGGCATCGAGACTCATGAATACCGTCACCATCGACACTTATTGGCGAACACATCTTTGTTGATGGGTATTCCTTAACGATGAGGACCACGGATATATGTAAGTTTTGTTTCAAAACACACTTTAATGAATTATCGAGAAATAATGTAGCAACCCCGACTAATATATTTACTATCTTGTGTTTTGTCACTACATGGGGCGAGATGAAAAAGCTTGAGGCCACGGGTCAATACACGGAGGATCAAATCAATGCGTTGGCAAGAGGGTAAGCTTGGGGCATATTCCCTGCATGGGTCGCGTATTGCCATCACGGGCCACATCCAGGCCAAGTATGCCTTCCCGTAGTCGGTCACCAAAGATGTAGGCTTTATCATGAGTCTCCTCGAGCTTACAGCGCATCTGCGATATGTTTAGGGAGTATGACTCGGGTGGTGCTAAGCGGGAGTGGTGGGTGTGGTGATGGCGAGGAGAATGGCGGTGATGAGGATAACAACGGTGAGAGGTAGTTGTGTATATATTATTAGTATGTTACATTGGTACTAGCTTTAGGTAGTTGTGTTATATATTATTAGTATGCTACATTGGTACTTTAGGTAGTTGTGTTATATATTATTAGGTTCATCTTGGCGCCATTTAAACACTTGTTTCCTATCTATCAATGCACCTATTGACTTTTGAGTCGTGTTTATGTAAAAGTTGTGATCTATTTGTATTGCGTTGATCCGTTATATGGTATTTGTGTTTTGGTACAAGTTGTGGCGAGTCTATACGGGTTTTAGTGCAGGTTTATTTGGTAGATTTTTCCCAGAATTAGGAAAAATCTGAAATCGCTCGCGACCGCAGTCGCATTAAAAAAATGATATTTCGTGACGGTCACGATAACACACACTAAACGTTGACAAGTCAATGAGAAAACCAGGTTTCCCAGACATGTCGTGGGGATAGTAGGCTAACTCGTTGACTTGTCAACAAATGTAACATAGATCCCCAAATGACATATCACGGGGATACTTAATCACTATAATTAGTGTCTTAATCATTTTGCTTAATTATTATTCCTCAAATGACACGTCACGTGAATATCTGCATGATGCCAAGCTTCTTTGACTTAAATTTGAGTGGGACCCACGTCGTCGCGGGATTGTCGGCGATACAATCCTCACGAGCTTCTCAGTTGAAACTCTCGTGACGTGTCACGATATCTTCCCAATGACGTGTCATTTTAATCCCATATCATCGCTGGTAGCCAGTGAATGTTGTAGTGAGTGACTACCATTGTCCTATCACATTAGTGAGCCAACTATGTTAGTGACAGACCCAGAAAATGACCAACTAAGCAAAGTTTTGTATTTCATATCTCGTATTCCGGATATGCGAGTTGGCATATTACACGCGGCTATATCAGCAATCGAAAACAATGAAATATCCTATTTATTAAAGCTTGGTTTAATTCGAAGAAAAATACGTGGGTTGGTCTCAATGGATGATGGAATTCAATGCCATGAATCTATGACAACTCATTATTTATTTAAACTTTGAACTAAATATAGAAAAGAAAATAAATAGTAATGAGACATGAAGAATAGTGGGGAAGGAAAAAAGACAGAAAAATGATTGTGATAGCATTAACTCGTAAATTGATGTTTCTCTGTGTATTAATTTTCTCAACATAGCATGTCTTCCTTGCGCACTTTTTCAACAAAAACGATATCTTTGGAAAGTAAGCTTTCCTTGACTTGTGTGTGACAAAAATTGGTAATCGATAAGAAACTACTATACAGCGAAACTATAGTTAGTTATCTATACTACACATCTAAAATGCAAAAAATGCAAAACACAAAGTGAAGAACTAATTGTAATAATTATAAAAAGAATAAATTAATAAAACCATTCTATACCTTGGTGACCCTGGGAAGGAGGTCAATCCATCCCATTTTCCCCGCCACATCGGGCTTTTCTCTCCAACGATCTTCGTGATTGGACGTCCCAGAAGACGACGGCACTGTTATAAAAACATACCCCACAAAAATACCTTTATATTTAATAAATACACACAAAACCAAACGATTATCGATCGGCATCACGACCAAGTTTTGTAAAAAGTCACCCATGATCGATTCCCCACAACAAGGGAGATCGATTGGGACTCGATCCTCAAAGTCGGTCTTATGCTCTACTGGGGGCAGCCTTATAAGAAAACCAAATTTTTTATTGTTTTGTTCCACTTCCTCTTAAGTTACGCAACTTTATTTATTTATTTATTTTAATCTATTGATATTCATGATACGTTACGTTTTGGGATATATTGTAGAGGGCTTGTTGGGCTAGTTGGAGGAAGCCTAGCACCCGCTAGTCACCTTATCCCCTCCGCTCCTGTTCATTTCAAGTGTGGTTTTGTTTACATTTTTCAAATGAGGGAAATATTTATTTCTCTAATCTTGGAACTGATTATTGCAAAATTGTTATACTTAATATAGTTTTTCCATGCGAAGATGCATGTTATATATCATCTATAAATCTAAATAAACGTGTAAGAAGTAGTTTGTCGTCACTTCTCGTTTTCACTTTTTAAACCTTATATATGTCTGCCGGAAATATGATAAAGCAACATGTTTTTGGTTGCTGGAAAATAGGGTTCGCTGGAAAAAGGTTCTTGCTGAAAAAATTTGTTGCCAGAAAAATGGTTTGCTGGAAAGATGGGTCGTTGGAAAAACAAGTCGCCGGAAAATCAGTTCGAAGAAGAAGGTGACATGCTGACTTATTAGTTGTCTAAAATTGCAAAAAGAAAAGAAGAAGAAGAATCTAAAGGCACGTTTGGTAAAGAGAATTTCAAAGAAATGAAATGAAGCAGAGAATAGAATCTCAGAGAATAGAAATCAATAGAGAATTTTGTTCAATTCTAATGTTTGGTAACAATAGAGACTTGACCCGAGAAATAAAAAAAAAATATTATTTAAATAAATTTTTGTCATATAAAACTCACATGTATTTGTTTGTTGATTTTCTTAAAAAAATTTATTTTTTATTTTTTCTAAACAACATTTCTCAAACAATATTTAAAAAAATTATTTAAAAAAAAACTTATTTTAAGAAAAAATTCTTTTTTTAGATTTTATTTTTTCAAAATTTATTTACTTTCTTTAAAAAAATTTATTTAAAAAATATTTTTAAAAATGTATTTATTAAAGAAAAATATATTATTTTAAATTATTTTTTAAAAATGTATTTAAAAAAAATTACTTTTTAAAAAAATTATTTTTTAAAAATGTATTTATTTAAAAAAACTTATTTTTTAAAAAATCATTTTTAAAATTATTAAAAAAAAAAAAAAAAAAAACCTTATGTTTGGAACTAAAGTACAAATATAAGTTGAAAAAGAAAAAAAAAAACATATCATGAGAAAATATT
The DNA here is from genome assembly GCA_022545495.1 of Chrysanthemum lavandulifolium. Lineage (NCBI taxonomy): Eukaryota > Viridiplantae > Streptophyta > Magnoliopsida > Asterales > Asteraceae > Chrysanthemum > Chrysanthemum lavandulifolium. The sequence continues at coordinate 175,777,099 of CM040238.1, read as the reverse complement.
ACGAATACTAACAATTCTTATTTCTTCAATTTCCCAACCAAAAGGGATGGAAATAGAAATCTAAAATTTACACTATCAACTCCTTACCAATTCTCCTTAATTCTCCGTCTTTTAATTTCTCTAAGCAACCAAACAATAGAATTTGATTCATTTCCATTTCTCTTATAACATTTCTCTCTACCAAACACAACATAAGTACAATATACAATGCAAAGTACCTTAAATTAAAAATTGATATAAGTTGAATATTGTTTTATTCGATTTGCCCATCCTTAATATAATATACACAACAAGATTATCCAAGGCAAATGCAATATTTATCTTCATTCAATCTAAAGTCATACCAATGGCATTAATGACATACATATTCAAATACGATGAAGATGGGAGACAATGCATCGGTCCTTTTTATGTGTGCTCATTCGAGGTTCACAGAGCATCATATTATCTAAGCAAATAATGTAAATCGAAAAAAAAAAAAAAAAAAAAAATCATAAGGAATGAGCATAACACTTTTAACACTCGAGGGCCACAATTTTATGGGTGGTTTTTTTCTATGAAAATTTGATGGGACCCGACTCAATCACCGAGCGAGTGGTTGTGTAGTATAGGAACATTACATATGGTCATCTTTTATCTTATATGTTATCACCAATCATTGATTTGTATTATTTTACTTATTTTATGCTTCATTGTCATATCGACAATACTGAGAATTACGTGTTCACAAGAAAAAGACTACTGTTAACTTCGATCATGTACAAATAATTACCAAATTCATCGATCATTGAGGTCGCACGTACATCTACCAAATTTTTGTAAGTGTCATAAGCGGCTTGCAAGTTCTATATACTAGTCTAGTTTTACCATAAAAATTGATAGATAATTTTATTAATACATATAAAGAGAAGGGACATATCAAACAAAAACAAATATACATTATAAGTGTAAAAGCAGTGTTAAAAAGGCTGCCATGCGCGGCGTACCGACGCCAAGAAAATGAGCCAAGGCGGGGTCAGGCGTGGTGTGAAAATCGTGGGATAAGGCGTGAAAGGCGGCTTTTGGCGTGCGTGGCGCGATTTTAGAAGCGTTTAGTGGATTCTGGTTTGGGCGAATTTACAGTATTTAGGCTATTTCTTCTTGGGCCTAGAATTTCAAAACTTAATTCTCTTGGGCAAGTATTTTGGCCCATTTATTTGGGATTTGAGACTTTAGTATTTTGAAATTCTTTTTAAAAATGATATAAAATTATAAATAAATAAATCAGAAATATTTTTTCTTGGCCTTATCTTGCCTTAAACGCAGCGCCTCTCTCAGTAGTAAGGCTTGAGGCGTGGGTACCACGCCACGCCTACGCATTTTAAAACATTGGTAAAAAGACACTAAAAACATAACAACTTCTCGAAAAAATCTAAAATTTTCTCAAAAACAAAGGATACTGGTGCAAAAAAAGTTGTGAAGAAAGTTTATTTAATTTTCAGCTTTTATACGTTTTTATTAATGCAAAAAAATAAAATTTTGGTGCACAAAAATTTAAACTTGTTATATTTTGGGTACATATAATAAAGAAAAGTTCGATGTACAAATGAATTTTTGATGCACAAAATGTCGATGTACAAAATATTGATACGCAAACGTGTTTTTCACAATTTTTGTGCATCAAAACTATACACGTTTAGGAAAAACGAGTGTGGAAACCCGCGCGATGCAGCGGGATTGGCTTCAAAGGACTTACTTTGTAGCGACACTTAAACCTTAGGGACTAATTTTGCCAAGTTGCTATAGTTAGCAATTAATTCTACATGACTTACCTTGCAACGCCCTTTAAACTTTAGAGACTATTTTTGCCAGATTGCTATAATTAGCAATTAATGATGCAGGACTTATTTTGCGTTACCATTTGAACCTCGGGGACTATTTCCGCAAGTTGGGAAAGTTTGCATTTAATGCGTGCTTATTCTTGTTTTCTTCCCGATGTTTAGTATATACGAGTGTGGAAACCAGCGATCAATGGGATTGGCTTCAAAGGACTTACTTTGTAGCGACACTTAAACCTTAGGGACTAATTTTGCCAAGTTGCTATAGTTAGCAATTAATTCTACAGACTTACCTTGCAACGCCCCTTAAACCTTAGGGACTGTTTTGCCAAGTTGTGAAACTTTGCATTTAATGTTTGACTTACTGCGCGTAGCCACTCGAGCCTCAGTGACTATTTCTGCTTGGCCATGAAACTTTCAGAATTAATCGTCTTTCTTGCTTTCCTCCCCGCCAATTAGTATATATATATATATATAATATATAATTATTCAGAATTTTTCTATCTACCAACGACCCATATTTTGTGAAATTGTTTGGGCATTTTTTTAATAACATTTTATGTTTTGAATCTTTTTGAGTTTCTCACGAAAATTTATCTTTTTATTTTAATGCAACCATAAATAAAAAATGGTAAAAATAAGTAACGTTGTTTGACTAAAATAATTACTTATAAAAAGCAATACAATATATTAATTATTTGAATACTTAATTACAATTTAATCCACAAAATTTGTTCACTTCCATTCACAACTATATGTAAAACTAATAATAATTTTGACGCAATTATACATCATCGGCACTATGTGCATAAAATCTTGTTTTAGTGAAAGATAATATCAAAAACTCGAATTTACCATTTATAAACGTAGCCAAAGTAGTGCCAAAGTGCCAAGTTACCTAAAGAAAGATAACCATAATGACAATAATACACTACTCCAGTAAAACCCAACGTAGATAACACTAGTGACTTAGTCGACACAAAGTAAACAAGCTACTGAAACGAGTCACTATTATAATAACCTAAAATCAGAAACGGCATTTGAACTTTTGAAAACGAATAAAACCTAAAGTGAGCTATAAATTGTGAAGTAAACTACGATATTCGAACATAAATTAAGATGTAAACAATATGTTATGAATTTAAAACCACAAGTACGAAATAGGTAACCGTAGTATTTACATAAATTTCGACTCACTCTTCTTTGTCCTTCTAACATCGCACGTCTCTAAAGATCCGATATATTTTATACTTTTGTACGCAACTTAATAGTTACTAAGATATATCACACATTAATTAGTTGAAAGACCAAATATATTTTAGTATTGTATCACAAGTTTAAAGGTTGTATCAAGTTCAAATTATTAGTTTTAAATATGAATACACACACCATTATTTAAATATTGTTATACATTTGAAGTTGAAGAAATATGGTTACTAGTCTTTCTTAAGACTCGGCTCACTTCCACCATAACTTATCTGTTTCTCCTTTATATTTCAACTATATTTCCTTCCAAGAAAAGAGGTAATCGTGATAGCAAGGTGGTGACCCGTTTTGAGTGTTAACATGCAGGTTGTGATCGTGGGCTGTAGAGATTGAAGGTTTTGGTTTAGTTTTTGACTCGAAAGGGGTGTAGTTGTGGGTGCTAGTATTCTTGTTGGTCCGTTTAGAAATCACTCAAGGTATATCGACCTCCTTGTTTTATTCTCTTTACAGGTGTACAACTATTATATATACGTTTAGAACATGTGAATCAAATCGTTGTTTCTTTAAAACTCGGAAATGAATAACATACAGATACGTCTCGTAAAATAATGGAAACGAATAGCATGCGTCGACCTCATTTATGTTTTAGAAACTCTTCGAATACGAATGATATATGCTTTGAATATGGTCCTTGGAACGTGATTATGAATACGAATCAGTAAATGGTTAATTATAAACTTAAGAAATAAACATGGGTGTGCATGTTGTATACGTGAATCAAAGGGCTGGAAGTTGGGGTCTATCATATGTTTGTAAATTTTGCTCGTGTGTGATGTATGTTGTTAAAGAGACTATTAAATATGTGCTTGTATGTCGTGTGCAACAAATGTGTATCTCGAATGAATAGTTCATTTGGTGTGGGTCGTATTAATGTGTATGTTTCTAGAGTGTGTCGAGTTATCACAAGAGTCAGAAGACTATGGTTTTAGTCATGGGCCGTATGGGTAAAAGTTTCCATAAAGGACATGTGTTGGTCGATGGGTATAAGGGTAGAAGAAAGGGTGGTAATTATGATTTTATGGGAATAAAAACATATGTGTAAAACAAGTGAGTATGTGTGTACAAATATGGTGTCTCGTTTGGTTCGGGACTCGCAAGAAAATGTGAAAGAAAAGGGAGTCTATTCATGGTCTTATGGGGTAACTTTGGGGGTAATCGCGGGAATAACGGTCGAGTCTTTTTGTATTTTGAAAGCGTATCGGGATAGTTGAGTCGGGGGTTAATTATATTACGTGATTACTAGGTCGTAGTTGTATGCCATATGAGCCGCGAGCGATCATGAAATGTAACGAGACTAAAAAAATGGATATGGGTTGCGAAATGTTTCATGGTAATATCAGTAACCAATATAGGATTATATTAAATATTTAAGGTCATTTTACGCTTCAAAACCTAATCTTTAGAACATTGTCACATGCAAACTTTGAACTATTATGAATTGACACATTATACCCTAGACTAACATAATAATCATATTGAGTTTTTATGTTTAAAATACTTGTCGCAATAACTAAACTTTGATAAGTTACACTTTAAACCCTAAGTTATGATAAGTTGTTATATTTAACTCTAAAAATATTAATACGATTTATATAAGCAATAAATCCGTTATGACTTAAATGAGCTAATAAGTATTATACGAACCGTAATTTGTGTAGATTCGTTGAAGAAGAAGTGACGTTATTTCTTCGTGCTCACATTTCCATTTACTTTCATTTGCTAAGGTACGGATATTCAGTCTCTCCTTTTAAATCATTCTTTGTTCGTAAATATTAGTACAGATATTTCGTCCCTTTTTCAGTAAGGGCATCCATTGATATGATTAGCCGTTATTACCTTCGACATTCGTTTTGTTATTCGTTCTGATATTTGAGCTTCTTTTGATATTCGTTGGTTATCCGTTTGATATGATTCAGTTCAGTATCTGATAAGTTATGTTCAGTTCAGTATTTGATATGATATGTTTCAGTTCAGTATTTGATTTGATATGATTATGATTGCTCTTGTATTGCCCAGCTTCTGTATCTGTATCCCTAGCCATGGAGGTACCATGGCCATGTCATTGAGGCACCGGTGGCATGACACTATCTGGGGCGGTGTGATTGGTCCCCGGCGTTCCCATTTTGTATATGCTTTGGCCATTATGATTTGTTTTCAGGAGCGTATGGATGCATCCTAGGTAATTTGTATCTCAGATGTCAGATTCGGTGATTGGTTGGTGTGTGTTCCTACACCCCATCACATTTTGGTACATTGTGAGCTAGCTACTCCATGTACAACTTTGGATTTGACGGTATATGATTTTGTTTGGCCTATTCATGTGGCATGCTTAAGCAATCGGGCAATCTTAATTCGATCCAATGATATTTGTTATGTGCTCTATTTCATTACTTGTCTCATATCGCTTTCATATTCATTTCGTCGACATGTTCTCAGCAGCTCTTTTCCTTTCTTTGTGTTGACATAATTTAATCCATTTCTCATTTTGATTATTTTGTTATTGTATTGTTTATATCATTCTCACCGGGCTTTTAAGCTCACCAAGCACTTTTTTTCTCCGGCGGGTAATTTTAGCGGATCTTGGGATTGAGAGTCGAGTAGGGCTGTTGAGGCCCGACCTTAGAGTTACCCTATTCTTGCGGACTTATGATTCTGGACTTTTGTATTTTGATTTTCTGTTGTTTCATTTGTAATTGTAATCTTTTCGGTTTGTATGTTGGGTCATGGGTTCATGACTTGGTTTTGTAAGTCTTCCGCTTGCATGTATGTTCTGATTTGACCCCATAATGTGACACTCGGACCCTTGTCGAGTTGGGGTGTTACAACTATTGTCATCAAAGAGGCAACTCAGGCAAGATGCCAAGACACCCTCAAAGTCACAGGCTCCCATATACTACGTATATATAATAGTATATGTACAAGGCGAGTAAAATATTTAAAAAAAGTTATCAAGATAATAAAAGGGAGAAAAATACAGATCGCGCAACTACAAGAAAAAGGCTAATAGTGACCAAACCAGTTTGTCAGTAACAACATAGAAGTGGTCGCGGCATGTTACATTGACAAAGAATTGGATCGTCACTTTTGTCGTTACAGGTGTCTCATTAATTTTTATCGTGGACCGAATACCAAACTTGTCCCTAGTAACAAAATTGAGGGGTAACTATATAGATTTGTGACGATACATTTACCAGGCAGGGCTGCTGCAAACAAGTTGAGTTTGTTCTAGATCGAAATATTAGAAGTGAATTGCTCATGCCATTATCATAAACATACGGTACAATACATACTTACATACAATACAAAGATTATTCTAGAAGTGGGCTTGAGCCCAATACACACAAATCGTACGATTAACAGTCTCCGCACTTTGAGCGGAGGACACTAAATGCTCAACCATCGCAATGAAACTCTTCAAAAAATCAAGGCAAACCCTTGGTGAAGATGTCTGCATACTGATATCTATATAGAACATGAAGAACTCAAACCTGACCCGCGACAACAAAATCACGAACAAAATTAATATCTATCTCAATGTGCTCCGTACGTTGATGATGAACCGAATTAGAAGACACATAAACGACACTGACATTATCACCGTAAACAAGGGTAGCGGAAGATAAAGGACTATGCAACTCACGTAATAAATTCCGCAACCAACAAGCCTCAGTAACAATATTGGTAACATCATGATACTCAAGACCGAGCGGAGAGCGTATGCTGACGCTTAGAAGACTAAGATAGTAACTTGTTGCTAAGAAACACATAATAACCCGAAGTCAAGCGTTTAGTAGTAGGGCAACCAACCCAATTCGCATCCGAGTAAGCAACTAAATATGTAGCAGAAGACGAAAATAACTATAACCCATGATTTAATTAACATACCACGAACATATCGCAAAATTCACTTAAGAGCCAAAAATGAGGCTCATGTAGATGATGCATATAAAGACAAACCTGCTGCACTATATATAAAATATTCGGTTGAGTAAAGGTAATATACTAAAGAGCACCTGCAAGACTATAATATAATGTTGGGTCAGATACCGGGTCACCATTAGCTCCTAATTCTGACTTAGTATCAACAGGAGTCCGACTGAGGTTGCAATTAACCATATGAACCCTCTCAAGAATCTCAGCGGCATTCTTATGCTGTGATAAGAACATCCCCGAGGAATCACGCATAACGAAAATACCTAGAAAATAATTAAGTGAACCAAGATCCGTCATAGAGAACTCTTGATGCAAGAAAGTAATAATTTGTTGTAGTAAGACCTTAGAGGAAGCAGTCAAAACAATATCATCAATATATAAGAGTAAGTAACCAATGTCAGTCCTTGTCTGTAAATTAATAAAGATGAGTCACAAGGACTATGAGTAAAGCCAACACGTGTAATATATGTCGCAAATCGCTGACACCAGACCCGAGATGCCTGCTTAAGATCATATAGAGACTGTTGTAATAAACAAACATAGTCAGGATGTGCAGAGTCTCAAAATTCTGGAAGCTGATGCATGAAAACTGTCTTAGATAAATCATCATGTAAAAATGCCTTCTTGACATCAAGCTGAAGAACAATCCAATTTCGAAAAGTATCAAGACTAAGTACAGTCCAAATGATAGCCGGTTTAACAACCGGACTAAATGTCTCATAAACACCAATGCCAGATAACTGTGTGCTGCCACCCGTCACAAGGTGAGACTTGTAGCGACTAAGTGTGCAATCGCTAAATGATTGTGCCTAAAAACCATATGGAACGAATGATGTTCACGTCCTTTGGTCGAGGCACAAGCGTCCAAGTTTTATTTTTATTAAGCACATTATATTCATCACACATAGCATTTTACCAACTAGAATCATTAAAGGCCTCATTATATGATTTGGGTAAGGGAGAGATGGTTGACATATGAAGATTAAGACGGTCAGGAAGGCGATTAGACCCGACATGAAAACGTGTGACCATGAGGTGAGTAGAAACCGAGTTCGGGTTAATAGAAGGCAGCGATTGCTTGTTGGGTCGTGGTGAGAGGGGGCTGTTTTGTTGGCCGTTAGTGTACCGGGTTGTTGGGTCATGTGAGTATGGCTCGTGGGAGATGTATCATTGGGTGGATTAATCGGTGAGGTGGGCTCGGGGTTGTATCTGTTTGGGCCGGTGTTATAGGAGATGGAATATTGGGTGTATCGTTTTGAACATTAGTAATAGACGAGTGACATATAGCTTGTGTAATAATATGAAGTAGTTCATCTAAGAACTATAAGAGGAAGGCGAGGTGGGTGTCATAGATCCAAAAGGAAAACATTTCGTCAATGGTAACATGTCTTGAAATAATAATTTTATTCGTATTTAAGTCAAGACAACGATACCCATAATGATTGAAGCTTTCAAAGCGTGGCCTAAAAATATGGATGGTGTAGCACGTGGTTCAAGTTTGTGATTGGTATGTGGATGCGGGTAACATAAACACCCAAAGGTACGTAAAGACTATAGCCTGGGTTGGTTCCAAGGAAACGGTTATAAGGTATTTCTTTGTTAATAGCACTCGAAGGTAAGATGTTCAGTAAATAGATGGTCATATTAAGTGCTTCGACCCAGAAAATGGGAGGAAGGTGAGCTTGGAAAAGTAGGGCCGAATTAAATTATTGATTGTTCGTATCATTCTTTCGGACTTGCCATTTTGTTGTGAGGTTTTTGGACAAGAGAGATGAAATTGGATGCTTTTAGAGGCAGACAATTTATGTAAGGCGTGGTTGCACCATGATCACACTGAAAAGACATGATTTTACACTTAAATTGAGTATTAACCATGTTACGAAACAACATAAATTTAGACAAGACATCCGATTTATTAATCAACGGATAAACCCAAACATAATATGAATATTGATCCAAGAACAAGACATAGTACTTAAAATCTGAAAGACTCGAAATTGGTGAAGTCCACAAATCCAAGTGAACAATTTCTAAACAAGACCGAACTAGTGTATTTGAACTAGAAAAAGGGAAGCCTCACGTGCTTGCCAAGCTGAAAAGCGTGACAAATAATGGGAGATTTCTTTTATTATTTGAAATAGAATTGCTAGAGATAAGACGACGTAACACTTCACTTCATGGATGTTCAAGACGTTGGTGCCATGTATGTTGACTTGTTAAGAATACTTGAGGTACAAGAGAAGGCTTCGTGACCAAGTAGAGATCCCCGTGCTATCACATCGGAGAAGCACTCGACGAGTCATGTAATCCTTAATAGAAAAACCAAAAGCGTCAAATTCAATAGTACAATTATTATCACGAACAAAATTAAATTTTTGATAATGTTAGGAGTTATAAGAATATTATTTAGGTGAAGACGTCTGTGGGGAGTAGGCAAAACACTATTGCCCATGTTGGTGACGGGCAAAGAATAACCGTCACTAACAGAGATCGATGGATATATACGCATATTAAAAATATTACTAAGACTATTAACGAAGCATTAAGGTGGGATCCTGAAGTGTCATGGCACTAAAAGCATGTGGTAATATCGTCTCTTACCCCGTAAAACTGAGAAACCCAGCTATCCCAAATTTGAACTAGTATGACCACCAAATAAATCTTGCCCATTAAGGGGTGTTGCTCGGTCGGTTGAGTAGCACTATATGACTCGTTGGGAGGGAAATCCTAGTGGGCCACTAAACCAAGAGACATACTAGTTTGGTCCGGTGTTCCCAGCTGAAAATCCACAGGTGGGGTAGTAATAATATTGCAAGTGTTGGGCTTCGACTGCCCCGAGTTCCTGCTGCCACTATAACCAAGTTGAGCCAATAGTTTTTGTTGAGTTTGTATCAAGGAAAAAGTTTGAGATTGTGTTAAGTGGTGCCGGTTTTGTAAAACAATGGACACGTGACTACTTCTAGAAGCAGGCATAGCCCATAGTGACAAGTTATTAGATTTAGCATGAATGGATCCATGAAAAATCTTACAGTTATTCCAAAATGACACGAGCCCTTAACAAAGTCAAAGCAAGGCTTGGAAGACTTAACACGAGCAATAGTCGAGCATAGAGTGTGTTAATACAAATATCGTCATTAAACGTTATTTATATTTTATGATCTTTACCTAAGTTTTGTTAACGACAAAAGTAAATTTAATTTTTGTAAAGCATAAAGCTTGTCAAGATTAATAGATATTAAAACAAGTTTTCCTTAAATATAATCTTCATCACTCAAGCATTTACATTTTGATTAGTCATATATCAATTAACTTTGATATCCTTCTAAACTATAATGTATGTCAACATTTTTAGATCAAGTATGTTTTAGTTCTTAAAACAAAACATTATATATGTATTTACATTTAACATATTTCAAAAAATAGAAAACAACATATGACATCATGTGGTGCATCATTGAAATCTCTAGAGGATTTTATAAGATATTTTGTGTAGATTTGGACTCTACATATCTTACATGATCTTGGTTAGATTTGGTTGACTTTGGTAAGATTTTGGTAATCTTGCTGTTAGACCCGGCGACACCAAATTGTTACACGGGCGGGACCATTTTTATGGTTCCGTGGTCCGTCGTGAAAGCATAATGTTTTGGCTATAAATAGCAAGCCAACCCAAGTTGTTTTCACATCCCTTTTCTAGCATAATCATATACATTCCTTCTCTCTATTATTTCTAACTCAGTTTCATATCATTATAGTGATCTTCTTTTGTAGCAAAGAAGATCAAGGCATAATCAAGCTTCAACAAATAGTTGAAAGTCTTGTTTGTTTTATTGTTGTATGATCTAGTCTTGTTCATACATCATTGTTGTACCAAACCATCTTAAACTTGTGAGTGTGAGTGGTTAGTATTTTAGTCCTTAAAATACATTGTGTGTGGGAGTGGTTGTACCCTTGAAAAAGAACTCGACATCTAGCTTAGTGTCGGAAATAGCGTGTAAGCGAAGTGTAAAGGTTTCTCTGCCGGTGAAAGGAGCTTGTTGACTAGTGAAGTTAAACTCTCGAGTTTGAGACTCGAGGAGTGGAGTAGGGCAAGGAAAAAGTGTCCTTGTAGACCGAACCACTATAAACAACTTGTCGTGGTTTGATTGTTTCTTTTCTTATTTACTCTTTATATATTGCTTGCATAATTTGTTATTTACTAACATATCTTTGATCAATATCAATTGATCATTACAATAAGTTTCAAAACAAAGATTTTAATCGATAAACTATTTAACCCCCTTCTAGTTTTCCACAGAGTGTTATTACTAGATTCGGCGAATACGATCATAGGAGAAGAGGAAGAAGAATCGATATGTAAGGCTTGTGACTTTGAATTCAATCTCATCTCCTCGGTAGTGAGTATTGAACGAACAATCCTGAGATCTGGAGAGGGCTCCTGATGGACAATGATGCCGGCAATAGTTTCATACATTTCGCTCAACCCTTCAAGAGAAAAAGTAACAATGTCATCGTTGCTTATGGGAGACCCGAGGCTTGTTAATATAGTGGCGAGGGATTCGATCTTATGAAAGTAAACATCGATGTTCAAGTCTCGAGTTTCAATGTCCGTAATCCCGCCTTGAAGGCGATCGTGCGAATCCTATTGTTGTCATGGAATATCGTAGCAATATGGTCCCATGCCTCTCGAGTGGTTTGAATATCCGCACAACGAGATGTTCTTGAAGGATTTCAGATAAAGTCATGAAGATCCATGATAAGACAATGGAGTCGAGTTTCAGCCACTCCGTAGATGGAGGTTGAGGGGCGGTAGATGTTGCATCACCAGATTCATCTATAATATGCTTGATGAGCCCAAAACCGTTACAAAGATTTAAAAAAAACTCCAATACAAGTAATTAAGATTGTCTACATCCAACTTAACGGAACACGCAAAGTGATATTGTGAATGGTGAGTAATTTATCGAAGAGAGTTATATTTGGTGATGTTCCAATAACGTTTGGACCTGTCATAGTTGGAAAGTTTGATGTTTTTGATCGGCTAAGGTTTGTTAGTGGAGAAGACGAGTTAGATTCTAAAAGTTAGGGATATATAACGATTTATTGAGATGTTTTAGAAGGTAAGGATCGACTAGGATCGTACCATATTAGAAGTGAATTGTTCATGCCATTATCATAAACATACGGTACAATATGTAGAATACAAAGATTATATTAGAAGTGGATTTGGGCCCAATACACACAAATAGTATGACTAACACGAAACACCGAGTTCATGCTTTTAATAGCTCGAGTCGAGCTCTTATCAAGCTATTTAGCTTTCATATACAAATATAAAATAAAATCCAGTGGCTAATACAAATGCTAGTTTAAATATTTAGTACTAATTCACCTCAAAATTCAATCTAATCACAACCTAACACCACCTAAATCATCTGCAATAAGCTTCCTCATAAAGAACATCATTTAATTTGATTAAATAAACTCAAAAATTTAGTTTGTATGGTCGTTATTGAAGGTATATGATAACGCTACACGCGTCGTTCGGGGTCAAAGGAACTTCCTTTTAAATCGAGCAAGTTTTTCAACACCCTAGGCGTTGAACCTAATCGTTGTAGTGTAGTATTAGGGTAAACCACGGGAATTGATATCGTTCTCTAGGGGAATAGGAATGCTAGTGAGGAGTTACTATGCTAAGGTTGGGGTTGAGGAAGATTATTTTTTTATCTTTTTATGTTTTTTTAGGAAATGGAAAGGTACGAATCTCGGGGTTTGGTATTTCTACCGATTACGCTATTATCTAATTATCTAATTAACTAAGGTGAGGGTAGTCTATGTCTAATTATTGTGTGCTCGTATGATACTTTAAAGATGTGTTTACTTAGGTTTTATTACTCCTTAATTATCTCCTATTGATGGTTGAATTGTCACGTCCTTATTCTTAATTGCGTTGTGTGTCTAAGGTCGTTGGGTATGCGTTTATCCCTAACTCTTTGAAACTACCAAAGGGTCTCGTCTACAAAATCTCTAGGATTTATAAACTCTAACTCTAAGGTACTCTTTGGATGGTTTAGCCTACAACTACTCTAGGTGTTATAGTCTAAGGTTCACAAAGATTAATCAAGCATTAACTACACAACGAATGACCTATCACATTACTAGATCATTAACAATTAAGATAAGAGACAACCAATCAATATTCAATAGTTAAGTTTCATATTCCCTAAGCAAACACACAAGTAAATTAGTCGGACATGGAGAACATGCAAGCATACACACAAATAATTGAAGACATAATTGAATTAATGAAGTAAAGCACTTATCTTGGTGTAAGATAGGGTTTGGAACCCTAAAATCTTGTACAAGACAGCCTTGGTTCGGTTTAGGTTTTACTCCAAAAGACTACACACTTAAAACCGAAAATTGGATTCTATATATAAGATTACATTCGCGACGGCGCCACCTTATGATTTGTGGCGCCGTCGGGTCGCCGTCATTAGGGTTTCGTCTTGGCCACGTTAGTCTTGCGGCGGCGTCACCTTATGCTTGTGACCGTCCTCTTCACCTCGGACGCCGCCGTCTGGATCAAATCTAGGCCGTGCGAGTTGCGGCGATCCTACTCTTTGAAGCTCGATACCGTCACTTGTAAATAAGCAATTTGGCTCTTGGCCGTCACAAAAGTGCTCGACGGCGTCACAGATAACACCGACGCCGTCCCTTGTATTTCAAAGACTTGAGTGTCTCGATTCTTGACTTTGGCCATTTTCTTCAGATATCCGCGCCTTTTCATCCAAATAAGTGCCATTCCAGCAATTTGCCTTCAAGAGACCTAAAAAGTGAAAAGGAACGATATTAAGTAATAACGGATACAAAAGTAATCAAATAAGGGCTTAAACGACCCCTAAAAAAGGTTCATTTTAAAACCTTATCAAATATCCCTACACTTGCTATTTGCTTGTCCTCAAGCAAATGTGCTTTTAGCCAATTAATGTATAAGTTAGGGGTCATGAAGTATTGGTTTAGAACAATCCACAACACATATAAGCCCCGCAAAAGTCATAACAAGCACGGAAATTACATACTAGCACCTCACATGGGGTGTTTGGGTACTCACATCTCTCGGGTGTATATGAAATATAACAAGTTGGAAATGGAAGATAAACACGCATTAACCGGTCCTAGTACATAGATTACCATAGGCTTGAGACTAGATCAAATCTCCATCGCTTTGGCGTAAGCACCTAGGAAAGACTATCAAAGAGGTCTTTTAAAGGGTTGTAATGTTAGGCTTACAGTAGGGAAACAAAGGGTTTGGTGGGATAGGCTATTTAGTGGTGGCAAGTCAAAAATCTTTATGTTACAAGCATACGAAGAATGGCGTTGCTAAGCCAAGACTCGACACTCTAAACTCTAGATAACTGAAACATACAAACATAAATTTAAAGGATAGATGTAAGATGGTAGCAGTTTTTTTTCATACACTTTTACTCTACCATCCTCTACTTGTAACATCAAAATGACAGGATTTATAGGCACATCCCTACACTTGAGTTTTATTATTCTAACACTAATTTGACCCGAATTGAAAAGATTAAAACACTTAGAGTACATTATTAAGCAAACAAAGGAATTTGAATTTAACATTCCTTCCGTCATTTCATAAACTTTAACTTTTCCATGAGTCCCAATCGTCCCAAAGCGTATACAAAGGATATGACTCGAGTTAGCAACTCATGCAAGCAACTAGATAATTGAACTAAGGGTTTTAGGGTGATAACAATAATGCACAAAAGTGAGTGCATACAAGGTATGCTAAGGCGATTTGGGTGTACATTTGGGGTGGGGTGTAAACAATGCTCTTCATTGATATTCGGAAAACCAAAACATCATGAGAACCGCGAAAAGGATAGGCTCGAGGGTTAACTAGGGGTATCGTGTACTAAAGATGAGTACAACGCAAAGGTGTGGGAGAATTACTCAACCGATGTGGAAGAAGTAATTATATTACGGGTATCAAACAAGGGTTATCCTAATGCCTCTTATCATTTAGTTATTCCTAACTACACAAGTGTAGTCTTACTAGCGATCTCGGGATGCATCACAAAACAAGTTCTAGAATCTATTATACTACCAGTTCACACTCTAAGCATTAAAGATGAATGCTTTAATTCCTACTAATCTAAGGGTGATCCTCACATTTTGGATGGAATTTAAGTGGTAAAGGGTTTTTGTGCTAGTCATATAACTTCCTATCCATGAGACGCTTTTGTTAAGACTAATGGCCCACTCCTATATGTCATGAAAATTTTTAAATTTGGTGCCAAAATTACCCTAACCGACATTTTCTCATGGTTCATTACACAAATACAATTGGACAAAGCAAATAATCAAGGATAAGCATAGTTTCAAAGTTCCCGTTTTATTTTCCCTCCATACACTTAAACCGAACATTGTCCCCAATGTTCCCGAAAGTATCAAAGTTATGATAATAGAAGGTAATAAAAACGAAAGAAACTAATACTCCCGATTAGCTCGGTAGGATCCGTGTGTGAAGTATTGGTTAATCCTTTCCAAGAAGAATATATGCGTGAAAAGCTCCTTCCAACTTTATGTATCTTCTTCTTGATAAATAAAACCTGCACACTTGAAGAAAACAAACGAAACCTTCGCGTAAAATCGGCGGTAATAATATATATAAGACTCTACAAAACTAGGATATAATGCTTGTGGAATGGATGTTTACGAATTTGTTTTGAAAATTAAGACCGAAAATTCCAAAATTTATAAGTAGCTCGAAAACGAGAAAAATAATCTGTTGTTTTACTCCTTCACAGCGCCGTCAGTTGCGATCTGACAAAAAGCGGTGCGATTTTACGGAAAAATTCGGAAAATTTACATCTTTAAAATCAGAAAATTTTCGCAAAACATCCATTATGACTCGATACAAGCATTTGACTCGAACAAACACACATGCATATCTTTTAATTAGTTGTTATTCTCTTGTTTACGTTTCTTTTGAAAACGTGTGTAATCCTCCCTACACTTATCCTTTATGTAAAATACCTTTATATGTTAATAAGACGAGGTTAAAAGCAAAATAAAGCATTTTTACAAATTTAAACATGAGAATAGACAATCAATAAAAGATATATGACACAAACAAGCAAACAATTAAGCATGGGTTGCCTCCCACGAAGTGCTTTTCTTTATTTATGAGTCTTGTAGCTAGACTCATAGTCGTGCTCTTACGTTGTCCTAATCTTTGAGGCCCATTCGATCTCCTTAACTCTTCTCTCATCACGAATGTATTCTGGGCCTAACTCAAGACAAGCAGTGTAGTAAACCTTATTTTTCCATTCTACTTCAAATGCCGGAATGTTATCCACATCTAAATCATCAATACCCTCAAATTTCTTATTTTTGTGAGGCATTATATATTTAACACTCTCGGCTTTATTTGAGGACTCGATTATTCCTTCCTCTAAATCATAAACCATCTTAGACTCCTCTATAAATGGTCTCCCAAGTATCACATCCCCTAAAAATCCATTAATGATGCCCTTAACATTTTCCAAGATCATGAAATCACACCTATATGTGAAGTTACCTTCGAAGACATGCAATCCTTTAACCCTCCCAACATAGTTACTTGCTTTCTTAGGGCGAAAGGGGTCCCTCATAGGTTCTAGCTTTTTGCTCATGATCCAATTGTAATAGAGCCTAGACATTATATTCATGGGAGCCTTATAGTTAATGTAGGTGTGATCCCTATATAAGTATCCAATCATACATGGTATCTTGATGTTTTTAGGGTTACCCCTTCTTATGCGAGGCTCGAAGGGTGGTCTCGGGAAGTTAACTACGTTATAGTGATAAGCGGTTTCCTTCCCTTTAGGGTATGAGTCGAAATACTCCCTAAGTTCTTCTTCCTCTTTACAATCTTCCATAATTTCTAACACCTTATAATCTCCATCTTCTAAGTCATCATCCGAATCACTTGAGGTTGACTCACTATCTACAGAGTTAGTAGATTCCTTAAGGGCTTCCTCAAGCTTATTTTCAATTATCCTATTTAGTTTCCTAAGCTCTCCAATTTCACTAACAATACGAGCTCGAAGTTGGTTGGCAAAGGCTGGATCAAGCGGTGGGTATTTGTTTGGTGGTTGGTTATCACCTTCCATGATGAAAAGTGATGGGGGTACTAACAAAGATCACGAAGAAGGGGGATAGACTACGAGGAAGCTAAAATTGAGAAAAAATTTACTTGATAGGAATCAAGCAAAGAAACCTAAACAAGGTGGACTACTAACTAGCTATTCTATTTCCCGGTAGCGGCACCAAAAACTTGATAACGCTACACGCGTCGTTCGGGGTCAAAGGAACTTCCTTTTCGTTGAGCAAGTTTTTCAACACCCTAGGCAGTGAACCTAATCGTTGTAGTGTAGTATTAGGGTAAGCCACGGGAATTGATATCGTTCTCTAGGGGAATAGGAATGCTAGTGAGGAGTTACTACGCTAAGGTTGGGGTTGAGGAAGATTATTTTTTATCTTTTTATGTTTTTTTAGGAAATGGAAAGGTACGAATCTCGGGGTTTGGATTTGGGGGGTTGGTATTTCTACCGATTACGCTATTATCTAATTATCTAATTAACTAAGGTGAGGGTAGTCTATGTCTAATTATTGTGTGCTCGTATGATATTTTAAAGATGTGTTTACTTAGGTTTTATTACTCCTTAATTATCTCCTATTGATGGTTGAATTGTCACGTCCTTATTCTTAATTGCGTTGTGTGTCTAAGGTCGTAGGGTATGCGTTTATCCCTAACTCTTTGAAACTACCAAAGGGTCTCGTCTACAAAATCTCTAGGATTTATAAACTCTAACTCTAAGGTACTCTTTGGATGGTTTAGCCTACAACTACTCTAGGTGTTATAGTCTAAGGTTCACAAAGATTAATCAAGCATTAACTACACAACGAATGACCTATCGCATTACTAGATCATTAACAATTAAGATAAGAGACAACCAATCAATATTCAATAGTTAAGTTTCATATTCCTAAGCAAACACACAAGTAAATTAGCCGGACATGGAGAACATGCAAGCATACACACAAATAATTGAAGACATAATTGAATTAATGAAGTAAAGCACTTATCTTGGTGTAAGATAGGGTTTGGAACCCTAAAATATCTGTACAAGACACCTTGGTTCGGTTTAGGTTTTACACCAAAAGACTACACACTTAAAACTCGAAAAATTCGGATTCTATATATAAGATTACATTCGCGACGTCCACCTTATGATTTGTGATGCCGTCGGGTTGCCGCCATTAGGGTTTCGTCTTGGCTATGTTAGTCTTGTGGCGCCACCTTACGCTGTGACGCCGTCCTCTTGACCTCGACGCCTGCGGATCAAATCTAGGCCGTCACGAGTTGCGACGACCTACTCTTTTAAAGCCCGGCACCGTCACTTGTAAATAAGCAATTTAGCTCTTGTCACATAAAAGTGCTTCGACGGCGTCGCAGATAACACCGATGCCGTCCCTTGTATTTCAACGACTTGAGTGTCTCGATTCTTGACTTTGGCCATTTTCTTCAGATATCCGCGCCTTTTCGTCCAAATAAGTGCCATTCCAGCAATTTGCCTTCAAGAGACCTAAAAGTGAAAAGGAACGATATTAAGTAATAACGGATACAAAAGTGATCAAATAAGGGCTAAAACGACCCCTCAAAAAGGTACATTTTAAAACCTTATCAGTATACGTACGAAACATGAAATGATGAACAAGACACTAATTAAATAATCTCTTATCTTTGATACCACAATGTTTGAACGTGCTCGGATCGAATGATTGGAGATTGTTAGATAATAAAGGCCTATTGGCCCGGCCCGCTTGTTTAGGCCCGTTCAGCTTTTAGGATTTAGGTCTTGTATTTTTTATTTAATGTCTTTGTATTGTAACATTATAGTTGAATATGATAATTATATTTTTAGTATTTTCTTTTGGTTTCTACAAGGTATCAAGAGCTAGGTCAAAGATGAAAAAGAAGAAAAAAAATGAAGAAAAAGAAAAAGAAAAAGAGATTGTTCGCTTGATTTGACTCGTTGCCGTAAACCGTTCGAGTATTATCCGTTTGACTACTGACAAACTTTATTCTTTTTAAAAGTTCGGTTATATGGAGCCATGGAGGTAATTATTATTGTTGGGATTTTAGATCTAGTTAACCAAGTAACACTACGAGTACGCAATGGAATTTGGATCTAGTTTATGCAATTAGGTTAACACATAATTAATAAACAATAAGTAATAAAAGGGATCAAGAAAACTAACCCTCATTGTCACCCGCAAGTATTAACGAACAAGAAAACCAAGTATTCAAAACGAATACCTCTACGAGTCAACACACAAACACTTAACCACAAATACGGCCGATAAAGCTAGTCGTGAACGTTTACCCAAAAACCCTTGTATAAACCTTGAACAATCACGAACCAAGAAAACTAAGAAAACCTTTCTTTCTTCTGTCCGAGATCTGCTACAATAACCCGAGAACCAAAACCTTATTCTGTTCGATATCGGACAGAATGTATCCGATATGTTTGTCACCTTTCTGCCCGAGAACGACTAACAGAAAAACCCCACTTGTTCTTGCTTCACGATCGACCAGGAACGAGCAGGAACTTATCAAACTAAAACCTAAACAAACTTGGATCAAAGATGATGCAAGTTTAGGGTTTCGAACAAAACCAAACAACCCAATCAGATGTATTAAATCCGATCGGGTATATATTCTTTTATGGAGACAGATCGATTGTATTTTGCTGAGAGTTTAGAGATATTAGTCGTGGGTTTTGAGAGCTAGGTGTGGAGTATTTATAACCTCCAAAACCTAGTGTCCTTGGGCTCTAAAATTGAGCTCTAAGATACCCACTTACCTAATCCAAACACAACCCTACTAGACATGTTATACACGATCCAAACACCTCCATATTGACCAGTCAATGGGCTTTGGATCCAACATGTAATCGGTTCAAGTTACTTGGTCAAAAATGGGTCAAACAATAGTTCAAGTATAAATGTGTAATAACGTACTCTCATGTTTAACGTGTGTGTCCCCATAGGCTTACACAATTATAGTCGTTTTCGTACTAACCAACTCCCATAATCTAACAACTCCCACTTGGGAGTTGGAGTAGCGGATAGCACAAAAATCAACAACGAAAATGCCTAGCAATGCTCACACTTGCTATTTAACTAAAAGTGTCTGAGATATAGTTTCATAAAATTTTCTCAGTAGCATGGTCATTTATGTCTTGCTTTAATCATCCTTTGTTATAGATACCATTAAACCATGGATATGGATCCCAACTCATTCCATATAGTTTAACCATTTCGGATCTCGTTATAGATTTCAATTCAGATATACCAAATGTAATCAAGAATCATTTTGCATTACCATTTGGGCTTGGCCAAACAATTATCTGATTAAATCTGAATAGGCCCCATGGTATCTTTCTGCACATATCAAGTGGAGTAAGAAATCCTTTGTTGACTACAAGTGTTGTGGATGCTGCTTCACATCACTCCGAAATATAGCTTTTATAACTACCTTATTCAGGATAGCGTTTGGCTTATACTTACAAAAGTAATATCCACACATAACAGAACTTCCTTGTATATCAAGTCTAAGGACGATGTGGAAAACTAGATGGGGGGGGGTTGAATAGTTTTACCGATTAAAACTTTGTTTTAAAATATTTAGATCGACTTATGTTAATCCATTTGGATGTGTATGTTGGACGTTGATAGATAGATATATATATGTGTAATGAAAGATAAAGAGTAAGGAGCACATAACCACGACACGAGTGTTTATAGTGGTTCGGCTACAAGGACACCTTCCTTGCCCTACTCCACTCCCCGAGTCACCTACTCGAGAATTCGTAATCACTACACGACACCAACTCCTTATGGCGGAGAAGCCTTCACAACGTCGCCTACTCTTTTTCCGATACTAGGCTAGACACCGGGTTCTTCCACAAGGTAGAACCACACCTATCACAACATCGCCTACCTTTTATCCAGTATTAGGCTAGATACCGAGTTCCATTACAATGGAGGAACTACTACCCAACACTACACAACACCTAACCCAAAGGTGACCCACTCCTTATTACAACATCATCAAGGATATCAATATCCTTGGATACAACCTATCGCTATTTGTATATTGATGCACCTCATCGATTATATACCCTTGGCATCTTTCACTAATGCCACTTGACTTGACTTCTAAGCATCATTCACTAAAGCCTTTGACACAAATGTTTGGCACCTTTCACTAATGCCTTCGTCTTGACTCTTTTACCATTCTTTACTAATGCCTTTGACGCGAACGTTAAGCACCTTTCACTAATGCTTTCATCTTGACTCTTTCGGCATCCTTCACTAATGCCTTTGGCACAACACCTCTATGGAGGAAGAAAGAACTATCAACAAGAGAACCTCAGTAGTCTTGATGATGACGAAGCATGATAACTCATGGACTTGAGCTTGCTCAACTTCAAGAGGTGGTGATCTCGACTTTAAGAGGAACCTATAGAATCACACAAAAACAAAACACAAACTACATAGAGATATCCTTAGGATATGAGGTTAAAAGGTTTACAATACTTGGAGAAAGTATGTGTGGGAGTGGCAACCAAAAATGAAGAATCAGATCTCTATTTATAGAAGAAATTTAGCTACTGTTCCACGGATCCCACGGATCCCTCACTGAGGATCCGTCCGATTATATTCTGGGATCCGTGGGGGCGCCCTCTTGCCCATGGGTTTTGGGTCATGGGTCCTAGACTTTGGACCATGGGTATCCAAGTAGATACAATGTATCTACAAGATGCAATGCATCTAGTCCATGGGTCATGGATAATATCCATTTATGACTTATGCATGATGTCATGCAATGGGTTATGGGTTATGCTCCATGGGTATGGGTCATGGACTTTGGGTTTTACCCAACTAGATTCAAATGTATTTGGTCAATGGGTCAAATACTTAAGCTTCTACCCATTTATATTACCCATTATAATACATACTAGTTATGTATATATCTACCCAATATGTAAACACTAGTTTTTGTACATATGTATTACTAAATTATAAAATAACTTTTACTTGTTTAGTGTTTTATGTGAAAACATAAGTGTGTTAGTAAACTATAGGCTCAAACCATTTACGTACTTTATTTGTTTTGTAAAAATGATTTTACGTTTGTTATCGACAAAACATTAGAAGATCGTAAAATATAAATAAACGTTTTTACGGCTTATTTGTATTAATAGACGACTTTAACAAACCATTTTTAATATTTTACTTATGACAAGGATCCAAAAGTAAATGTTTGAAATTTTGGGTATCCAATATGCATCCTTTGTGAATACACATGAGTTTGGCGGGAATAATCTACATTCTCGTTAGAATATAACCAACACTCACATTTGCCTTACATAACAATATTCCCATATTGTTAACTGACAATGGACATATTTAGAATGATAAATCATTTCATGGATTAAACATGCAAATATGGAATAACATATTATATGAATGAAATAACAAATACCTCGTATCTTTATTTATCAGAAAGTAATAAATGTCTTACAATTCCAAATTATCAAAATACTAATTAACACACAGATTTACATGAGACTACTAGCTGGTATTAAACCTATACCTCTAGCCAATTTAGAATGCTTAGGATACACTAAAGCTTTAGTAAATGGATTCAGCTAGATTGTCATCTGTGTAAACCTTTGATATCTTCACGTCACCCATATCAATGGTCTCTCGAAGATAATGAAATTTTGCACGATAATGTCTAGCACCCTTGGTGATTCCGCTTTCATTAGCTATAGTAATGGCTCCAGTATTATCATAATACATATTTATAGGTTCTTCAATTGTGGGAACAATGCCAAGCCAAAAAATGAATTTTCGAACCCATACAGTCTCTTTAGATGCATCACAAGCAGCTATATACTCAGCTTCTGTAGATGAAGTAGCAACAATACTTTGCTTTGTGCTTTTCCAATCAACAGCACCTCTATTTAAAACGAACACATATCCAGTCTGAGATTTTAAGTCATCAGCGTCTGTCAGATATCCAACATCCATGTAGCAAGAAACCCCGAGCTCTTGTTCCTTCTCCCCTCCATAAAACAGAAACATATTCTTAGTATTGCTTAAATACATAAGAATATTCTTAACAGCAGTCCAGTGAAGTTCACCTGGATTATGTTAAAATCGGCTTGTCACATTTTGAGCAAACGCAACATCAGGACCAGTACATCTCACATCATACATAATAGATCCTATAGCCGAAGCATAAGGAACTCTTTGCATGCGCTCTTTCACAGCAAGTGTCTCAGCACCTTGTGACTTACTCAACTTAGGCTCCTCTTGCATTGGGATAGCTCCACGTTTGGAATTATCCATATAAAATCTCTTCAATATTTTCTCAATGTAAGAACTTTGACATAAACCAATCAATCGTTTAGATCTATCTCTATAGATCTTGATTCCAAGAATATATGCAGCTTCTCCTAAATCTTTCATGGCAAAACATCTTCCAAGATAGGATTTTACATCTTGTAACATTGGAATGTTGTTTCCCATAAGCAATATGTCATCAACATATAGAATTAGAAAAGTGACATAACTCCCACTAGCTTTCTGATATACACATGGCTCATCTTGATTTTGAGAAAATCTAAATATATTAATCTCATCATCAAAGCGCTTATTCCATTGCCTAGATGCTTGCTTAAGTCCATAAATGGAACGCTTGAGCTCGCATACTCGGTTAGGATATTTAGGATAAAAAAAACCTTCAGGTTGCTCCATATAAACCTCTTCGTAAAGGTGTCCATTGAGGAAGGCGGTTTTGACATCCATTTGCCATATCTCATAATCATAGAATGCAACTATGGCTATGAGAATCCTTATAGCTCTAATGTCTGCAACAAGAGAAAAGGTCTCTGCATAATCAATCTTGTAGGTTTGAGTGAAGCCCTTTGCTACGAGACGAGCTTTAAAGGTGTATACCTTACCATCCATATCAGTTTTCTTCTTGAAGAGCCACTTGCTACCAACTGTCTTGCAGTTAGGAGGAAGCTCAACTAAAACCCGGACGTCATTTTCTTTCATGGATTGCATTTTCACATTCATCGCATCAAGCCATTTATTGGATTTAGTATCCAGCAATGCAGCTTTATAGTTATTGGGTTCACCAAGATCCCCTAACTCATGTTCTTTTGCATCGATGTATAAGCACATACGATCAGGAGCACGACGTGTCCTAGCGGACTTAAGAATTGGAATAATATCACTTTGAGGTTCATCAATTTCTTGATCATCCTCATCATGATGTAAGCTAGTGTCTATAGAAGGATTTGTATCTTCTTCTTGAATAATTTCAAGATCTTCTAGACTCTCACTTGCTTCTTGATCAATTAGATTACTCTCAAAGAACTCAGCATTTCGAGCAACAATAACTTTGTTCTCTGATGGAAGGTAGAAAGAATATCCAATTGTTTCCTTTGGGTATCCTATGAAAATACACCTAATAGATTTGGGTTCAAGTTTGCCAGGTTTGGTAAGTGTATCACACTTAACAAGTGCCTCACCACCCCAGACTTTTAAGTAAGACAGCTTAGGGTCTTGCCCATGCCATACTTTATATGGTGTCTTATCAACCTTCTTAGTTGGAACCATATTGAGAATGCGTGCATCAGACTCAAGTGCATAATCCCAAAAGGACTTTGGAAGAGTAGTTTGACTTATCTTGGAGTGAACCATGTCAAGCAGTGTTCGATTTCTCCTATCAGACATACCATTATGCTGTGGAGTCTAAGGAGGAGTTCGATGGGCAATAATCCCATGCTCCTTTAGATGATCCAAAAACTCTTGACTAATATATTCACCCCCATGATCAGAATATAGTGACTTAATGGTCTTCCCGAGTTGGTTTTCTAGTTCCTTTTGAAACACCTTAAATGTTTCAAACACTTCATGTTCATGTTTCAGCAAGTAAACATAACCATACCGACTATAGTCTTTTGTAAAAGTAACGAAGTAACTTGCTCCTTGTCTCGACACAACTCTAAATGGGCCACATACATTTGTGTGTATTAGTCCAAGTAGATCTTTAGCCCTTTCCACTTGATGTGTATAGGGTTTTCTTGCCATCTAACCAGACATGCATTAAACACACTTTTCAAATGACTTAATGTTATTTGAGTTGAGAACTCCATCACGTTGCAACTTCTCCATGCGTTTCTTGCTAATGTGTCCAGGACGACCATGCCACAAGAGAGCAGAGTCCAAGTTATACTTGGCTCTTTTATTGCTAATAGCAAACATAGAACTATTATTTGTATTTGAACAAGACATATCAATTTCATAAATACCATTCCGTGGAATAGCAGTAAAATAAACAACGTTATTTCTAGAAACTGAAATTGCATTCTTCGATTTAAAGCGATTAAAAACCATCAATCATACAAGCGTGAAATCAAATAATTCCTCTAATAATAGAGGGAGCATAATGACAATCGTTCAAAACAATTATTAATCCACTAAGGAGACATAAATGAAAAACACCAATAGCTTTCAACTCCTGCGTTGACCATTGCCCACGCATGGACTTAAAGCTCCCGGCTCGACTTCCTACTTCCCGAGACCACGAGTAGTATTACGGATGTGAGTACCACAACCCGTGTCATATACTAAGGATGTATTAGGAAAAGAGTAGAGTTCTATAGTGAAAATACCTGAAAAACTAGTTGCAAGAGACCGTTTTTTCTTTTTCATCAACTCGGCGAGATACTGGGGACAATTCCTTCTCCAATGACCCACTTCACCACATTGGTGGCAAGTCGCGTCCTTAGCAGGATTATCCTTCTTGGGTGGTGGAGGAATCTTAGGCTTGGAAGCATAAGATGGTTTATACTCAGGAGCTTAAGCCAACTTGTACTTTCTATTTCCTCGATTCCCCTTAGCAGCCTTAAAAGATTTATTCTTCTTATGGTTTTTTGGACCTTTCCCGCACGTATGTTATGTAGTGCAGGTGCAACATCTTTCTTTGGCAACGTCTGCTCATGTTGCTTAAGCATAGCATGTAATTCATTTACGCCTTCCCATGTCACAGCATATTAAAGTTCGCACAAACGAGACATACTCTTTAGAGACCAATTAAGATCAAACTAGCTCCATATTTCGAGTAACTGGGTGACCAAGACATTCCAAAATTTCAATATAGCTCTTCATCTTTAGAACATACGAGCTAACAAATTGACCTTCTTCCTGCTTGTACGCGTGAAATTCACGTGCAGTTTGTAGAAGCTCCTGTTCTGCCTGTTGGGAAAACATGGACTTCAACTCCTAAAGCATGTCATAAGCACCAAGATGACTTCGATTTTGTTGGATCTCTAACTCCATGGTCATGAGCATGAAGGAAGCTATGTCCTTTAAGCCTTTGACCCAAGCAGTGTGAGCTGCAAGAGCCTCGACAGGGACAAGGTGGCCAGGAGTTGCAATAGGTGCATCAGGGATGGGATGCTCCAAATAAGTTTCTTTATATTCAGCTGACAATATTATGCGAAGCTGGCGATACCAGTCAATGAAGTTAGGTCCAGCGAGTTTTTTTTTCTCAAAGAAACTCCTGAGTACCGAATTGTTTCCGACTGAGGTAGTCATCTACAATTTAGAAAAGTTCAAATAATTAGTATTTTCGATAATTAACTTCTTAAAAGAATTAACTACCCAATTAATTACTAATAAGACTAAGATCCATCTTGACCTCCCATTTATTTACCAAAGGTCTGACCAATGAGTAAACAAGTAGGGCAAGAGGTAAGCGACGAGCGTTAATTGCATAATGCAACTCTTAGACTTTATGAGACTGATTAAGGCATTAGTAAACAAGTAATAATGTCAAAAGCACGTTTAGTCTCATCTTATGCCTCGGGTCCAAGGTCTGACCAAGCATACTCGAAATAAGTCGATCAAGTAAGAACTTGAAAATATCACCCAAAGTCTGACCAATGAGTAGTATTCTCCATGGGTTGGAATGACCCTAAGGTCTGACCAAAGAGGTCAAGCCAAATGCACGTGTTCATAGTTGGGTGGCATAGACTTAACAAATAGGGCATTCACATAAATGTGGGTAAAATAGTGTACAAAGAAGCATGTAAAACAACTTTGTAACACCTATTTTAAAAACTTTTGGTAATGACACTGTAGTGATCATCATGGTTCACGGTAGCTCCAATCGAACTCGCAGGGAGGCGGAGGACCAGGTCGGCGCGAGACAATAACCGAAAATCCTTTAGGTGTGACTGTGCGCACCTCCTTAAACCCCCTTTATAGTCTGTTCTAGTGGGTGAGCCGTACATCCCAAGTGTCCATAGCGTCTAGTTTTTAAATTCATGAAAAACTTGTTTCAATAGTTTAGGTCACTTTATTTAACAAAAACAATTTTCCATGAAACAAATAGCATGCCACAATGAGCATGGTATTTAGGCATGTAAATAAAGACCATTATTAATGTTATTATTACGATATGTATTATTCCATATTGCATGCAATTAGGTGTCAAATACAAGTAACAATAATGCACGTAGGGAATCACAAACATATAAACCTACAACATTAATAAACACATATGTATCCGAGTTCTCTCGCGAGTCTTCCCCAGAAGGAGAACCATAAGACCGTTACTAGGTGCAATACCTAGATCGCTCCATACATAAAAAAAGCAATTGAGTGGGTCTTATAGGCGGAAAAACACATAAAATATCATGGCAAACTAATTAACTTTTAATAATGTTATTTTATGGATCTAATTAACAATTTAATTTAATTAGTTTGTGTCTAGGTTTTTTATTAATAATTGACAAGTATTGCATTATAGTTGTCAAAACAAAAATAAAACGAATAACTAATTAGATTTCATGCAGCCTTTTAGCGTGTTTATTCAAACGTGTAGCCCGTAATCACAAAAACGAGTTGACTCGTGATGCCACAATTGGGATTTTAGATCTAGTTAACCAAGTAACACTACGAGTACACAACGGAATTTAGATCTAGTTTATACAATTAGGTTAACACATAATTAATAAACAATAAGTAATAAAAGGGATCAAGAAAACTAACCCTCGTAGATACCTGCAAGTATTAACGAACAAGAAAACCAAGTATTCAAAACGAATACCTTTACGAGTCCACCACAAACACTTAACCACGAATACGCCCAATAAAGCTAGTCGTGAATGTTTACCTAAACAACCCTTGTATAAACCTTGAACAATCACGAACCAGAAAACCAAGAAAACCTTTCTTTCTTCTATCCGAGATCTGCTACAATAACCTGAGAACCAAAACCTTATTCTGTCCGATATCGGACAAAATGTATCCGATATGTTAGTCACCTTACTGCCCGAGAACGACTAAAAGAAAAACCCCACTTGTTCTTGCTTCACGATCGACCAGGAACGAGCAGGAACTTATCAAACTAAAACCTAAACAAACTTGGATAAAAGATGATGTAAGTTTAAGGTTTCGAACAAAACCAAACAACCCTAATCGGATGTATTAAAACCGGTCGGGTATAGAGTCTTTTGTGGAGATAGATCGATTGTATTTTGCTGAGAGTTTAGGGATATTAGTCGTGGGTTTTGAGAGCTAGGTATGGAGTATTTATAACCTCCAAAACCTAGTGTCCTTGGGCTCCAAACTTGAGCTCCAAGATACCCACTTACCTAATCCAAACACAACTATACTGGACATGTTATACACGATTCAAACACCTCCATATTGACCGGTCAATGGGCTTTGGATCCAACATGTAATCGGTTCAAGTTACTTGGTTAAAAACGGGTCAAACAATAGTTCAAGTATAAACGTGTAATAATGTACTCTCGTGTTTAACGTGTGTTGTAACACCCCAATTCATGAATGCGTGAATTCAAACTGGTATTACTTGATGGCACAACATCATAATAATAAAAACGATCTCTAAAAGAGTCGTTTAAAAACTTTATCATTCAAATATATTAGAGTTTACAAAATAGGTCCCATGGGTTCCATTGATTACAAAACACATCAATATAAAGTTTTTGATGTTTTGTGAATGATAAATTATTTATTGTTAGGAATTGGAAATTCCATAAGTTAATGAGTCGGTCACCCCAAATGATATCTAGCCTAAGTTAGTTCGTAGACTTGTCATTATTTACGTTATTTAGTAGTTAATTAGTAGCATAGAATAGTTTAGTGCTTCACCGTGGAGGAAGGACGGGTCTTTACCCATTGTATACCTGATCCACAGTCCGATAGGAGGACGGTATGTTTGTAACTATAAATACCCCTTCCATCCATGGAAGGGGTGGTGCTTTTCAATCTAACATTCCATACTTTTGTAAAAAAAAAAAAAAAAAAATTCATTCTTTTAAATTCATTATTTTTGTCATTTACATCCAGCAAAGCCTAGAAAGTCAGAATGTGAATGCACCAAGGGTGGAGTAGTGTTAAGAGAGCCCGATCAATTGCCTCAACAAACAACACCAATCACATAAGACAAGGGAAAAGGATTGTTGGCGAAGAACAAGTCGCTCACACACTCTCACCTTCTCTTCTTCACCATCAAGAACCACCACTCAATTCGAATCAAGAAAAGAAGTGTTGAATCTTCATCAACTCGGAGCCATCGGATTGGAAAAGGAAACATCTGTAGCTCATGAAGAAAATCTTGCGTCACGTGATACTCGATATGACCATAATGTTGATGAAATAGTGCATAAAGACTCACAGAGAATCACAGTCGAAATCTGATGAGACTATGCCCTTGGAAGAACCAAATTTGTCTCTTCGGTTCTCTATCGTCATTTAAGAACCTTGATCTGACTTCACTTTCGTGACCAATTCTTAAACGACAAACCCATTGATCTTGAATCTTCCAAGCAAGATAATGACAAGGAGGATGCACAATCCATGTTTCTTGTCATTATTCAACAAGACTCATCAACCATTCCACCCATGTCAAGATCCTCTCTTGCAACCGCACTTCCACCTCCCAAACTCGCTCAAGTAACCACACTTTCACCACCGAATCGCAAAGAATCTATCCCTTGAACCAAAGTGGTTACAATTGCGATAAGGAAACTCCACCGCTTCACCACCTCTAATTCTTACTTGGATCAAGCTGCTGACAAAGCGGTAAAAGAATGAAGCTCTTGAAAGGCAACTACCAAAATCTGCTGAGTCCCTTGAGGATCGTGTCTATAGGTTGGAGCACCTCAACTTTGATGAAGGGTTGCGGCTTCGATGAAGGCGAAGTTAAGGATGCTATGGAATGGGCAATGGAAGCTCCACTTCTTAGAAGGTTCAAGGATCTACCTATTGCGATATGAGAGTGCACTTTCGGATAAGATGTATGATCTTGTGAGCATAAGCATGAGGTCCACAAGAAGCTTTATGAGGCTCTCAAGAATCAATTAAGTTCGACAATCATGAACGGTTCTTGATTGACATCGAGAAAAGGAAGCTAAGAAGAAAAGGAGGACCATAGTGTTGGAAACATTACGTAAAGGTCCTAAAGATCCTCCTCCACCTCCACCTCCAACTGGGGTTGCTGGAACTTCTGGAGCTAGTGGATCTTCTAAGACAACCTCTATACCTCCACCACCTCCACCTTCATCACCACCAAAACCTTCCAATCAATCTAGTCCTACCAGAGAACAGGGAACCCGGAAGAAGTCTCGCTGCTCGGACGACGGTTGATTCAAGGTTCACACCCACAATCTCTTCAATTCACGAGGATCAAATGGTTCATGAAAAATCGCATGCCATGGCGGTCGAATATGATGAAGATGATGCATCAACCAAGCATATTCCTAAACCATCGGAAGAAGATTGGTTTGATGCATACATGGCGTGTAAACGCACTAGCACATCCATAGTAGCACCTTCAAGGACACAATTCAAAGTCAGTATTTTGAGAGAGACCTCCTACTCCGTAACCTACATGGTCCATCCCGCAGTCCTACACGATTATTCCCGACAACAATTGGGTATCAACTATCACCAACGATTATGAAGTTCCAAACAAGACTCTTTACGCACTTCACCGGTGATATGGGAAGCTTCATTAGATGGTTTTGTGAGCGGAAGAGTATCTCATCCATAACTCCAAGAGATCTTGAAGGACAAGCTTATGAAATTGTCAAGGTCTTCCACTCGGATGCCAATCAACTTCAATACCGGATGGAAGAATGCCATAAGATCTTGAATGACCAAGTCGGTGAGCAAATTAGTCGCCTCAATGTAAACAAATCTCTTCCTCTTGGTGGTGAACACGGTCGATGACCATTCAGCTGAATTCTTCTTCAATCATGACTTGGACTATCTGTGCTCGCTCTGCGGAAAGAAGACCAGCTCTATCAATTTCAAAGATGAAAGCTGCAACCTACTCTGATCAGGGACTTGAACAGATGGTTCCTGATCATTTCTGGGCTGACAAAGATAAAAATATGACATTGCCGCGTCGTATGGTATTTCTCACTGGTGGTACAAAAAGAAGAACTTCTATATCGAAAGACATGGTGCTGATAAAAGACGCAATGAGGTTCGATCCAAGCTGCAAATCTTAAGTGTGGTTCGTGTAGAGATCTTCCCAATCTATGGCTATGAGTATTTGAAGAAGATAGTTCTTAAAAGAGCAGACTTGAAAGAGTATATTATTGAAGAAAACGACTTCAAACATCTGCTACCAAATGATTTCGAAGATCTCTATCTCTTGAATCTCCAAGGACACCTTGAGCATTTGCCCGTCCGTGAGAAAAAGGCACTCTCTCTTTGTCAACCTTTGGATCGGGGCTTAGTCATTCGAAAAGGGTTGAGGACTTTCGACTTGGTATGGAAAGCTACCAAACCAGATCAACCTTACAAGTCCACAATGGAATGCAACAGGCATGAATTTCATCGCGAATACAAAGTCCTTGACACCCTAGAAATGTCATTTTCACCGATGATACGAGACTCGCATGCTTATGAGACTATGTGAGCTCTACAAATTCGATGTGGAACTCTCAAATTGGTTAAAGAAGAACTAGACTCTAGAGTGAAAGAAATGAAAATTGGTATGGAATCGTGGTAAAACTACTTTACGGACCGATGATGACTTAAAGCGGTGTGAAGATTTCATTGTTTGCAATCGGCGAAGACTCAAGACTCGAAGGATCTTCCGCACCTTGAAAGTTTTGTGGGTGGCGAGACTTCGTGATGGTCATTACAAACTTCTTCAAAGAACCGAATGAAGACATCTTCGGAAGTAGTTTCGCTTTGTATTGATCTTGTGTATAATATGGTGTACAAACTATGAACAACTATAATGAATGTAATAGTGCTAGGTTGTGTTTTGTGGTTTCCCTTTGTACAAAAAGGAACTTGATCTTGTCCACTTTAATCTTATTAAACCGGACACATTTTTCTCCAACAAATGTTTTGTTCCATACATATTTAAATCACTTGAGATCCAAAATCTCAAAGGATTTAAAATTTTGATCGGGGAGAAAATGTGATATAAATATGAAAGATGATAAAGATGACCATTTCAATGTGCATCTCGCTCTCTCATATATGCTAAATTATTTTTCAAATCTCAAAGCATATATCAAGGGGAGCATTTCAAATCGAAAAGAAACCTTCAAGGTACAAAGATTTATATGTTTCATCATAAAATACCTTGATTGATTTTCATTTGGTTTCTGTATGGGGATGTGATCAATTTGCAGGTTCCCTCTAGTATGTGCAAAACTCTTTTCAAACCTCGAGGCACATATTGAGGGGGAGCAAAATTATGAAAACCTCATCCTTCCCCAAAATGCTTTATCTACTTGATTTGATCTGGGAAGTGATGTTGATATCTTTTAGAAAATGGTAATCAAAGAAGTTAATTCTTTCTCTTGCCTCCGCAGTAAAACGATTTCAAACATTTGATGCACATGTTGAGGGGAGCACTTGTTCTAAAAATATCAAAAACAATTAAGGTACAAAATGCTTTGATAATATATCACAAGTATCTGGATTGTGTTTCAAATGGTTTTCAATTGGTTTCTATGGCAGATGAACAATACCAAATAGACCGACCAACTTTACTTATGTATGGTGATATAAGGATGATAAGGTTAGGTATTTGTTCCCATGATCCGCCAGAACCGGAGGGATCTACCCAGGGACAATCCACGAGTTAGTGTAGAAGTCCTTAGGTATGATGATAAAAGGAGAAAATGAGATATGGGAAAAGTGCGGTCGAGACAGAGCTAGTCTCGGAACAAACCCAACAAGGTTCTAGCTATGAAGTCTCGGTAAGCATTGAAGGGTTGAAGAATGAAAAGAATTGAATGAGAAAAGGGTGAAAAGAAATAGCCCTCCATTTATTCAACCATAGGGCGAAACCGGTACAATTCATATGCTATTGATGGTAACATTGGTATTGAAGACAAGACATCATGGACCCAAAGGACGCCTGCACTACAACTTCCCAAACCACTCAAGTTCCTCTTATAAGGGCTTGTTTCATTCTCACGGGGAACCTACATAATCTATCGACTTTCTCTTAGAGATTGTTGATATTGAAGAAGGAGACCCTCTCCCTAGTCTCCGACACAGGAACCAAATGTGCACTATTGAGTCTAGAGCCAAGAGATCATACACAATATCTCGTTAGGACACGAAATTCTTGAAGACTCTCTGTTTCACACAATGTGGAAAGAGAGATTATATCTTGAGTCCTACGCATTATCCTTGTGATATTGCCAGAACATCTGAGTGATATGCAAACATACTCACAATGAAGATGGAAAGCCTTCTGGAGCCAATGTCAAACAAGCTCTGGTGGGTGGCATGTGAGATCTATCAAATAGATCAACTATGTGACAACCGAATGTAAACAATGGGGCGATTTAATCTTTTGAATCAATCTCGGTTCGGGTTATGGATTGACGGATACCTTTGAAAACCGGTCGTTGTGCTTAAAACTCTTTTCTTTAGCAAATCGACCGTATACGGATATTTCAAATCAAAGGTGTTTTATGATTGATAATTGATGTTCATTAAAACCTTCGTTGTATTGCAAAACAATTTCTATTGAGCAATACACGATTGTTTTTCAAATATCTTTTCATCAATCGTTGAATTTCCATTCATTTGTTCACTCACTCCGTGTTGTCTTCTTTGAGGCGTTCCGGTTTGAGAACGGCTAGAGCAACGAAACCCTCATCAAGGAAATTCTTCGAATTATACGATCACGGGCGATACTTGTCTTGATCAGCGAGGAACCGGTCGTGTACTGAATTCAACGAAGTGATCAAAGACACTTTCGTGCGCTTTATTGCTAATCGTTGTATGCGGTACACCGACGTTTGCGGTGATCGAATGAAGTAGTCAATACATAGCCGCATGCTCACACAATACATTCATTTCTCAAGAAATCATGATAAGTGCATCAATGACTCGATATTTTCACCCCATGCTTCGCTACGCTGCCGATATCATGAATCAACGAAAGCTTCCGCCACTCGATGAGAAGATTTCATGATCCGAATGTGAGCATGTCGGTCCGATTTGTCATTTTATCATATGTCGGCAACACTTCAATGTATGATCTTTGAGCTTTCTTGTGGTGATGATCTCTTATAATGCTCAAAGGTTATCATAGTGGATCGGACACTCAACCTCCACGAATTATTCATTTCGCTTGTTCAATAATGTACTCTCCACGGATGCACTTAGTTTGTTTACTTTGTTGAAGAGAGTCTGAGCTCAAGAATGAAGATTTATTAGAAAACTAGGATTCACAATGTAATTTATGGGGTGACCTCCTTAGGGAGATTGTTAGAATTGGAAATTCCATAAGTTAAAGAGTCGGTCACCCCAAATGATATCTAGCCTAAGTTAGTTCGTAGACTTGTCATTATTCGTTATTTAGTAGTTAATTAGTAGCATAGAATAGTTTAGTGCTTCACCGTGGAGGAAGGACGTGTCTTTACCATTGTATACCGATCCACAGGCCGTTAGGAGGTTGTTTAGATTGTAACCTATAAATACCTCTACCTTGCAAGGTAGAGGGTTGGATGTTCTTTGGTAATCTAATATTCCACAAGTTTCTCTTTCTAGAATATCCCACTTTCTCTCTAAAATCATCTATACGCCTAAAGTGTTAATGTTATGATGTGTATGTGAAATCCAATATCCTACATTTATATATATAGCCTTCTTAATCTTGCCCTTCCGTGCCAACTTCCGACTTTATGGACCTGAAATACATGCTTAAAACAGTCAACACAAAGGTTGAGTGAAATTCATAGAGTTTGTTTGATGGTTGAACACATTATGTTGGTAGTGTGAGTTAATTTGACTCACACCAAGGTTTTGAAAACAAAACAGTTATTATTAGACTAAGCATCATGCAATCAAGGCGTTAACGTGTTCCAAATTTAATTGGAGAAATTGTTGGTACGTGCCTAATAGGTAAAATTGCCATTTTACCTAATGTTACTCAATATAGTGCGCTTTGTTTGCCTTTAACGGGCCAACACAAACGGGATTCATCAATTCAATAGATCTATTCACAATATTCGCCCCAACTCTCACATAGTGATTAATGATTCATGATTTAGGGACTTATGTTTGGCAAATGCGGTAACTTAGTGCTAATAAAACAATCGAGATAAGCATACTGAGTTTGAAAGCAATGTGTTCGGTTTAAAATAAAGCATGTATCTCCCCAAGGGTTTGTAAAACAATTAAGTAATAGAAAGTGGGGCTATGAACTCACCAAGAGTTGATGATATTAAGTACTTTAACGGATGATGGATAAGTCGAAGACTTCTACGTGCAACCTAAAAATAAAATGTTGCGACTTAGGTTTGGAATAATGTTTAAGGAAACATAAACCATCCTATATATATTCCTATGTTGATCATGATGTAGTCAATTATTATTTGATGTTTATAGAAAGATCTTTAATATGTGAAAGCGTATTTAGTTTATAGATATCGTGACTACCGCTCGGGCCATCATAATTCGAGGTCATGCGAACGCTCGAGGAGCTAGGACACTTTAAATCGTAAATCCAAAGAACTCGTCGATCGCTTTACTCAAATGAAACCCTCACATGAAGCTCCCTACTATTGTAGCACTTAGTAGATACAATATACATTTTGAGTGAAGATTGTGATATAAATAAGTTTATCATGTTTTTACAAGTTCTCATCGTTTCATAAATATGATTACCTTAGTTAACGGTCTTGGGTAAACAAGCCTTGAGGCTTTAGCCATGGCCTTGCCGTGACTTTGGTCTTGACTACCATGGTCTTGAGACTCATCTTTGACCTTAGCCATAGCCGTGGTCTTGGCTTATGGCCATTAGGCAGCTTGGTTTGTTTTTAGTTGTGACAAAAGTATAGTTGTGAGACTATATTTACTAGGTTCTGCTTTTGAAAGATTATGGCCTATTTATGCGTTTTTCAAGGTCCGAGCTTCTTTCCTTGTTAAGGAAAACGTCGTTCGGACAACTTTCGTGTTTTAACTTTTTGATGATTCGGACCGAAGTATCACTTTTAAAGCGGCGAGAACTCTTAACTGCCTTATACATGGCGCTTTGGCGTTTAGGTTTCGCTAACTTCTTTTGCTTATAACTTTTGACTTGTTTGTCCATTTCGGGTGATTCAAATTGCTATGTTTACCTTTTTATCTTGTCTACCATATTATGTAAGTTAGAAAGTCCATATGGTACTGATTTTAATGGTCTCCATGTGTAGAATATGACTAGTTTACTAGTTTGTTACTTTTATGACAATATGTAAATTAAAACATGTGATTGAGTATATGTACATCATGAATCAACATAGTAACTATATATATAGCATGAAATAGTTAAGATTATGAATAATAAAGATGAGATGATGGTGGTGATAAGTTGCTTACAACTTTTGGCTTTCAATAAGAAAGGAGTAACTTAGTAAGGATAGGACTTTGATTGATCGCGTAAGACTTCGGATTGAGCTAGCTTTCCACACCTTGGCACCCTTGCAAACTTGAAGAGTTGGTGATGAAGTACTAAGTGACTTTAGTGGATCTAAACTCAAGAAGATCACTTAAACTTGCTAGAGATTTGATGTATTATCTTGATCTTTGGAACTTTCTTGCATAAACTTGTAGTTTATAGATCAAATGATGGAAGATGTGAATGTTTTAGGGTATGAACGACCAAAATCAGTATGTGAGGGAGTTTATGATGTATTAAACTTCCTATTTATAGGAGGATAAGTTTGGTTAACCATATATTGGGTTAAATATTAACCATGGTTAAGTTAGGACACTTGTAATCATCTAAATGAACCATGGTTAGGATTAAGCCACCAATATGATGACTCCCCCTTAGGTCGGTCTCAATGTGACTAGGTGGCTTAGATAATAAGTTTTGATCTTATCTTGAGTTTAGAGTAAGTTTTGGTTAGTTAAATGCCAACCGTAAGTCGTTAAGCCATAAAGCGTAAACTGGTATCGTAAAAATACGAAACTTGCGGAATGATGATACTCATCATTATACTCCATCTAAAATATAAAATGAGTGATAAGTCTTATTGGGTGCAAAAATTTGCTTAAAGTCGACATACGGTCAAAAACGCTGTAATTCGCAATTTATCGGAAAAGAACGAAATTTCGTGAAACGACCATGAATTTATTTAGAGTAGACTAAAATTAGTCTAAAAGTGATAAATACTCATCATTTTGTACCGTATTTAGATCGCAAAAACATCCGAAAACACTCGAAATGCATCAAAATGATAAAAATATCACAAATAAGTGTTTTATGTGTTTCAAATGCAAAAATACCAAAATCGATGAAAACGATCAAGTTTGCATAATTGGCGTTTTAGTCCCCAAGTTTCAAAAGTTGTCAAATCTAGTCCCGATGGTCATTCCAAAACTTATATAAAAGTCATAAAAGGTCCTTGGGATTCACAAGTTGTAAGAAATTGTCCTTGAAGTTTAAAATCACAATTTACAACTTTGGTCCCTCAACTTTACAAAGTGTCAAAATCGGTCCCCAAGTGTTTAAAATAGAAATTATTCAAACTACACCCTTGTAAATTCAAATATGGCATATTTGGTCCTTATATGATAAGTTTTGAGAAAATTACAAGTTTGGTCCCTAAAGTTACAAAGTTGGCAAATTGGTCCTTGGAAATATAAAATGGAATTTTATGCAATATGGTCCTTGTACTATTAAAAATGGCAAGTTTGGTCCTTGTGTTAACTTTGGAATATTGGCAAGATCATCCTTTATAAAATGAAAATTACATGAATGGTCCTTGTGCTTAACTTAAACCAAACGAACCCTTTAATTATTAATCCAAAACCCAAGCCCAATACTCACCGGCCCAAACCCAAAATAAATATAAAGCCCAACTCCACTTGAACCTTGAGCCTCACCTTGACCTTTTGATCCCTACAAATCCATTTTAAACCCCTCAAATGAACCCTCTCATTAATAAAACAGGTCAACGAAAGTCAAATACCCTTGTCCACCTCATCATCCTCACATTAATGCTTCCAAAAACACCCAACCCATCAAACCACCATGGTTTTCAATTCCACCTTTCCACCTATCTACTGCTTTAAATTGTCCCTTACACCTCCACAAACATACCAAACTTCTTTAATTGCAAATACCGCTCCACTAGTGACTTTTGGCGCCAAAATTCCACTTGGACGCTATGATGAATTTGAAAGATCCAATGGCCAAGAAATAGGTGGGAAAGACTCGAGATGTCGACAAGAAGTCTAAAAGATCAATATAAAGAAGATTGGAGCAAATGTAGAAGAGTATCTAGTGTAATTTTAATTTTGTATGTCGTTTTAGTTAATTTTCAAATTCCAAGTGTATGTTTTAAGCTTTCAAGCACTGTGTTTATCAATTTCAGTGTATTTTAAATCTTTTCAAGTCATCAATTTCAAGTTTCAAGATCATTTTCAAGTTTATGCAAATTTTCAAGTTCAAAATCTCAATATGAGTCAAATGTTGTTATTAGTGGTTGTTTTGGACTTATAAGCTCACATAAGCTCCTAGAAAGCTTAATAAAGCTTTTAGAAACCATAAAACTCAGTTTAGTATAAAAAGAAAAATTACCAAAAATACCAAAAATTAGTTAAAATAAAAATCAATGGAAATGAAGATCAAAAGTTGAGCAGGGTGAATATTGATTGCCTTGGGTTTAGAGCTTCTTGGGAAGCTATAGGTTGTGTTCTCAGGCCTTGGTTCTAAGTTTTCACTTGGTTTCTATCTTGTAAGCCTTTTGCTCAATTTTAGCATTTTACTGTTAAAGTCATTAATTAACTTTAAGCTTTGTGTTTTTATGTTTCTTAGTGGTAGTTAAGTAGAATTAACCATTAAAACCAGTTGCTTGTTCATTAGAATTTGTAATTGTTAAAAATTGTAATTTGACAGTTAATATAGCATAATTGTCATTTCCTAGTTTTATGCTGTTATTGTTGTTGTTTTATGCTTCTTCAGTCTCATTAAGTGATAATATAAAGTCTTTAATCAATTGCATGGTCTTAATCTGTGTAAACTTTTGAAAATCACAAAATCAGTTAGTTTAAAGGTTG
Organism: Chrysanthemum lavandulifolium; assembly: GCA_022545495.1. Taxonomy (NCBI): domain Eukaryota; kingdom Viridiplantae; phylum Streptophyta; class Magnoliopsida; order Asterales; family Asteraceae; genus Chrysanthemum; species Chrysanthemum lavandulifolium. Next base: position 175,737,347 of record CM040238.1, on the reverse strand, counting down.
TTTGGATTTGTGAGTAAACCTGTGTTAGAGGTTGTTTGTGTTGTTGTTTGTTGTTGTTCTGTGTCACATTAGGTCAAAATAACTCAGTTCAACCATAAAATCTAGTGCTCATTTGTGAAAAAGTCAAAATAGCCTTTGATCACCTTGTTCATCAACCGTGTAGATTTCATGTTTCATAATCATGGTTTTGTATTCATAAGTTGTTATTGTTGATCAAATCAGTCTTAATCCACCTTAATACAACATAATCAGTGATTAGGATTGTTCCAAAGTTCATTTTAGTCAACTTTTAGTTTATCTTAAAAAGTCAAAATTTCTTTTTAGTCGTTTTTAATAAAATAGATAATTTTATATAGGATTTAATATTAAGTTTCATGATTTGAGCTTTTGGGATATTAACATATAGTCGCTCATCTTTATCATAATATTTTTATATTTTCTAGTTAGCTTATTTAACTGCTTATTTCTTAGCTTCTTTTAAGACCTTTTTCAAAATAGTGCCTCATGCACGCTTGAGTAGACCATTTTCATAAGCTCACAAAAAGCTTATTAGTTAACCTAAGCTTGTGTATTTTGGTTCTTTGGAAAGCTAACCTAGCTGACTTGAAGATCCAAGCTTATTTTTCCACTTTCTAGCTTATTTAATAGGGTCGCAAGTAGCTTTTATTTTGTCCCATTTCGTGTTAACTAAACTACTCGAGTGATTTACAAGCTTTTTCACAAGCTTGTCATAAGCTTATTAGTGAGCCATAGTGTGTGAGCTTGGACTTTTGGAAAGCCCACCACCCATCTTGACACCTCGATCTTTGTTTTGAGCCTTTGGAGCTTATTTAATAAGCTAAAATTGCTTTTAAAATGGTCGCAGTCTGTTTGGTTACTAGGTTTAGTATAAGTGCTTATTTGCTTATTTATAGCTTATCAATGTGATTATTTGTGCCTTTTAGCTTCATCTAAGTTCCTTTAGCTTATTTGTATCTTATTTCACTTTTGGTTCCAACTTATTTAAGCTTGTTTGAGCTTAAAACATCAAAATAAGCTCAAAAGCTTAAAATAAGATCATAAGCTCTCAAATAGCTTATTTTTAAGTTGTAAAATTTTGTCTTTATTAAAGTTGCTTAATTTCAAGTAGTTAAATAGTTTTGTAAAAGAAAAACACAAAAACATCATTTTAAAAATAGTGATAGCATTTATTTAATAAAATTAGCTTTTTAATTTTTCTTTTCACTTATTATTAAGCACTTTCAGTTTTTATAATTTTCTTAGCTTTCATCACCATAGGATATTTATAGAAAAATTTCATAATTTTCCTAGCTTGTTTAGTATTTATTAGAATTTAAAATAGTTAAAAGTATTAAATAATTAATAATAAATAAATAAAAACATAAAAATATCTTTTCGCTTTTAAAATTAGTTTTATAATATTTTAGATTTTTCTAAGTTAAAATTTCATTTTCCGAGTTAATTTTATATTTTCTTGTATTTAAGTGTATTTTAAATAATTAATAAATAGTAATTAATTAATAAAAATAGATAAAAGTGTAAAAATATATTTTCAATTTTAAAATAAGTTTTATAATATTTTAGATTTTTCTAAGTCATAATTTCATTTTTCTAGCTTTATTTCATATTTTCTTATATTTTAGAGTATTATTAAATAGTTCAAAATAGTTTTTAATTAATAATAATTAAATAAATAGTTATAAAAATAATTTTAATTTTCCAATAATTTTCTTTTATTATTAGGATTGTAAAATATCATTTTCATATTTGTAGGTGTTTTATTTCTTAAAATTCACGCTTTATTTTGTGCGCTTACGTAAAATTTAATAAACGTACGTATTTAAGTTTGTTTAATCGATTGTTGTGCTTTATAGTTCGTATCCAAATACATTCCAATCAATCAAGAGTGTAATTATCAAGCAAAATCCTTACCGATCATTATCCTTAGTGATCATTCGACATCCGAAAGTTTTGAAACACCATTAATCCTCCGGGGACTTAACGACCGAGGAATCCACTATATTCCAAGGAAATTGCATTGGTTTTAGACTGCTTGAATTTTATTACGGTTGACCATTCACAAGTGGTTGACTTGTGTAATAAACTTGACAGCTTGGGATCCAATCAAATTTTGGCGCCACGGGAGGTCAGAAGCGTGTTTTAAACATTTTCGCACCCATACTTGCACATATACCACCTTTTGTAAACAGCTTTTGTAAAGTTATCAAAATCAAAAGTTCATTAACACTTTTCCTAAAGTGTTAACAACACCAAAAATATATAAAACAACAAAACAATCGTAACGTTTTCTATCTTGTATTTTCTTTAAGGTGATTCTTAAAGAGGTACGATTTGGTTAAACGAGACGATACCAAAAATATTGTCCAAAAGTATTTAAACCCTTAGCACAAATCCATACCTACGCCTTTTTAGTGGTACTTAATACATAAAAAATCAACCACCGCAAACCAAGGCGTAACACCTACCAACCGGGGTGTGAACATTAATAAGTTCCCAATCTTAAAGATCAAAACTTACCTTTGTGTCCTTGTGATTTGGTGTACCTTTTTCAAAGAAGCCATTTCATTTGTGATTATTGGTTTAAGTTCACTTGTCGCTTTGCCTCGCATTTGTTTTTGAAAACCGATTTTTATACTTAGTGCATGCGACTGCTCTTCCGACTCTACAAGTCCACTTTCGAGCTTGTAAGTATTCCTCGTCGACGAGAGGACGTTCGCTCCTTCACCGTGATCGAGGAACGCCTAGCACCACCACCCCCGTCGTAATGGCGTAAGATAAACCGATGAATGAGCTTCTCCAAGCACCCATCGAGGGTTACGGAGATGCCATTATTGTCCCAACCATCGTGGGTCGATACCTTCGAGCTCAAAACCGGTTGCTTAATCTTGTAACCCAAAGCCAATTTTATGGTTTTGAGCGGATGACCCTCATGCACATATTCGATGGTTCAACAAGATTGCATCGACCATCAAATACAAGAATGTCCCACATGAAGCAATTAAGCTTCTTCTGCTCCCATTCTCTTTAGAGGACAAGCCCGAATTGGCTTGAGAAACAACCCCTCGCTCCATTGAGACATGGGAGGATTTAGTCACTAAGTTTGTTAACGAATTCTATCCTCCATCCCGAACTACAAGTCTTAAGAATGAGATAATGAAATTTTCTCAAAGATTTGATGAATCATTCGGTGAGGCATGGGATCGTTATAAAGAGTTGCTCCGCAAGTGTCCGCATCATGGTTTTACCGAGTTAATGCAAATGGATACTTTCTACAATGGTCTCGAACCAAACTAACCAAGACTCTTTAAATGCCTCCGCTGGAGGTAATTTCTGAGCAAGACCACAAAAGAAGCCTTGCAAATCATTGAAAACAAGTCCCAGTCCGCCTTTTTCCGAACAAAGACATATCGGTCTCGCCTAATGCAGGACCTTCTACTTCATCTCACGTGAGTACATCTAGCACCGATGCTAAGATTGACAAACTCACGGATATTGTTCGAGCTTTGGTTCTTGCTAACCAAAGAAAGTCACTTTCACACGCACACCATCACATGGTGAAGTGAAGAAAGTCGAGGTCTGTGTTACTTGTGGTGGCCCTCATGCATACTACAACTATATCGCCACCGATGGTAGTCCGTTTGAAGCCAATGCTATAGCCGGTACTTCACATCGTGGAGGTAATCAATACCGTCCTCAAAATGAACCAAACTACCGTGCTAATACTTATCGTGGACCACCCGGTTTTAACCGAATCCTAACATACAAAACCGAATCGAACCAACCTAGAATGAACCAAGGTTATCAAAACCAAGGTAATTTCTATCCCGGACCAAATCAAGGTTTCCAACATCAAGGAAACCTTAATCAAAACAATTTCAATCGAGGGAATCAATTTCGTGGAAATGTGAATCCTAACCAAGGAATTTTCAACAACAAGGTCATAATCAAAACATACGACCTCAAAATTTCCTCCACCTCCTCCAAGACCATCATCCGATGAGTTATTGAAGCAATTCATGAAATCCCAAGATGAAATGAACAGTTGTTGGTCACCGATCACGATCTAAAGAAGTCTTTAAATGATCAACCCTCGGCTCGTGAAAACTTCCGAGCAACACGATCGCTAACCCGAGGGGCGATGCAAAGCGATCACAACCGAAGTGGTGTTTCATACAATGGACCCGCTATTCCTACTACCTCTTCTTCTTCTCTCCCGAAGGTAGTGGAAAGTGAACCCGAGGCGACAAAGGACAAGGAACTTCCTACTAATAACGGAGGTACCAACGATGTCCATCCTCAAGTTGTCCCGAAACCCAAATCCAATCCAGAGTTGTTTTGAACCTCCAAGTAGCTCCGTTGAAAACCCCAAATCCAAATCTTCTATTCCTTACCCATCACGTTTGAATGAGCAAAGCTCCGCGAAAAAGCCGGTCATCAAATGGACAAATTTTTCAAATTTTCCAAGAACTACATTTTGACATAAGCTTTATGGATGCTATCATGATGATGCCCAAGTTTGCATCAACTCTCAAACACATGTTAAGCAACAAGGAAAACTGCTTGAAATGGCTAAAACTCCTTCGAACGAGAACCGCTCGCAGTTATCATAAAGAAGCTTCCCGAGAAGCTTGGAGATCCCGGAAAATTTCTCTTACCTTGTGTATTTCCGTGAATGGTTGAATGCTTTGCCTTAGCCGATCTTGGTGCAAGCATCAACTCGATGCCTCATTCAAGATGGAAGAAACTTTCTCTCCGGACCTTACTCCTACATGCATGACTCTCGAGCTTGCAGATCGTACAATATCCCGTCCACTTGGCATTGCCGAGGACGATTTTGTGAAAGTAGGAAAGTTCCATTTTCCGGTGACTTTGTAGTTGTTGATTTCGATGCCGATCATCGGGTTCCTCTCATTGTTGGACGAGGATTCCCGAGAACGGGCCGTGCTCTCATTGATGTATTTGAGCAAGAAATCACATTACGTGTTGGTAATGAAGTCATCACCTTTAACCTTGATCAAACTTCGAGGTACTCCGCAAACTATGATTCCGAGTCGGTTAACCGAATAGATATCATTGATGTTGCTTCAAGAGTACTCTCAAGAAGTTCTTGGTTATGATCATAATTCTTCGAGTGATAATCTCACTCATTCATCTCAACCCATCATTGCCAATTCTACTCCTTCTCTCACTCCGCTTGAGGAAAGTGACTTCATCTTGGAAGAGATTGAAGCATACTTGTCTAGTGATTCGGCTCCATGGGAAATTGATCACGCCCAATTGACATCGAGGAGATATTCTTCTCATTGAGAAGTTGCTTAATGATGATCCATCATCACTCCCTCCCGTCGAAGCTTCATAACAAGGAAGTCAAGTCGGTTGAGAAAATCAAGAATTTCCCGAGGTTGAACTTAGGACTTACCACCTCATCTCGAGTATGCATTTCTTGAGGGTGATGATAAATTACCCGTCATTATTGCTCGAGATTTGAGTAAAGATGAAAAGATTGCTCTCATAAAGGTCTTGAAGTCACACAAGCAAGCAATTGCTTGGAAACTCTCCGACATTAAGGGTATCAACCCCGAGTTTTGTACTCACAAAATCTTGATGGAGGATGATTTCAAACCAGCAGCTCAACATCGAGAGAAGTGAATCCAAAATCCATGATGTTATTAAACAAGAGGTTCTCAAACTTCTTGATGCGTGATTAATTTACCCGATCTCGATAGTCCTTGGGTTAGCCCAATTCATTGTGTTCCTAAAAGGGTGGCATAATTGTTGTCACAAATGAAGATAACGAGTTAATTCCAACTCGATTGGTAACGGATGGCGTGTTTGCATTGACTATCGCAAGTTGAATGACGCCACCAGAAAGACCATTTTCCTCTACCCTTCATGGACCAAATGCTTGAGAGATTAGCGGGAACGAATACTATTGTTTCCTAGATGGTTTCTCGGGTTATTTTCAGATCCCCATTGATCCACGGGATCAAGAAAGACCACATTCACCGCCCATACGGAACTTTTGCCTACAAACGTATGCCTTTTGGCCTATGTAATGCTCCCGCACGCTCCAACGATGTATGATGGCCATTTTCCACGACATGATCGGGAAACAATGGAGGTGTTTATGGATGACTTCTCGGTCATTGGGGACTCGTTTCAAACATGTCTCTCCCATTTAGAAAAATGCTAAAACGGTGTGAAGACACCAATCTTTGTCTAAATTGGGAGAAGAGCCACTTTATGGTCAAAGAAGGCATAGTCCTTGGCCATAAGATTTCAAAAACGGGATTGAGGTCGATAGAGCAAAAGTCGATGTTATTGCTAAATTGCCTCATCCTACTACCGTCAAAGGTATTAGGAGTTTTTAGGTCATGCCGGTTTTATCGCAGATTCATACAAGATTTTTCTAAAATCGCCTGCCTATGACCCATCTTCTTGAAAAAGATGCTCCTTTTATCTTCTCACCGAGTGCATCAAGCTTTTGAAACATTAAAGAAAAAGCTATCAAGCACCCATTCTCGTTGCTCCCGATCGGGACTTGCCTTTTGAGCTCATGTGCGATGCAAGTGATTTTGCTATCGGTGCGGTCCTAGGGCAACGAGAGCCAAGCATTTTCACCTATCCACTACGCGAGTAAGACTATGATCAAGCTCAAACCCATTACACCACCACGTAAAAGAGCTACTAGCCGTGGTGTATGCGTTTGAGAAGTTTCGCCATACTTAATCTTGACCAAATGCGTGGTGTATACGGATCACTCGGCTCTCAAATATCTCTTTGCAAAACAAGATGCAAAGCCGAGATTGCTCCGTTGGGTTCTCCTCCGCAAGAATTTGATATCATTATACGTGATAAAAAGGAGCCGAGAACCCGTCACGATCATCTGTCCCGCCTAGAAAACCCTCACCAAGATGTTTTCGAGAAAAGGAAATAAATGAAACATTTCCTCTCGAGACACTCAATGCGGTTTCTTTTCGTGGAAACTCTACTACCCCATGGTTTGTCGACTTCGCAAATTACCATGCGGGTAACTTCATAGTGAAAGGAATGTCGACCCAACGAAGAACAAATTCTTCAAGGATGTTAAACATTACTCGGGACGACCCTACTTATTCAAAATCATGCGGATCAAGTCATCCGACGGTGTGTTTATGGACGAAGCTATGGACATTCTCAAAGCTTGCCATGCCGGACCCACCGGGGCCATCATAGTCCAAACTACACCGCCAAAAGGTGTTTGATTCCGGTTTTATTGGCCCACTATTTATAAGGATGCCCACGAATTTGTCAAAGCATGTGACGCTTGTCAACGCCACGGAAATATCTCTCAAAGAAATGAAATGCCGCAAAACGCCATTCAAGTGTGTGAGATCTTTGACATCCGGGCATTGACTTTATGGGGCCATTTCCATCATCTCGAGGAAACAAATACATACTTGTGGTCATTGACTATTTGTCAAAATGGGTTGAAGCGAAAGCTTTACCTACCAATGATGCCCGAGTTGTTGTGAAATTTTAAAATCTCTTTTGCTAGGTTTGGAACTCCACGAGCTATAATCGCGATCGTGGTACGCATTTCGCAATGACCAATTTGATAGAGTCATGCAAAAGTATGGTGTAACCCACCGCCTCTCATCGCATACCACCCCAAACAAGTGGGCAAGTGGAAGTTTCCAACCGTGGTATAAAAGAATTCGAAAGGACGAGGGCGAAAACCGTGCATCCCGGTCGGATAAACTAGATGACGCTCTCTGGCCTTCCGATAAACTTATAAAACACCCATCGGTGTACTCCATACAAGCTAGTGTACGGAAAGGCATGTCATCTGCCGATTGAGCTTGAGCACAAAGCATACCGGGCCTTGAAACATGCAAACTTCGATATTCGAGACGGTGGTGATCACGTAAAAGTTCAAATGAATGAACTAAATGAACTCCGTGATCAAGCATACGAGAACTCTTTGATCTATAAACAAAAGACAAAGAAGATTCATGACTCAAAATCAAGAACCGCGTTTTCAACGTCGGTGATCGAGTCCTTCTTTTCAATTCAAGATTGAAGATATTCTCGAAAAACTCAAATCCCGCTGGTCCGGACCATTCACCATCACTAAAGTATTTCCTTACGGAACCATTGAGTTATCTCAACCCGATGGTCCAAATTTTAAAGTGAATGGTCATCGATTGAAACACTATTTTGGAGAGGACATTCCACCCGTGGTTGTCCCGGATCTACAAACTTTCCCCATGAACCAATGAATGCGGGATCGAGTCAAGCTAGCGACTCGGTAATCAAAAACAAGAGCACACCATATGGGTTTTCACCCATATTTCGACTTCTTTCTACTTTCTACCACCCTAGTGTGGGAGTTGCCCCATTGTTGTATATAAGTTTCAAAAAAAAAAAAAAAATCATCAAAATAAAATAATGGCCGTAGTATTTCCTTTTACGTTCTATGTTTCGCATAACAAATTTACTTTGAATATTGAGGGCAATATTCATTTCTAGTGTGGGGAATTCTCACGAATTTTATCATGTAATTATACCACCCAATTCCCCATTTTTGGCCAAATTTTTTTTGGAGTAAGTGTTTTCACTTACTCAAAGAAATGGTAATCATCCGCCATGTCTAACCCACATAAGGATTGGCTAATCCAGAGCAAACGGCTCTTGGTAAAGATATCTCAAATCCGCTTATGGCTTGCAATTTGCCCAAAATTGTATGGTGTTCACCACCATATCTTTAATTAGTGAAGAGTTGGCTAGCCCGCAAGTTTATGGCTTGTGGTAAAGGCGCTTGGAAAGCCATAATTGGTAATCGACTCACCAAAGATAATATTGATAATTTATCTAAGAGTTGGCTAGTCCGTAGCAAACGGCTTCGTAAAGACAAATCAAAACCGTTGAAAGTCGGTGATTTGCTCAAAATCATTTGGTTATCATTGTACCAAGGTTCTTACTTGAATCGAAACAATTGGCTACCCGTAAGTAATGGCTTTTGGTAAAGAGATGAAATCCATTAAGTTTTCTCAAAAGATTGCTAGGACTAGCAATATCTTAGTGTGGGGATTGATGAGTGTGCAAATACTCATCATTTTTATACCTTTAAACTGCAAAAACATCCGAAAACACTCGAAATGCATCAAAATGATAAAAATATCACAAATAAGTGTTTTATGTGTTTCAAATGCAAAAATACCAAAATCGATGAAAACGTATCAAGTTTGCATAATTGGCGCTTTAGTCCCCAAGTTTCAAAAGTTGTCAAAATAGTCCCCGGTCATTCCAAAACTTATAAAAAGTCATAAAGGTCCTTGGGATTCACAAGTTGTAAGAAATTGTCCTTTGAAGTTTAAAATCACAATTTACAACTTTGGTCCCTCAACTTTACAAAAGTGTCAAAATCACCTTGGGTGTTTAAAATAGAAATTATTCAAACTACACCCTTGTACTATTCAAATGTGGCATATTTGGTCCTTATATGATAATTTTGAGAAAATTACAAGTTTGGTCCCTGAGTTACAAAGTTGGCGCTTTTGGTCCTTGGATTTATAAAATGGAATTTTATGCAATATTGGTCCTTGTACTAACCATTAATTGCAAGTTTAGTCCTTGTGTTAACTTTGGAAAAGTTTCAACTTCAGTCCTCAAAAATCGAATATTACATGAATGGTCCTTGGGCTTATATTTCTACAAACCAAACGGACCCTTTATATTATTTATCCAAATCCAAATCCCCAAGCCCAATACTCACCGCCCAAACCCAAAATAAGCCCAAGCCCAACTCCACTTGAACCTCGAGCCTTGGACCTTGACCTTTTGATCCACCACCAAATCCATTTTAAACCCCTCAAATGAACCCTCTCATCATAAAACATGGTCAACGAAAGTCAAATACCATTGCATTTAATGCTCCCACCATCAAACACTCCAACCTCACCCATCAAACCACCATGGTTTTCAATTCCACCTTTCCTCCATATCTACTTCCTGCTTGTCCACTCCCTACACCTCCACAAACATCCAAAACATCTTTAATTGCAAATACCGCTTAAGTGACTTTTACCACTTTTCCACTCGCTTTTAAAGGCTATGATGAATTTGAGAAATCCAATGGTTGGAAAGAGGTGGGAAAGACTCGAGATGTCGACAAAGTCTCTAAAGATCATAATAAAGAAGGAGAAGGAGCAGTGTAGAAGAATATCTAGTGTAATTTAGTTAATTTTATGTCGCTTTAGTTAATTTTCAAATTTCAAGTGTATGTTTTAAGCTTTCAAGCACTTTATTATCAATTTTAGTGTATTTTAAATCTTTTCAAGTCATCAATTTCAAGTTTCAATATCATTTTCGGTTTATGCAAATTTTCAAGTTCAAAATCTCAATATGAGTCAAATGTTGTTATTAGTTGTTGTTTTGGACTTATAAGCTCACATAAGCTCCTAGAAAGCTTAATAAAGCTTTTAGAAACCATAAAACTCGCTTTAGTATAAAAAGAAAAATTACCAAAAATACCAAAAAAAAAAAATTAGTTAAAAATAAAAATCAATGGAAATGAAGATCAAAATTTGAGCAGGGTGAATATTGATTGCCTTGGGTTTAGAAGCTTCGTGGAAAGCTATAGGTTGTGTTCTCGTGCCTTGGTTCTAAGTTTTCACTTGGTTTCTATCTTGTAAGCCTTTTGCTCAATTTTAGCATTTTATTGTTAAAGTCATTAATTAACTTTAAGCTTTGTGTTTTATGTTTCTTAGTGGTAGTTAAGTAGAATTAACCATTAAAACCATTTGCTTGTTCATTAGAATTTGTAATTGTTAAAAATTGTAATTTGACAGCTTAATATAGCATAATTGTCATTTCCTAGTTTTATGTCATTATTGTTGTTGTTTTATGCTTCTTCGCCTCATTAAGTGATAATATAAAGTCTTTAATCAATTGCATGGTCTTAATCTGTAAACTTTTGAAAATCACAAAATCGCTTAGTTTAAAGGTTGTTTGGATTTGTGAGTAAACCTGTGTTAGAGGTTGTTTGTGTTGTTGTTTGTTGTTGTTCTGTGTCACATTAGGTCAAAATAACTCAGTTCAACCATAAAATCTAGTGCTCATTTGTGAAAAAGTCAAAATAGCCTTTGATCACTCCTTGTTCACCAACTGTGTAGATTTCATGTTTCATAATCATGGTTCTGTATTCATAAGTTGTTATTGTTGATCAAATCAATCTTAATCCACCTTAATACAACATAATCAGTGATTAGGATTGTTCCAAAGTTCATTTTAGTCAACTTTTTAGTTTATCTTAAAAAGTCAAAATTTCAGTTTTGTAGTTTTGAATAAAATAGATAATTTTATGTAGGATTTAATATTGAGTTTCATGCTTTGTGCTTTTGGGATATTAACATATAGCTGCTCACCTTTATCATAATATTTTTATATTTTCTAGTTAGCTTATTTAACAGCTTATTTCTTAGCTTCTTTTAAGACCTTTTCTAAAATAGTGCCCTGTGCACAGTTGAGTAGACCATTTTCATAAGCTCACACAGAGCTTATTAGTTAGCCTAAGCTTGTGTATTTTGGTTCTTTGAAAGCTAACCTAGCTGACTTGAAGATCCAAGCTTATTTTTCCACTTTCTAGCTTATTTAATAGGGTCGCAAGTAGCTTTTTGTTTGTCCCATTTCGTGTACACTAAACTACTCGAGTGATTTACAAGCTCTTTCACAAGCTTGTCATAAGCTTATTAGTGAGCCATAGTGTGTGAGCTTGGACTTTTGGAAAGCCCACCACTCATCTTGACACCTCGCCTTTGTTTTGAGCCTTTAAGCTTATTTAATAAGCTAAAATTGCTTTAGAAATGGTCAGCAGCCTGTTTGGTTAGTAGGTTTAGCATAAGTGCTTATTTGCTTATTTATAGCTTATCGGTGTGATTCCTTTGTGCCTTTTAGCTTCATCTAAGTTCCTTTAGCTTGTTTGTATCTTATTTCACTTTTGGTTCCAACTGCTTAGCTTATTTAGCTTATTTGAGCTTAAAACATCAAAATAAGCTCAAAAGCTTAATCATTGAGATCATAAGCTCTCAAACCGCTTATTTTTAAGTTGTAAAATTTTGTCTTTATTAAAGTTGCTTAATTTCAGTAGTTAAATAGTTTTGTAAAAAAAAAATCACAAAAACATCATTTTAAAAATAGTGATAGCATTTATTTAATAGAAATTAGCTTTTTAATTTTCTTTTCACTTATTATTAAGCACTTTCTGTTTTTATAATTTTCTTAGTCTATGTCACCATAGGATAATTTTATAAAAATTTCATAATTTTCCTAGCTTGTTTAGTATTTATTAGAATTTAAAATAGTTAAAAGTATTAAATAATTAATAATAAATAAATAAAAACATAAAAATATCTTTTCAGTTTTAAAATTAGTTTTATAATATTTTAGATTTTTCTAAGTTAAAATTTCATTTTCCAGGTTAATTTTATATTTTCTTGTATTTAAGTGTATTTTAAATAATTATAGTAATTAATTAATAATAAATAGATAAAAAGTGTAAAAATATATTTTCATTTTTAAAATTAGTTTTATAATATTTTAGATTTTTCTAAGTCATAATTTCATTTTTCTAGCTTTATTTCATATTTTCTTATATTTTAGAGTATTATTAAATAGTTAAAAATAGTTTTTAATTAATAATAATTAAATAAATAGTTATAAAAATAATTTTAATTTTCCAATAATTTTCTTTTATTATTAGGATTGTAAAATATCATTTTCATATTTATAGGTGTTTTATTTATTTAAAAATTCACGTTTTATTTTGTGCGCTTACGTAAAATTTAATAAACGTACGTGATTTACGTTTATTTAATCGATTGTTGTGCTTTATAGTTCGTATCCAAATACAATTCCAATCAATCAAGAGTGTAATTATCAAGCAAAATCCTTACCGATCATTATCCTTAGTGATCATTCGACATCCGAAAGTTTTGAAACACCATTAATCCTCCGGGGACTTAACGACCGGGAATCCACTATATTCCAAAGGAAATTGCATTGGTTTTAGACTGACTTGAATTTTATTACGGTTGACCATTCACAAGTGGTTGACTTGTGTAATAAACTTGACTCGAGCACGTCTTCCAAATATTTGAATGGTTCGCTCACTCGACCATCGGTTTGAGGATGATATCCGTACTCATGTCTAGGTTTGTTCGAAGGCGCCTTGGAGTATCGCCGAAGTTTGAGGTAAATCTACCATCTCGGTCGATATGATAGAGATTGGTGCACCGTGTTTTGAGACTATTTCCTTGACGAAAGTCGAGTCACCGATCCATCTTGTAAGTCTCTTTGATTGGTATAAAGTGTGCGGATTTTGTGAGGCGATCCACTATGACCCGAGATGGAGTCATAACCGCTGGATGTCTTTGGGAGTTTAGTGATAAAATCCATTGTGATTCGCTCCCATTTCCATATTGGAATCTCGGGTTGTTGTAAGAGACCGGATGGTTTTGGTGTTCACCTTCACTTTGGAACAAGTAAGGAATTTATCGACGTGGGTGGCAATGTCGCCTTTCATGTTTGGCCACCAAGAGTAGTTTTAGATCATGATACATCTTATCGATCCTGGATGTACGGAATATTTGATTTGTGGGATTCAAACATGATTAAATCTCGAAGCCACCATAAAGTGGTAACCAACTTCGTCCTTGAAGCATAAAGTTCCGTTTTAACGAGTTTCAAATTTCTTCAGTATCATGCCGTCCAATTTCTCCTTCTCAATGTCTTGTTGTTTCACCGCCTTGCTTGAGCATTGAGTATTTGAGCAGGAAATTTGAATTGATGGTTAGGACTAAAGCTCGAACTCGTAGAGGTTTAACCCTTTCCTTCCGCTCAGGGCATCTCGCTACTACGTTGGCTTTTCCCTGATGATAGCGAATGTCGCAATCATAGTCACTCAACAATTCTAGCCATCGCCGTTGCCTCATGTTTAATTCCTTTTGATCAAGAATGTGTTGAGACTTTTGTGGTCGGTAAACACAAGACATCTAGTACCGTGATAGATAGTGTCTCCAGATTTTAAGTGCAAAGACTATCGCTCCTAACTCCAAGTCATGAGTATTGTAGTTTTCTTCATGTTTCTTGAGTTGTCGAAGCATAAGCCATGACTTTTCTCGCTGCATGAGTACGGCTCCTAATCCTTGGTGTGAAGCATCGCAATAGACTACAAAATCTTCAATCCCATCCGCAATGCTAGAATAGGGGCACTACAAAGTTTTTGTTTTAGGATTTGGAAAGCTTCTTCTTCATCTTCGCTCCGTATGTACTTCTTGTTTTCCGAAAGTTAGCGTAGTCAAGGGTTTGGCTATTGAGGAAACCCTTCAATAAACCTTCGATAATAATCCGCCAAACCTAGAAATTGACGAATTTCAGAGGTGTTGTAGGTGTTGGCCAATCCTTGATAGCCTCAATTTTGCGGGATCAACATGTAGACCCGCATATCGATAACATGCCCAAGTAATTGTATCGACTGAATCCAGATTCACATTTAGAGAATTTTGCGCACAACTTCTTTCTTGAGTAACTCTAAAATCGTTCTCAGATGATCTTTATGTTCTTCTTCGCTTTTGGAGTATATGAGAATATCATCAATGAATACTATCACGAACTTGTCCAAGTATGGCTTACACACCCGATTCATGAGATCCATGAATACTGCTGGTGCATTCGTCAAGCCAAACGGCATTACTTGGAACTCGTGATGACCATAGCGAGTTCTAAAGGCTGTTTTTGGAATGTCTTCTTCTCGAACCTTAACTTGATGGTAACCCGATCGAAGGTCTATTTTTGAATAATAGGTCGAACCTTGTAGTTGATCGAATAGATCGTCGATTCTTGGCAAAGGGTATCGGCTTTATGGTTAATTTGTTTAGCTCACGATAGTCGATACACATTCGTAATGATCCATCTTTCTTTTCACGAACAAGATGGAGCTCCCAAGTGAGGAACTAGGCCTGATAAACCCTTGTCCGAAAGTTCTTGTAGTTGATTGGCCGCCTTGCATCTTGGATGGTGCTAGTCAGAGGCGCAGGGCACCGCGCCGCCCCGGCACTAAATCAATGTGAAACTCTACTTGACGGTATGGTGGAAGACCCAAGTCTTCGTGGAAAACTTCGTGAAATTCACGAGCGATAGGAACGCCTTCAAGTCGTTTTTCTGGGATTCCTTCTCAAGACATGAGCTAGAAATGCATAACATCCTTTTCAATGTAGTTCATGGTTTTCATACATGAGATGATGTTTAACGAGTTCCACTTTGATCACCACAGATGACCAAAGTTTCATTGTTACAAGGAATGTGAACAACTTTTTCGCCACGTATGATGTTGGCTCGACAGTTTTGACAACCAATCCATGCTAATAACAACATCGAAACTTCCAAGTTCGATCGGCATGAGATTGATGTCGAATGGATGATCTAAAAGGTCGAGGTACAGCTTTGAGTACAAGATTGGTGTTTACTAAGTTTCCATTGGCTAATTCAATACTATAGTAGTATCCATAGTGGTTGGTGCAATATTAAGTAAAGGTGCAATTTTGGAAGATATAAAGCTCATATCAAGACCTAATCGAATAAGACCTTAACAAGATGATTATCGAGTGTAAACGCACAGTGACTACTTTCGGGTCTTGTTGAGGTTCATCGTTGCCCATAACATAGGCTCTACCACGAGCATCTCCGCCTTGTTGGCCACGGTTTTGAGGACAATTAGGTTTGACATGTCCTTTCTCCACACCAAACATGTAACTATCGGTTGAGGATTAGCCCCGTAGCCACAACTTTGCTTCTATAGTCTTTAGCAAGATGTCCCGGTTTTTCACACTTATGACTTGGTCGGGCAAGGACCCATATGATGGTAGTTGCATTTATTGCACTTTGGGTAGGTTCCACCATAATTTCCTCCACCGGTGTCGCAACATGTCCGCCGAGGCTTTTGTCTTTTGTTTTGTTGTCGATGGTGTCAGGTGTTACGATTTTGGTTGTTGGAAGGGTTTTTGGTTGTTATCCCATTGTCGCTTGTTTTGTTGTTTCGCTGTTGTTGTTGTTGGTATGGTTGTTGTTATTACGGTAGTTGGTGTTGTTAGTGGTAGTGTTGTTATTGAGATTCTGTCTTTGGGTAGCTCCTGATCGAACCACTTGATCCATGAGACTTCGAGACATTAGCATAGCATCATCAAATGACTATGGATCAAACGATGTCACGTTTCCCTGGATGATAGGAGTAAGTCCCCATATATATTTCTCTAACAGCTTTTCAGTTGTTGGAACCATTGATGGACATAGTATCGCCAATTCTTGAAATTGACGGTTGTAAGTAGCAATGTCAACACCTTTGAGAACATGGTTCCAGAATTCCACTTCCAATTTCTGTATCTCACTACGAGGGTAATACTCCTTGATCATTAAACCTTTTAGAGCAACCCAAGAGATTTGATAAGCACTCATGATGCCTATTGGTCGAAAGCAACCCATTCCACCATGATAATGCCCGATCCAAGAGTGTACAAGTGGCATATTGAACCTTGTCACTTTTAGCGCATTTGTCGATTGAGAACACAGATTCCATTCTTTCAAAACAATGAGTTAAACCCACTGGCCCTTCCTCAACCCTTGAAATTCAAGGGTTCGCAACTCATAAATTCTTTGTATGAGCAACCTCTAGTTGCACTATGCAGCGAAAGCCTAGCAATGCAAGTGGCCGGTCGCGGTTGTTGCGTGAATGTATCGGCGACTTCAATGCAGCAGCAAATTTTACAACGGCTATGGTCGCCGTTCGCGTTACTGTCGCATTCACCGAGTAGTAATCATTCGCTCAATGGCGTATGGAGTCATTGGTCGAGGTGCTTTTAGCTTTTTTGGCGCATGATTCTATCAAAAGAGATATCAAGAGTTATAAAAGATCATGATTTTGATGGAAGGTTAGAAATAATAAAGTTTGGAGTTTTAAACCATAACACATGATAGCATAAAACAAGAGTTTTATTCACATAACGCTGATTGATTTACAAAATCGAAACCTATTACAAGCTTCTTCAAAATTTACTAACTAAAACTTTCAGCTTAGTAATTTCAACGCTTTACTATCGCTAGCTATTACATGAGTTACATAGATGATGAGTGTGTAAATACTCATCATTTTTAACAACCGAATCGCAAAACGCTTAAAAATGCTCTCGAATGCATCAAAATATCGAAAATATTCCAAAATTGCATTTTATATGTTTCGATGCAAATGTTTAAAATCGATGAAAAATGAGCAAAGTTTGCATAATTGGCGCTTCATTCCCCAAGTTTCTAAAATTGTCAAAATAGTCCCCGAGTCCTAATTTCAAAGAAAATCACCAAAGGTCCTTTTAAATCATAACTTGTCAAAATTAGTCCTTTGGTGAAAATGTCAAAAGTTTGAGAAAATTACAAGTTTGGTCCTCCAACTTTGAAAATTGGCAAAATGGCCCCTGAAAACTGGAAATGGCAAGATTGGTCCTTGTACTTTTGAGATTGTCATTTTCAGTCCTTGAAGCAACCTTGTTGAATTGGCGTGATTGGTCCTTGATTTTCGAAAATTGCATAACAAGTCCTTGTTATTTAAAGCCTAAAGCCAATGGACCACACAAGTCATTTCGACCCCTCGCCCGCTGTTGGACCCCTCGCATTTTGAACCCTTCACTTTATAATATTTAACCACCGGTCAAATTGGGTCAAACCCTCACGGTTTCTTTCCTCCATCATGTCCCTCGCAACCTACACCTCCGCAAACCAAGCTTTCCATGTCCCCCAGCTCACCTTTCCTCTCTCCTCACACTCCACCTACACAACTCTACAAACAATACAATGATTACTTCCTCCTTTTGCACTCAATCTCACTAAACCGCCAAAAATCCTTTTTCCCGCCAAAAGCCATCAATGGCTAAAACCTCCCAACTCATCCAAGTGGTCGATTTATGCGGATTTGCAGAGAGAAGAAGACAAGGGAGTATAAAAAGGAAGGTTGAAGCAAGTTTGAGAGGTAGTTAGCTTTTTATTTTTTTCTAATGTCGTTTTTCAACTTAATGTTTTAGTTTTAGATAAAATGTTGTAATTTTAGTTTCCGTGTATCATATGTAGTTGAAACATCTTTGTATGTGCTGAGTTTAAATTCAAGTCTTTATATAAATTCCAAGTTTATTGTTAATCGTGGAAGTTTTCGCTTCAAAGTTTATGTCCAAGCCTCTAGTAAGCTCATTTTAAAATCAAATAAGCTCATTTAAGCTTATCATAGCCTTTGTATGCATGCTAACCAGCTTTTAAGCAATCTTGTAAAATGGTCAACAAAAGTCAACGAAAGGCAATGATGAATAAAGGATACCGGATCGGGTTAAATTGCGAATCGGTTCAGATTGGGTTGTATCCGAGCATAATGTGATGGGAGAATGGGTATTGGTCATGAATTGTTCTCGCTAATTCTAGCTTAGCTTGGATTCTTGTAAGTTTTTCATTTTAATCCCAATTTTAGTCTAGTAGTATGGATTAGTTGCTAATGTTATTTTGTGTTGATGAAATTCTATTATGTTGATTATGTAAGTAGTAAGCAGTTAGATAGCTTATTTTGATTAACAGCTGTTCAAATCTGCTGAATCACATCATTTAGAAATTGTTGTTCGAGGTCAGTAGATCCGTCTCTGAGCTTTAGTTAGGTTTATTGCATACCACTTAAATCATTGAAGTTAGTTGCAACTTGTTAGTGTGATTTGGTTGTTTAAAGCTACATTGCATTCCATTAAGGAGTTGTTTGGTTTATTTTGTAAACCGAGTTAGAGGATAAACCGAGTAGAGATGTGTTTGTTCTAGCTCTCTTTGGCCATAAGTAACTCATTTCAAGTTTAGCTTTGCATCTCTAACCTCTCTTAGTCAAATCTTTTAAAATCGCTTATTAACCGCTACTTTGCTCACATAAGTTGGAGAAATTTAGCATATAGGATTAGAAATAGATAAATGAGCTTGCATTAGTCTCATTTCATTACAATTCATCATTTACAAGATTTAAATCCGCTTTGAATCTCATTTTAGTCAACATTTTAGTTTTACCATGAAAGTCAAAAGTTGCTAAATGGATTTTCACCCAACTTCGAGATTTTTCACAGCTTCAATCTTGAATCAAAATCATTGAAATCATGGGGATCACAAGTTCAAGAGGGTCTAGTTTGGTAATATGAATTTTGCTAAATTTTCTCAAGTCCTTTCAAGTTCCATGTAAGTCGTTATATAAGCTCCATTTGCCTCATGACAGGGATTATCACCAAAATGCTTTTTTCCAGCTTTTTGAGCTTACTCAAGGTTCATAATCGCTATCGTGGTCTCCTTTTTGGTTTACTAGGTCTCACCGTGTCTTGTTCAAGTTCCATTTGTTGGTTTCCTTGTTTCCGACTTTATTTTAGTGCTTATTTCCTAGTCGCAGTAGAATTCTCTCACCTGCTTTTAGCTTAAAGTTCATTTCATCAAATCTGTGCTATTTGCTATTCCAAAGGTTAGGGCTTGTTGTAATCATTGCATTTGGTTCTTGCTTATTTAAGCTTTTGTTTTAGTCAGGTGCTTATTGGTCTTCAATTGCTTATTCAAAGTGCTTATTTACAAGCACTTGCAAGAGCAGTTTCATTTTCCTCCAAACAACCTCCTGTTTTTCTATTTTTCCTTTATTCCTCATATTATTTTAGAGTTTTCCTGAATTTTCAGATTTTTCTAAGTTTGTTTGCTATTTTTCTTAATTTAAATTAGTTTTTAAGCATTTTTAATTAGCTTTTAATACAAAAAATTAAGAAAAGGTTCAAAAAATAATTTTTCATTTTCTTAAGTTAAGATAAATATAAAAGACAAAAATATTTTTCTAGATTTTTCTTAGTTGAATTTGTATTTTTAAGTAATTTAATTAGTTTTAATTCATAGAAAATTCAAAAATAATCGAAAAATACGAAAATAGTTTTGAAAATTCTATTTTGATATTTTAGATTTTCTAAGTCTTAATTTTATTTTTCCAGCTTTATTTCCTAATTTCTTGTATTTTAGGCTATTATTTAATAGTTAAAATAGTTTTAATTAATAATAATTAGATAATTAGTTATAAAATAATTTTCTTTTTCTAATAATTTTCTTTATCATTAGGTTTGTAAAACATCATTTTCATATTTTTAGGGTTATATTGTGTAAGTTTCACATTTTAATCAGACGTCACAGTAGTTTTTAATTTCGCTTTTATAAAAACATAAAACAAAACATCATTTTATATATAGTGATAGCGTTTATTTAATAGATTTTATCTTTTAATTTCCTTTAATCCGTTGTAATTTGTTGGCTTTTTTCAGTAGTTATAATCATTCCCAATCCTTTTTCGCTCAAATTTCTCGATCACTTTACGCTTGATAATCCATTGTATAGCTGGGACATAACGACCTGGAAACCCTATACTCCTCGATCTTCATTGAGTTCGTGCTTGAGCGCTTTAAGTCGATTACGATCGCTATTCACAAGTGGCGTGCTCGAGTGATTTAGCTCGATCGTCACGCACGCATCAATAGAACTAACTCGATTCTAATCGCTTTAGTGATTACAAAAGATTACTATTAATATGCTAATCTATTTTGCTTGGTGGTTTTTGGTGGTTGAGAATTCCCTTTGACCGCAAGAGCATCAATACTATTATTGTCCGATGCGGCACATATCGGGTATGTATTTGCAATCCATGATCGTAATTGGTGTAGATCTCTCTCTAGCCTATTCTCGATCAATCCTTGCAAAGTCATTACCGATTTGAGTGGATGTTAATCGATGTTCGAGTATATTGATTTCTATGTTGTGTTTCCTTTCTCGCCGCTCATTGTTATAATTTTCTTCGAGGATGTATATCTCGAGGTGCCTCGCAGCTCTCTCACCTCATCTCTGGGCCTTAGAAGTTTCGCTTTACGCAATTTCATTTCTTCGATAGATTTTGGTAATGTCTTGTAGTTCGTGCATTTTCATTTGAGGCAATATAGGTCGATTGGGAGAGGGTTTCATGGCCATTGCTCAGTAGGTTCCACCATCCTCATGTGGATGTTGGTCCTCGAGTAGAGTAGCAAGATTTGGTTCTAAGAGGTTTCCGAGGCGGGAGGCGGTGATAATGGTGCTACACCATATACATAGTTTTCCTCTTGATCATCCTCGATTCAACCCAATCTTCAACATTATATTCGGAGAACCCGGTACAACCGATCCTCTTCTTCTTCGTCCATATCCTCGTATGGTTCATCTTCGTAATCAACGACATCGAGGTAATCATCATTTATATCGTGAAAGTCAAGTTCGGAATATTTGGAATGTTTGGAATTGGTTCGGGTGATGCTTAACGCATTCTCGGAGATGCACGTACGTACATAGTGACTACAAAGGATATGATATTAAAATAGTTATAATATTTACTGGGAATGTTTTAAATAATTTAAGTGTATATATCAATATACTAATATGTTCATGTTATTATAACATGTCTTGAAAGTCCATAATCATCCGGAGGATGGAAGGCACGAGAACTAAGGCTATAAAATATTTTTGTTTGTAAAAGCGCTTATAGTTTAAGTCATAATTTAGACTCGCTTTCATAACTATGGCTCGTACCAATCTATAACACCCCAATTCATGAATGCAATGAATTCAAACGGGTATTACTTGATGGCACAACAACATAATAATAGAAAGCGATCTCTAAAAGAGTCGCTTTAAAAAGGCTTTATTATTCAAATATATCGAGTTTACAAAATAGGTTCCATTGATTACAAACACATCAATATAATTTTTTGATGTTTTGTGAATGATAAATTATTTATATATATAGCCTTCTTGATCTTGCCCTTCCGCGCGCCTTTCGACTTTATGGACCCGAATACATAAAGTAAAAACAACAACACAAAGGTCGATCAAATTATAGAGTTTGTTTGATGGTTGAACACATTATGTTGGTAGTGCGAGTTAATTTAACTCACACCAAGGTTTTGAAAAAATGCAGCTATTATTAGCCTAAGCATCATGCAATCAAGGCGTTAACGTGTTCCAAATTTAATTGGAGAAATTGTTGGTACGCGGCCTTAATAGGTAAAATTGCCATTTTACCTAATGTTACTCAAATATAGCGTTTGTTCGCCTTTAACGGCCAACACAAACGGGATTCGTCAAACCCAATAGATCTATTCACAATATTCGCTACCACCTCACATAGTGATTAATGATTCATGATTTTGGGACTTATGTTTGGCAAATGCGTAACTTAGTGCTAATAAAACAATCGATAAGCATACAGCTTGAAAGCAATATGTTCGGTTTAAAATAAAGCATGTATCTCCCCAAGGGTTTGTAAAACAATCAAGTAATAGAAAGTGGGCTATGAACTCACCAAGAGTTGATGATATTAAGTACTTTAACGGATGATGGATAAGTTTGAAGACTTCTACGCAAACCTAAAAATGAAATGTTGCGACTTAGGTTTGGAATAATGTTTAAGGAAACATAAACCATCCTATATATATTCTTATGTTGATCATGATGTAGTCAATTTATTATTTGATGTTTATAGAAAGATCTTTAATATGTGAAACGTATTTAGTTTATAGATATTGTACTACCGCTCGCCATCATAATTCAGAGGTCATGCAAGAACGATCGAGGAGCTAGGACACTTTAAATCGTGAATCCAAGAACTCGTCGATACGCTTTTACTCAAATGAAACCCCTCACATGAAGCTCCCTACTATTGTAGCACTTAGTAGATACAATATATGTTTTGAGTGAAGATTGTGATATAAATAAGTTTATCATGTTTTTACAAGTTCTCGCCGTTTCATAAATATGATTACCTTAGTTAATCTGCCTTGGGTAAACAAGCCTTGAGGCTTTAGCCATGGCCTTGCCGTGACTTTGGTCTTGACTACCATGGTCTTGAGACTCATCCTTGACCTTAGCCGTAGCCGTGGTCTTGGCTTATGGTCATTAGGCCGCTTGGTTTGTTTTAGTTGTGACAAAAGTATAGTTGTGAGACTATATTTACTATAGCTCGCTTTTGAAAGATTATGGCCTATTTATGCTTTCAAGGTCCCACTTCTTGGGTATAGAAGGAAAACGTTGTTCCACAACTTTCGTGTTTTAACTTTTGATGATTCGGACCGTAAGTATCACTTTTAAAACTAAGAACTCTTAACAAATTATATATGGCGCTTTGGCGTTTAGGTTTAGCTAACTTCTTTGCTTATAACTTTTGACTCGCTTTGTCCGCTTCGGTGATTCAAATTGAAATGTTTACCTTTTATCTTGTCTACCATATTATGTAAGTTAGAAAGTCCATATGTTACTGATTTTAATGGTCTCCATGTGCGTAATATGACTAGTTTACTAGTTTGTTACTTTTATGACAATATGTAAATTAAAACATGTGATTGAGTATATGTACATCATGAATCAACATAGTAACTATATATATAGCCCGAAATAGTTAAGATTATGAATAATAAAGATGAGATGATGGTGGTGATAAGTTGCTTACAACTTTTGGCTTTCAATAAGAAAGGAGTAACTTAGTAAGGATAGACTTCGATTGATCGCAGAAGACTTCGGATTGAGCTAGCTTTCCACACCTTGGCACCCTTGCAAACTTGAAGAGTTGGTGATGAAGTACTAAGTGACTTGAGTGGATCTAAACTCAAGAAGATCACTTAAACTTGCTAGAGATTTGATGTATTAGCTTGATCTTTGGAACTTTCTTGCATAAACTTGGAGTTTATAGATCAAATGATGGAAGATGTGAAGTTTTAGGGTATGAACGACCAAAATCAGTATGTGAGGGAGTTTATGATGTATTTCACTTCCTATTTATAGGAGGGTAAGTTTGGTTAACCATATATTGGGTTAAATATTAACCATGGTTAAGTTAGGACACTTGTAATCATCTAAATGAACCATGGTTAGGATTAAGCCACCAATATGATGACCCCTTTAGGTCAGTCTCAATGTGCCTAGGTGGCTTAGATGATAAGTTTTGATCTTATCTTGAGTTTAGAGTAAGTTTTGGTTAGCTAAATGCCAACCGTAAGTCGTTAGCCATAAACGAAAATCTGCATCGTAAAAATACGAAACTTGTGGTGAATGATGAGACTCATCATTATACTCCATCTAAAAATATAAAATGAGTGATAAGTCTCATTGGGTGCAAAACGCCGCTAAAGTCGAAATACGGTCAAAACGCGTAATTGCAGCTTATCTGAAAAGAACGAAATTTCGTGAAACGACCATGAATTTATTTAGAGAGACTAAAATTAGTCTAAAAGTGATATGAGATGTCAAAAGTTACACGATTTAAGCAAAATGTAGAACGATAAGGTTAATTCCTTTATGGTCAAAGGAGGAGGAAATATGTTTGACTTTTCCAAAAATGTAAAAGTGTCAAAAACATATTAGAAAACAAAGGCAAGAATCGTTAAGTCCGATGTAAGTAGAATTGTTTAAAACGTAAGTTTAGTTTTTCAACAGTAGGGCTTATTTGGTAACATAAAATAAATCTTAAAAATTCTCAAATTAATCATGAGTGATCTAAGAATTTATCTCGATGTTAGGAAATTATCTGAGTTGATTTCGTTATGCGCGCGATGTTTAAACGCCGTTCCGACCAAAATGAAACTTTATAACGATGTTTTCTTAATAATTTTGCGAAGATGATCTAACGATTGTCGAATTCTCGTGATATTACTAAAATAATTTATCTTACGAGAATGTGAAATAAAAATTTTACTTGATGAATAGTGAAAATGAATAGTAAATTCTCAAAAATGAAAAGTAACCTGAAAGAAAATGCGGGTGGTTACATGTGTGCCCCCACAGGCTCACTCACTTTTAGTCATTTTTGTACTAACCAACTCCCATAATCCAACAATTATATGGCAAAATAGTTGGCATACACTGATGATTGATTGTTTTTGTTTGTGTGCAATATATTTAATTCTTTTGTTATGCGTGGATGAAATCGGCACATGGACTGGTTCGTTAGTTTGTTTAATTTAAAGACATTTGTTTGGTTATGTTTAATCTCTTTTTTTTGACTATTTCATAGTCTGTTTGGTAATCACGATTCACAACCGTTGTTTTGTTCGACTTTGAGATTGATAACTGGTTTTATTAAAGGTTTTGTGGAGATTGGTATAACGGGATTTTTATTTTGGTTCATCTGTTATTGGTTTGGTGATTTGGAGCATCGACTTATTAATTCGATTATGTTGCATCGGTTATTATGGGTGCTTGTATGGGTACGTATTGGAATTGGTATTGGTTTTGGATCGGAAATTGGTATTGACACTGGCATAGTTGTTGATTGGTATCGGCATCGGCATCGGTATTGTTAGATAATATCGTTTCTTTGTATTGGTTTTGTGTTGGTGGTGATGATGCAGTAGTCTTAGCTAATCTGACTAAGTCTTAGTAGTCTTAGCTAATCCGACTAAGTCTTGAGTAGTTATGTGTTGCATCTCGACATCAACATGTTTGGTTCTGCCCGGTTTTGTCTGGTTTTGCATTTGTTTACGTTTGGTTCTGCATCTGTTTGATTTCACATGTGGTTCTACATCTGGTTCCGCCTCGTTTCATCTGCATTTGTCGGATTTGTCTACCTGCACTTGAATCTGCCTCTTTGCATCAATCTGCCTGGATATGCACGTGGTTCTACATTTGGTTTCACACGTGGTTCCGCATTTGGTTCCGCCTATTTTGTCTGAATCTGAATATGTCTGTCTGAATCTGAATATGTTTGTCTAAATCTGAATATGTCTCGAATCGCTCAACTGAATCAATCGTCACTCGTTTCTACTCGCTCATCTCGTAATTATGTTGTCTCATATGAGTATGCACCGCTTTCATACCGGGACCATTCGCTTATTTGCCTTTTTCGCTCTAGTTTATTTATGTATGACAAACTTTCAATGTTACCGCAGATCGCGAGTTCGGTAGAGAACGCTAGATAATAGCGCCATTGGTCCGGCCCACTTGTTTAGGCACGTATAGCTTTTAGGGTTTATGTCTTGTATTTACGTAGTACTATTTAATGTCTTTGTATTGTAACATTATATTTGAATCTGATTATTATATTTTCAATATTTCCTTTTGGTTTCTACAGAGATTAGTGTATGCGAAATGAGAGTGTATAATTGATAGAGAATTTAGTGAATAAACTTTTCTTTATTGATTTGACGATTATGAAGAGTTACTAATGAGATCAACTAAGTGACTAACCATCTCCTATTTATACATTATAAATTTTACAAGTTGATCATTTTTAAATCTAACAATTTTCCTTATTTAAATCTCTAGTTCATATCATAAATTATGTTGAGAAACTTGAGCACAACTTCTTTTGAGGAGAGTTGTTGGACTTGCAAAAGATAACTTAGAGAGCACGGGACAAAGTGTGTTGTTCATCTTGCAACAAGGATTTAGGAATTGGTAGCCTTAATTCCTCAAAGCTCGCCACGTTGACAAAATGGCGTGACAATTTAAAATGGATCACAAACTTGTTATGGCGTGATGTAATTCTCTCTATACATGGTCCGAATGGTGCCTTAGGACTGATTCTACGTCATATCGGCACTCCCAAAGCCCTTGGTCGCCTCTTATAAATCTATAGAAGTCACTCACAAAGACGAACATTGACTTAAACTCCATTTTCTTACGAAAAGTGGGTAATGGCTCCTCCTACGTGCTGCCATATTAAAAATATTTTCGTTAGGCCTCAACTGGAAATGTTTCGGAGTAAATGCCTACTCATCAAGGTTAATATTTATGTATGGTGTCTTACATTGGATTGTCTACCAACACAATGAAATCTTAACTCTGGTAGTATAGACCTCCACTAGCCTAGATGCCCCTTATATGGTAATCTTGAAACCGCACAACATTCATTCGTTGATTGTACATATATATGCAAAAGATTTATGGATCATGGTGAAGAACTGGTGGGGCAACGACCACCCAAAACAATTTCGCAATATTCTCTCTTGGAGCCGTTAGCCTCGAAACATTGACTAAGGTTTAGTTTTGACATGTACGTATTCCAATAACCTAGCCACTTTGAACTTCTGATAGGATAGATTAACGTATTTATTTAATCATACACGTAGAAAAATGGATGGATTAAAAGATGTAGATAAAAGGCATGGACATTGGATATCATAAAGAATGCATGGCAATATGGACACCAAATACTTTTGCATAATTTGCATGTGCGCCCCGCAATTTGAAAAATTTCCCAACCCCACAAAACAAATAAAGAAAAACTCGAATGAACCTCCTCCTGATCAATAGTTTGCCCAACACGTGGAATTCTAGGATCAGATCGAACCAAACTATACAAATCATTTCGATTTCGTCATGCAATAAAGCATAGATACTGATCGGCAAAGTACTAGATTAAGGGCTGAAGTCCCGTTATTAGTTAAGGTACCAAATTAAGGGTTGAAGTCCCGTATGCTCTGAATACAACAATGCTAATACAAATTGTTCGATTTGGTTTGTATAATAGTTAAGTCTTACGATATATAAATTAATGATTAGAAACAGGTCCTAGAAAGACCGAAAATCGGAAAATGTCATAGGGTTGGATTGGCGAGCGAAGTCACCATAGGTCCATACCTTTCTATATTCTTATATAGATTTATATGATTGGCGAGTGATCATGTACCCTCCGAATAGCTCGACGGATACCCCTTCGAGATGTGTCAAGCCCTTCCGCACGGCCGTTAGGTCTCCGAATATTCGGTGGCGCCAAACCATTCGCACACGAAGGTTACCTACGAATTCGCCATTCGAAGCCTTGCCCTTCTGGGTATGGTTGACAAAGGAGTAACGGATAGAGAACCCCGACTTGGTCAAACCCATGATCTCCTCTCTTTCCTCGACTTTCCCGCCAAGTTTGAGAACGCAGTCACTAAGCCCCAAGTAGCTAACCCACAAACACGGGACACCCATGTTTTCCGACATTTGCGCAGAGGTGCCCTCAACCCTATTTCTTCCACTATAAAAAGGTCGGACGGGCAAATGATTATGGTAAGCTCATTCAACACTCATCTCTTTACTTACACACACTTATACAACCATAACTCATACTTACTCTCACGGAGGTGGTTCGCAGGTCCAACCCCACAGTAATCACTTAACGTAGTGTCTTCATTTCTTATTCTCGTGAAAGACAATCTTGTTTGGAACATACACCCTCATACATTCGATCACCATTGAAGCCTCGGTAGTGCAATTTTTGCACAATCAACTGAGCAAAGTCATCATACATTTCTATATTCTTATGTATATCATTTTTCCTTTTACTAGAACTTGAGATGCTGATACTGGCAAATGCAACATAAGCTAATAATTGGACCTAGATAAATATGTATTGATAGAAAAAAATGTTGAGAAATCAAATAAACTTAGTCTAGTCCATCCTATCTTTTCTAAGGATAAACGGATTAGGTATTTCGCGACCTATTTAGGTTACTCAGGACACATGTATGTTGTTTAACTGGGTATACCTCGACTGTTTAGGCTAAATGTAATAAAGAAACTCCAAGACTATAATAATAACATCATCATCTAAGTTTTTTCTTTTTCTACAACCAATTTCACCACTAACTTAGTGTAATAAGACAACCAACTTCATCACCAACACATATCCCACTTAAACACAAATATACCTTGGGTGGCCAACCCAACTGTAAGGAGGACGATGAACCCACACAAGGTGCATTCTAAGGAAGTCAAATACCAAACTTGGGTAGCCAACCCACCATGGTAAAAAGAGCGATTGAGGGTGGCGATGTGTTGACTTTATCGACATCAACAAAGCATGCCCGGGACTACTACCTTGCCGTAAATCGATCGAAGCGGAGTCCTTAGCGAAGCTTCCGATCAAGTGTTTCCTAGATGCCATAAATGGTATCATCGTATCCAAATGGCAAAGGAGGACGAGGAAAAAGACAACCTTCTATACAAGCAAAGGTGTCTATTGTTATAAAATGCCCTTCTGATTGAAGAACGCAGGGCAACATACCAAAGGCTAGTAGATAAAAGCCTTCAACAAGCGAGATAGGCGTAAACTCGAGGCTACGCTGATGACATGGTCATTAAGAGCAAAATGGAGGAAGACCTACTCCTTGATGTCCAAGAGACCTTCGAATAGCTGCGGGCGATCAACATGGAACTAAACCCTAAGAAATGCTCTTTTGGTGTCGAAGAAGGCCAATTTCTAGGGCATTTGATTACAAAGCAAGGGATAAAAGCTAACCCTTCTAAGGTTAAGGCAATCACAGATCTCCAAGCCCCGAAATGTTTAAAAGATGTACAAAGCTTGAATGGGAAGCTAGCCGCGCTAAGTCGATTCTTGTCGAAAGAAATTGACAGTGTCCCTATCGCTTTTCAAAACACTTAAAGGTCACGACAAGAAGACCTTTCAATGGAGCCGAGATGCGAAGTCGCTTTCAAAAGATGAAGGAGTTCATCGAAATCCTTCCAACACTTACACCCCAATCAAAGGCTAGGTGTTGTTCATGTACTTAGCATCCTCAATGGAGAGCATTAGCGCAATCTTAATGGCGTAACGAGACAAGAGGCAAATCCTCATTTACTTTGTCGCCAGGTCTTGCAGGAGCGAGGTTAACTACCCAACACCGGAGAAGCTCATATTGCCTCCCGATCTACGCAGAAGAAGGTTCGATGATATTTCCAAGGCCTCACCAATCACGCCTTAACCGACAAACCACTCAAGTAGATCTTGTCGAGTTCGAAAATTCGGAAGGGTGGCGAAATGGGCTATCAAGCTCGGGAGCATGAAATAGAGTTCAAAGGTCGAAACTCATCAAAGGGCAAATTTCAGACTTCGCCGAAACACCTTCCGAACTAAGCACGAAAAGGAAGAACCTGGGCTAAACTCATCGGAGCGCAGATGATCGAAGCTTTATGCTAACGAGCATCAAGCTCCACGCCGAGCATGTCTAATCTTTGAGTCGGCCCCGGGCGGAAGGAGCATACATATGCCCTTCGGTTTGAGTTCGGCCACCAACAATGAAGCGGAATATGAAGCCCTATTAGCAGCCTTCGACTAGCTAAAGATATGGAGGTAAAGCTCTTGCCATCTTCAGATTCTCGCCAGGTGGCAAACCAAGCGACGGATCCTATGAAGCGAGGCACCCGCCATCACAATACTTGGACAAGACAAGGGAGATGTCGGATAGTTTCAATTCCTACACCATCTAACATGTTCACATGAATCAAAACAAGAAGGCGGATGCACCGAGACAGTCGGCCTCCATGGCCTCGCCCATCTCACCAAAGAAGTACTAGTCAAGTTCCGCGAAAGGTCCATTATTCGTAAGGAGGTCACCGACGTTGTTCATGAAGAAGGAGAGATATGGATGACTCCCATCGTGAGTACTTGATAAGTGGTCTTCTCCCAAGGATCCCAAACTAGCAAGGAAGATACGGGTTAAGTCTCCACAATACGGATAATGGGAGAAAACCCTACTGAAGGTCGTTTCTCAC
The DNA here is from genome assembly GCA_022545495.1 of Chrysanthemum lavandulifolium. Taxonomy (NCBI): domain Eukaryota; kingdom Viridiplantae; phylum Streptophyta; class Magnoliopsida; order Asterales; family Asteraceae; genus Chrysanthemum; species Chrysanthemum lavandulifolium. The sequence continues at coordinate 175,706,717 of CM040238.1, read as the reverse complement.
CTGGCCTCGAGATGTGTCGACCCAAGCTGTGCTCGAGCATCATCGCAGAGGTCAACGAAGGATCCTGCGGCTCCATGCAGTGGCTCCGTTCAGCTTGTCTCAAGATAATGAAGTTAGGCTACCATCGCCTTCATGCATAGGGATGTCGCGGAAATCATTATAAAATGCGAAGCTTGTCAAATACACTCAAAGGTTCCTAAGTGCAAGGTGACATGACAAGTGTTACATCCGCATGGCCCTTCTCCCAATGGGGAATTGATATCGTAGGACCTATGCATGTGGCTCCTGAGGGGTCAAATTCTTATTGGTGGCAATTGATTACTTCACAGCTGGGTTGAGGCTAAACCTTTAGCCTCACTATTACGGAGGCGGACGAGAAGTTTGTGTGGGAGCACATGTGTGCAAATTTGAGTGCCCCACATTATCATATCCGACAATGGCGGGCGGTTTGTCAAGGAGTCTTCTATGACTTCACAAGCGGCTTAATATAAAGTAGTCTTGACGTCCGCTCACCATCCACAAGTAACGGACAAGTGGAGGTTACTAATAGAGACATTGTCAAAGGGATTGAAAAAAAGTGACCTAACTCATCACGGATGGGTGGATGAGCTTCCTCAAGTACTATGGGCTCATAGGATGCACCCCAAGTCAAGCAATGGTGAAACCCCTTCACCGACATACTGAACATACAAGTCATTCTTCCAGACTAAGTGTACACGAGCCAGGGCACATATAAAGCCTCTCGAAATGATGAAAGGATCAGGAGAACCTTGATCCGTTGAAGAAAGGAGAGATAGCTTCCATCCGAGAAGCCATGCACAAGCATAAGATCGAAGGCTACTACAACAAAAGGGTCAGGCCTTCCACCTTCAAGCCTGGGGAATATGTGCTACGCCTCAACAGTGCAAGCAAAGCAAAGTACCAGGGGATGCTAGGGCCTACTTGGGAAGAACCCTACGTGATAGCTGAGGCCTATGGCAATGGAGCCTACAAGGTTCCTACTCTTCTCGGAGAACCCATCGACAGAACATGGAATGGTACGAACCTCCGAAAGTTCTATGTTTAAGAAGTTATTTTACTTTTCATCCTTGTAATTAAAAGCTTCTCATGGGAAGACAAGTATTATTGGTAGTTGTCTTAGTATTCATTTCAAGAATGATGTAATCCTCTCTACCAATTCAATGATGAATAATACATTTCCCACAAATCTCTTGCTTCGTTTCTTAAACACAAAGGTTTGTTCAGCCAAAGATTGCACTACCAGGCTTCGACGTACAAAAGATGAGGATCAAAGTACTGATTGTACAAAAGATTGCACTACCAGAGCCGATGAGGATCAAAGTAACGAGGGTGTATGTTCCAGCCAAGACTAGCCTCAGAACCCGAGAATAAGAAATACTAAGACACTACGTTGGTGATTACGCAGGGTAGGACCTCGCGAACCACCTTCAGCGTGAGAGTAAGTATGAAAGTTATGGTTGTATAAGTGTGTGTAAGTAAAAACATGAGTGTAGAATGAGCATACCATAAACCATTGTCCGTGCTAACCTATTTATAGTGGAAGAAATACGGTTAGAGGCACTTTGCATAATGTCGGAGAGATCATGGGGCGCCCCATGATTGTGGATAACCGCTAGGGTTAGTGACCCACGCCTCGAGACTTGACCGGAAGCCAGAGAGAGAGAGGATATCGTGGGTTTGACTAAGTCGAGGTTCCTTATCCATTGTTCCTTCGTCCACCATACCCCAAGGGCTTAGGACTGCGAATGGCGAATTCCCTAAGGTAACCTTCGTACAACGAATGGTTTGACTGTGGATATTTTGGAATCCTAACACGGCCTTCGTGATGGAAGGGCTTCACACGCCTCGGAGAGTGTCTCCCGAGCTACTCTGAGGGTACATCATCAAGCCCCCAATGAAAGTGATGCATATGAGCCAAGAGGCATTGCATTCGACTTCGCTTCAAAAATTTACATCTCATCGCCAATCACAAGTAGTTGTGAGATAATTACTTACCTAACTAAAGCGCATTAAATGCGAATAATTACTACCGCCCCCGCCACAGGTGATTACTTATCCCCATATTACCCGGAGACCAAAAGACTTTATTTAAAATTTAAAAGTTGTTTGACTTGATAAGAGTAAAAAGATGGACACGTGTGTGGTTTTAAAGACTCGTAAAAAGGGTATTTAAGTGGGGAGTTGTGGAAACCATAAAACATTTTCACTCTCTCCGTCTTTCTTTTACACGCAGAACCTTTTACAGACACCATCTTCGAAAACAAAAGTAAACGCTTTCTCTTTTCTTGTAGTTTTAAAAATAAGAACATGGATTCAAGTTTATTATAAAGCGAAGAAAAGTGTACTTTGTTCATGAAAGATTTACAATATCACTTAGCCGATTATCCCATCCCACTAGAACATAAAGTGATGTTACCCAAACCTACTCGGTATCTTTGATGCCCTCCGGGTTTTGTAGGTCAGATACACATGCATTTAGTCACTCAAACCTTAGGATTCCGCTGCACCCAATATTAGAGTTTATGCAGTACTACAAAGTTCATATCTCTAGGTTTAATCCCTTTGGTTTTGCCAAATTAACCACATTCATAGTGATGTGCAAAGCCTACGGATATGAACCAACATTGACAGTTTTAAGAGGATTCTTGAACTTGTACCCTGGGGCAATTGGTTGACACTAGCAAAAAGACCTGAGGCAGATGTACCCAACCTGTTTAGGAAGGTGTACACAAACATAACAGGTTGGAAGGGTAGCTTTTTCTACGTGCAAGACACTATTGTTCCCCCTAAATATTCGATAGTCACGAACAAGGAAAATAGGTATAATGCTAAACCAGATAATGACCCCCCCGCCCACGAGGTTCGAAGTGATCCCCTCATTATCGCTTGGTCAAATACCACGTGGATGTGCAAGTATTCCTGAAGCCATTTTATACATGGTTGGATTGTTCGAGTCGAGGGTCTCCCGAGAAGCCTATGATCATATACCAAGGACAAAGTATGTTTATCTACTTTTATTTAAGTAGGACCAATGTAGCAATCGATATTTATTTCTTCTTGTTTCTATTTTGCAAAGATGTCGCTCGTAAACTTTATGTTCCAAGACTTGGATGAAGATTTAAGTTTTATGCTGCGGAGAAAGCCGAGGAGTCTTATGGTGTTGGCTCTCCTTCAACATCTCTAAACAACAACGAGGTAGACATTTCAAAGCGAGCCTCTTTCATCAAGACCCCAACTTGCTTTGGAGGGTCCATCCCAGCTCGGTGGAGAATATTGTCGACTCGGATGATCCTGCGGATGAGGATGTCCTCGTCGTTGGTTCAACAGAATAGGCGATAGGTGAAGAGTAGGAAAGGAACAAAGAACCAAAGCTATGAAATCTACCAATAAAAGGAAGAATCCCTGCGCGCCTTTGGGAGTAGAGTTGTGAAGCGAGGAAGAGTGTCGAGGCCAGAAATTTTGTGAAGTTTGCCTTCGAATTACCCGATGAATCCGTTGAGGTTCATGGTAAGTAGTTTTTCACGAATCATGCGAAATTATAAATTGCACAATTATGTTAATCGTGATACATTGTGTTGCTCGCGTGTCTTCCAGACAAAGGAACTCCCAAATGCCTTGGCACATCACCACGGATTATTGACCATATGACCCTCCACAATGGAAGAGTATGCCGAAAAACATGTCTAATGAAAAGTTACGTGACATGCATGATAATGGGGTCTGCGAGGCGGTAAGAATGGATAACCACTGAGAATGCCCAAACCGTAGAGTTACTCGAGCGTCGCTGTTGGAAGCCGCAAGTGTGAGGAGATTGAGGGAATGTTGAGAAAACCCCATCGTCCAAGACCTTCGAGAAAGGTGGCCCGCCTAAGCTGATGAACGTGGTGTCTGAAGTTGGAAGAAGCCAAGGTTGTCACTCTCACAGTCATGTCACACGACTTGAGCCAAAATGTGTTGGGGAAAGTGAGAAGGCTCGGCTCGGAGAGGTAGAGGTGAAGTTGAGGAGGAGATCGATGGCTTGCGGATGAGGTATAGGATCTTTGCAAAAGGATCATCACGGAGGTTGTTTCGGTGCGGTGCCTTACATTGCCATGGAGCTTTATCACAACCGATGAATTGGGAGCTCGAATGTGGAAGGTCATCAAATCGACCATATTTAAGTGACGGTGCTTGGCGGGAGGAGGTGCCAAAGCAGTAAGCCATGGACCTCTCCAAGATTGAATGCTACCGTCTCACTTCAAAGGCTGAAAGAGTATGATGGCAGAAATGCATTTGCAAGCTGCAGTACTCCTTCCTTCTTTGAGGCTACCAAAGATCCTATAGGCGCCTCGAAGATCTCCTTTCGAAGAAACCTCGGAAGTTGAAGCCTACCACTCCAACCAAGAAGACTATGTCTACCTGCCGGTCTCGATGCAACCATCCCCCACTCCATCTCCAAAAAGCAAGAATGAAGGTCGCTCACATTAGCAGAATTTGGTTCCAAAGTGGCATGTACCACTTAAGACAATTTATTTTATGTGACAATGTGTGTCTTGTCTTCCAAACAATTTAAATACTTTTGATGTATGGCCATGGGCCAAGAACAATTTAATCGGAGCATAGGCTCCTCATGCGAGTGTAAGGGCAATAGTCCTTATTTTGAATGTGACAATGTTGAGGATGTACCCCCACACACTTAGTTTATATTTGTTAACTTCTGTCATGCCATTTTTCCGGCGCTTAAGTTTTACAACCTAAGGTTAAACAACCTCATTGTGTGTAAATTAAAACACCAAGAATATAATGACCAATTTGATCATTGACAGAGGGTCGCGACCCACTCTATCTCAAATCCTTTAATAGTATGACTTTGTAAAAAATTTTTTTTTACAAGCGCCAAAAACTACTAGGAGAGTTAATGTGAATGTTTATATTGGCTTAAATGATAAGGCGTGTATTACACCTCAAGCCATTCGACATTGAAACTCATTAACGACTTGGCTGAACAAATCTTTGTGTTTAAGAAACGAAGCAAGAGATTTGTGGGAAATGTCTTATTTATCATTGAATTGGTAGGGAGGATTACATCATTTTTGAAATAAAACTAAGACAACTACCAATAATGTGTGCTTTCCCGAGAAGCTTCTAATTACAAGAAAAAGATAAAAGTACTTAAACATAGAACTTTCAGAGGTTCGTACCATTCCATGTCACCGTCGATGGGTTCTTCGAGAAGAGTAGGCCAATTTGTAGGCTCACGTTCTTAGTAGGCCTCGCCCACCATGTAGGGTCCTTCCAAGTTGGTCCCGCTTTCCCGATACTACTGCTTTGCTCGCTGTTGTTGAGGCGTGGCGCATATTCTCGAGGTTTGAAAGTGGAAGGTCGACCCTCTTGTTATAGTAGCCTTCGATCTTATGTTTGTTCATTGCTTCTTGGATGGAGGCTATTTATCTTTCTTACAGTAGATCAAGGTTTTCCACGATTCTTTCGTCATTTTGGGAGGCATCATACGTTGCACACGCTCAGTGTACAATTAGTTTCGAATGGATGACCGCTCATTCCGTATGTTGGTGAAGGGTTTCACCATTGCTTGACTTAGGATGCGTCTGTGAGCCCATAAAACTTGAG
>CM040238.1:175598423-175700989 GCA_022545495.1 Chrysanthemum lavandulifolium | reverse complement strand
TTAGGACCCTTTGTGTGGGACGGTATGATAATGGAGTCCTAAAAAGCTGCTTGATAGGACATATGAGCGTTTAGGGTCCTTTTAAATATTTGCTACTTAGGCGATGTCCTAAAAGGTATATAATAGGATGGTCGATGATTTGGGGTCCTATTATCATATAACTTAATATGACACTTAAAATATGGATCCTAATAAATTACCTTTATAAGACGTTTATTCATTATGGTTGTATTATAATAAACCATAATAGGACACTGAGTTTTGAGTCATAAGACATCGCTTAGTTAAAACGCTTATTCACAAAAAAGTTTTATTATAGCAAAATTTAATAGGACCTTTGACACGTGGGTATTATAACGTTAACCTTTATAGGACGCTTATGTACAATGGTTTTATAACATCATTTTTTAAAACGATTATTTGCAAAGTTTTATTATAACAAAACTTAATAGGACCCTTAAAGGATGCATATTAATTATGGTTTTATTACAATACACCATAATAGGACACTTGATATATAAGTCATAAAACATTAATTATTTAAAACGCTTATTCGTAAACGTATTATTAAAACATAACTTAATATGACAGTTGACACTTGGGTCCCATAGATTGATACACCATCATAAGACACTTGATATTTGAGTCATAAAACATCGGTTTTATGGAACACTTATTCGCAAACGTTTTTTTTATAAGAAAAGTGAATAGGACCCTTGACAATAGCGTCTTATAACGTTAACCTTTATAGAACGCTTATTCATAATGGTTTATTTATGATACACCATAATATGGCACATCTTTTTAGAGTCGTAAAACATCCGCTTTTATAACGCTTATTCAGCTTTTATAGAACGCTTAATTGCAAAAGTTTTATTTGAAAAAATTAACAGGACCCTTGACAACTGTGTCTTTTAACATTAACCTTTATAGTACGCTTATTTGTTGTGGTTTTATTATCCTCGCCATAATAGAACACTCCTTTATTTGAGTCATAAAACATCGCTTTTTAGAACGCTTATTTACAAAAGTTTTATTTAAACATTAGTTAGTATGACACTTGATACTTGGGTATCAAAACTTGATACACCATAATAGGACACTTGTTATCTGTCTTTGTATTGTTATATGTCTCAATCTTTTGGAAGTTATGTATGGGTTATCTGTCTTTGTACTGTTTGATAGGACATATGAGCGTTTAGGGTCCTTTTTTAATATTTGCTACTTAGGCGATGTCCTAAAAAGGTATATAATAGGATGGTCGATGATTTGGGGTCCTATTATCATATAACTTAATATGACACTTAAAATATGGATCCTAATAAATTACCTTTATAAGACGTTTATTCATTATGGTTGTATTATAATAAACCATAATAGGACACTGAGTTTTGAGTCATAAGACATCAGTTAGTTAAAACGCTTATTCACAAAAAGTTTTATTATAGCAAAATTTAATAGGACCTTTGACACGTGGGTATTATAACGTTAACCTTTATAGGACGCTTATGTACAATGGTTTTATAACATCATTTTTTAAACGATTATTTGCAAAAGTTTTATTATAACAAAACTTAATAGGACCCTTAAAGGATGCATATTAATTATGGTTTTATTACAATACACCATAATAGGACACTTGATATATAAGTCATAAAACATTAATTATTTAAAACGCTTATTCGTAAAACGTATTATTAAAACATAACTTAATATGACAGATTGACACTTGGGTCCCATAGATTGATACACCATCATAAGACACTTGATATTTGAGTCATAAAACATCGGTTTTATGGAACACTTATTCGCAAACGTTTTTTATAAGAAAAGTGAATAGGACCCTTGACAATAGCGTCTTATAACGTTAACCTTTATAGAACGCTTATTCATAATGGTTTATTTATGATACACCATAATATGGCACATCTTTTAGAGTCGTAAAACATCCGCTTTTATAACGCTTATTCGGTTTATAGAACGCTTAATTGCAAAAGTTTTATTTGAAAAAAATTAACAGGACCTTGACAACTGTGTCTTTTAACATTAACCTTTATAGTACGCTTATTTGTTGTGGTTTTATTATCCTACGCCATAATAGAACACTCCTTTATTTGAGTCATAAAACATCGCTTTTTAGAACGCTTATTTACAAAAGTTTTATTTAAACATTAGTTAGTATGACACTTGATACTTGGGTATCAAAACTTGATACACCATAATAGGACACTTGTTATCTGTCTTTGTATTGTTATATGTCTCAATCTTTTGGAAGTTATGTATGGGTTATCTGCCTTTGTCTTGCTTTGATAGGACATATGAGCGTTTAGGGTCCTTTTTAAATATTTGCTACTTAGGCGATGTCCTAAAAGGTATATAATAGGATGGTCGATGATTTGGGGTCCTATTATCATATAACTTAATATGACACTTAAAATATGGATCCTAATAAATTACCTTTATAAGACGTTTATTCATTATGGTTGTATTATAATAAACCATAATAGGACACTGAGTTTTGAGTCATAAGACATCGAGTTAGTTAAAACGCTTATTCACAAAAAGTTTTATTATAGCAAAATTTAATAGGACCTTTGACACGTGGGTATTATAACGTTAACCTTTATAGGACGCTTATGTACAATGGTTTTATAACATCATTTTTTTAAACGATTATTTGCAAAAGTTTTATTATAACAAAACTTAATAGGACCCTTAAAGGATGCATATTAATTATGGTTTTATTACAATACACCATAATAGGACACTTGATATATAAGTCATAAAACATTAATTATTTAAAACGCTTATTCGTAAACGTATTATTAAAACATAACTTAATATGACAATTGACACTTGGGTCCCATAGATTGATACACCATCATAAGACACTTGATATTTGAGTCATAAAACATCGGTTTTATGGAACACTTATTCGCAAACGTTTTTTATAAGAAAAGTGAATAGGACCCTTGACAATAGCGTCTTATAACGTTAACCTTTATAGAACGCTTATTCATAATGGTTTGTTTATGATACACCACAATATGGCACATCTTTTAGAGTCGTAAAACATCCGCTTTTATAACGCTTATTCGCTTTATAGAACGCTTAATTGCAAAAGTTTTATTTGAAAAAAATTAACAGGACCCTTGACAACCGTGTCTTTTAACATTAACCTTTATAGTACGCTTATTTGTTGTGGTTTTATTATCCTCGCCATAATAGAACACTCCTTTATTTGAGTCATAAAACATCGCTTTTTAGAACGCTTATTTACAAAAGTTTTATTTAAACATTAGTTAGTATGACACTTGATACTTGGGTATCAAAACTTGATACACCATAATAGGACACTTGTTATCTGTCTTTGTATTATTATATGTCTCAATCTTTTGGAAGTTATGTATGGGTTATCTGTCTTTGTATTGTCCTTATCTATCAATGATAATGGTTAATTTGGTGCATTATTGTTGTACTATACTAAGCCGTAATTGCACTCACAAAATAAACTAGGCTTGATTAAAAACAAAATGACCGAGTGCGGGGCATCTCGGTCCTAATGGGTGATTAGCGAGACCAAATTAAAGCAACAAGATAAGATCTAGAATCCCAATTAAGCTCGAATTCTCTAGTCGAAGAGTACAAGCTACTAAAGGAAACCAAAACATAAGAGAAACAACGGTGAATAAGCGAAATTAAGCTCTTAATATGGGCATTTGAGCCAAACAAAGATAAGCTATATTGACCCGTTTGACCCATTTGAGCCAAACACCCTTAAGCGAGGTTGTTTTGAGATCTCAAAGTGAAAATATAAATAACAAGAAGCTAAAAGTTAAAATTACCTAAATTTAAATAAGAAATGTATAAGAAAGAGTTATACAAACAAGAATGAGGATTGTCATTGATTCTTAACAACTAATTTTACATAAAAAGGGACTATTATTATTTAGCTAATTGAAATCATTAAGCTTCTTCAACTGGATCTTCTTCATCGGCAATAACTAAGTCATTGTTGTCCACAACGGTTCCATCGAAACCACCTCTAACCAATTCAATATCCATTGTTTTGTCATGTTGAGGACACATAAATGAGTCACCCCGCAAATGTGTTTCCACGTCATCAAGACTTGTTTGTTCATCCATGTCATAAACATGTATGGCATTTGCTTGATCACAACTTGCCATCCTTTGTCAACACTATCTGCAACGTAAAATACTTGATGTGCTTGAGAAGCTAGTATAAAAGGCTCGTTATGAGCCTTCAATCCTTCAAAATTCAATAGAGTAAACCCGTTGTCATCTTCTTTTTTCCTTGAACCATTCGAAATCCAATCCAATCACAACCAAGTTGCCACAGTCGGTGAACAAGTTAATTTAAATGTTTAAAGTAATTTTTTTTACTTTTCAATGCCAAATAGTAAAAAAAAAAAAAAAAACCTTTGCCAAAAACGGTTGAAAAAAACGACCCTTCTTTCCAAATGGTCGACCGATGACCGACGACGACCCAACACCCACATTGGTGACCGACCGATTTTTACCTTGGTCGACTGATCCTCATTACCTTCGACTGTGCATAGCCTAAGGAAGCTCACACTACTACAAATCTGGAAATAGTGCCCCCTTAATAGAGCCCTATTTTAATGAAAAACGGGCTCTAAAAGGATTCCATATTATCAAAAGGGGTATAGAGCCATGTTTTCTGCTATAAAACCGGGCTTTATGTTGAAATTTTTTAAAGCCGCGTTTTCTTCTTTAAAACCGGGCTCAAACTATTAGAACCCTATTTTCTTTTACAAAACCGGGCATTATCATCAAATGCTGTTTTTTATTTCTTTCAAGCTTTTGGGCGCCTTCTTTCCCTCCCCAATTTTCATTACCTTCACAAACCCTAATCTTTTTCCCCCTCTTCACTTTCACAACCCAAACCCTCTAACCATTTGTGCCGCTTAATTACAAAATGAGTACCGGAGAGCTTATTAGCATTGAGCCAAAAGAGCTTCAGTTTCCTTGTAAGTTAATTTTATTAGTTATTAATTACATATACAGATCTGTTGTTGTTTGTTATAATTGAGTATTATTTTTGTGAATAGGTGAATTAAAGATGCAGATCTCTTGTTCTTTGGTTTTGACCAATAAAATTAACGATCATGTTTCCTTCAAGGTATTATGTTTTTTACTTTTACAAAACTGGATAAAATAGTCAATTGTATGAAATTTTAGCTGTAATATGAAATTAGGGATTTGCAGGTAATTATTGAGAAGTTACTTTTTTGTGTTTAAAAGGGTGTTTGGTTTTAGAAGAGATTATCTAATTATTACGCAGATAATAGTGTTTGGCAAACCATTTGAAAAAAAGGGGGTGTTTGTTTTGGCTTATATAATTTGTTATCTTTTCAATTTTAAAGAACAACGATTTGAATATAGATTATTAAGGTTTTCGAGATTTTGATCGTCTTTATTGTTTTAACTGTTTTTTATATTACTATATAGCGGTGATTGTTTTGATATGTCTGCTATCGACGTTTTAGATATTAGAAACCCATTCAAGAATATGTTTAGATCATTAGCATGCATAGGGATTTGTTAGATGTTTTATTTGCTTTAATTTGATTGTTACTAATCCTACAATAATCGATTTTTATCAACATGATTTAAAAGGACTTTGATTTGGAATCATGAAGTACAAGAAAGATACAAATTGCGAAAATGCCGCTATATTGGTTTCTACTTGAAAGATTGTTGCTTTGATACCTACAATAACCACCAACGAACGATCATCACCACTTTATTCTAAATTGGAGAAGAATGAAGAACGTCCACCAAATCCAGCGCCTAGGAACATCAGTGAAAAGGTAGATGACGCTATTAATAATAGAGACATGATAAATCGAATCGAAACCGCTAGTGTCGTAAGTTCTAGTGGTAGTTGTAGCATTAATAGCTATAATCCCTATGATATGTATTGTCGATCGGTTCATGACGCCGATGCGAGTCTACTTGTCAATCGGGATACCATGAAGACGATCAATGTTTCACCAACGAGACATTGGCGGATGAAATACATAGGCAAGAGTTGAATGCATACCGTTCTACCATTGAGGCTTTACATGCATCGGGACCCTTAACATGGGAAAAGGAAACAATGGTAACAGCCTTCGTTTGTCACTCCATATATCAAATTATGAGTATTTGACTATGCTAAAAACTTAAATTCTTCATCTAGTAGTTGTCGTAATAGGTGACACACAAACCTTTTGGTAAAATTCGTTTTTCTTTGTTGGTTTCCTTTACATAATTGTAGGAAGCGTATGTAAATTTCTCTTCTAGTGTTATAGTGAAACATGTGTATAACATTGAGCTCATCAGTAGTTTTTCAACCAAATTTATGTTATTTAAGGAGGTCATGCTTCTCTGTTAGTTTGCACTTTGTAGAAGAAATAGATATTATAGCACTATCAGTATGTCGGTTGTTGTTTTTTACTTGTTTATTTTGTATAGATTTCATGAATAATTATAGTTCAATAATATATGATGTATTCACCACTACCATAAGGCCTCGTTAATGGTTCTTTTTTTTGGGAATATTATTGATGCATATCGTTCATTTTCAGGGCCAAAGTACTGGCTTGTACACCTTGCTTCTGCATCAGTTAGTTGATGTCGGGACAATGTGGGAAGGGCAGAATCACTTCTGCTACATTTGGTATTCTCTGGTATATTCTCACACGATTACATGTATCTGTAACTTTCAAGTATTTTTTTTCTTGAGAGATACAGGAGCAAAATTACACAACTATATAGTTTATTTCACCAAAAGATACAAGTAAAGATGAGCACTTACGTTATTTTTTTTATTGATTGATTTTTAGGTGGTTATGACAACTGTTTTTGAGTACATGGAGCACGATTCGGCTGGACTTGTTGCTAGTCCTACGATTAAGTTTACGGAACCTCAGTTTTGATTTTAATTTCTTTAAATTACTGAGATGAAATTAGGATATTGCTTTTTATCTTTCTTGTTTAACATTCACAATTGTTATATGCAATAATTATTGTCTGGGCTTGAACATTGTCACAATGGTCATGTGTTGCATCGGGATATCAAGGGTCAAATCTTCTTCTTGATAATCGTGGCATTTTGAAGATCGCGATTTTGGTTTAGCATCCTTTTGGATCCTAACCATAAGCGCGAATGACTAGTCGGTGGTTACATCGTGGTATAGACCGCCGAGCTGCTTCTCGGGACTCGATTATGGTTTAGGTGTTGACCGTGGAGTGCAGTTTGCATTTTAGCGAGTTATTGGTGGGAAATCTAGCATGGTGGTCGCATGAGGTAATTTACAATTTCTTTTGCATGTAATTAGATTTGTAGAAGTATCTTGGGAGTTTCAACTTAAAACATCTACCTAAATATTGGCCAATTTGGGTTCTCTCTTAACTCCAACGGGTCGAATGGGGCCAAATTGTAGTAAAAGTTAGCCAAAATGAAATGGGAGCAGTCATTTGGCGAGTTGGTTTAATGGTGCCCAAAGGCATATTAAAATGTTTTCAACCTCTCAATTTGATTTGTTTATACAAGTTATATAGTACCTTAGTAATATAGTTTTGGAATAATATTTAGTGTATTATTACTTGTAACTTCGCTTTTTTCTTTCATACAACTCGTGTTTGGCATATGTTCAAAGTTTGCCCATTTTGACCCAACCCTCCTATTTTGCCACGTTTGGTTAATCGGTGTTTTCCAGGAAGACACACGAAGTGAAAGCCTATTGAGTCTTGTAGTTTGTATTGTTTCTTCGTGTGATTTTTTCGTCTCCTTTGCTACTCAGGTTGAGCAACTTCACAAGATCTTCAAGTTGTGTGGTTAACCGGTTACTATTGTGGTTTAAAGCGTGTACTAGGATGGGCAAAGTCAAGACTTGCTATTTATTCTTCATCTGGCTTGATACTGTGTTGGTGAGACCCTATGGGTTATTTGCCACAATTGAAGACTGTGTTGGTGCAACCATAGCATGGCCTTGTCCCTTTATCTCGGTATGTCTTTGTTAATCTTGTGATACCAATAATTTTACTAACATGGAGCTTAATGCTTATACATGGGTGTTTATTTGTAGGTGGTCCGTGAGGATTGAGAGATGATGCATGATGACCACGGACTAAGCTTCTTGTTGCGTTAATGTATTGTTTAATGTTAATGAGACTTTATGTTAGATTCATCTACCTTATTTATGTTTAGTGATTTTGTTATGACAATTGCTAATTTGAAATACAATTTCGTTTTATTCATTTAATATTTAGTTGATGTTTTATTCATATCGTAATAATAGAGTGTGCATGGTGAAAATAGCGTCCTATCATATGACTTGTCCGGACTTTGAAATTGTCCTATTAAACTTATTAACCGTCCTAACAATTAACTTAACATTGTAAAAGTGTCCTAATATGTTGTTATTAGGACGTTATTTAGGTTGTTAATAGACATTTTATACGACCAAAAATTGGTTTCATAATCTTCTTTGAGATATTAGAACCCTTTTCTTGGTGCTAAAATAGCTATAATGTTATATGATAAGCGTCCTAACAATTATCTTTTAAATGCGCTTGTATGTGTATCAAAAGATTAAAATTAGGTAACAACGTTTTACTACATTGTAAAGTGTCCTAATATGTTGTTATTAGGACGTTATTTGGTTGTTCATAGACATATTATGCACCATAAATTTGGTTTCATAATCGTATTTGGGATATTAGGACCCTTTTCTTGGTGTTAAAGTAACTATAATGGTATATGATAACCGTCCTAAGAATTAACATTAAAGGCGCTTGTATGTGTATCAAAAGATTAAAAGTAGGTTACCACATGTTAGAACATTGGAAAAGTGTCCTAATATGTTTTTATTAGGACGTTATTTGTGTTGTTTATAGACCTAAAATGCGACCATAAAATTGGTATCATAATCTTATTTGAGTTATTAGTACCCTTTTCTTGGTTGCTAAAATAGCTATGATGTTACATCATAAGCGTCCTAACAATACTTTTAAGGACGTTTTATGTGTCTCAAAAGATTAAAAGTAGGTAATCACATGTTAAAACATTGTAAAAGTGTCCTAATATGGTTCTATTAGGGCTATTTGTGTTGTTCATAGACATATAATACGACCATAAAATTGGTTTCATAAGGGTTAGGGCGCTTTGGACCTATTACAACCGCCTTACATGAAACGCTTTCATCCTTGGTCCTATTAAATGAAAGGTCCTAAAAAGTACCATTTTATGACGCTTATGGGGGTCCTAAAAAGCCACTTTTCTTGTAGTGACATAAAGTACTTGAAACTTTTCAAGGAACAACCACCATTCGTCATCATTCATATCGCCCGCCTTCAGAAAACTCGTGGGTCCCGCAACCAACTCCTTAGCACTTGTCTTGACACCCATACCACCTACTTTGACCCGCCCGTTTCCTTTAGCTTTCTTACCCAAACACGACTGCTTATAAGAGAAAGCCGATTAGAAACCATAGCAGGCTTTCAAAAGACAGAAAGTTTTTCATTAGTTTGTTTTTGCTTTTCAGAATAATGCGGTGAATCCATTACTTGATGCATAGCTTCTAAGCATGTAAGTTTAAACACTACTCATCACTACACAAACACACATCACACCAGCCGCTAAAAAACGACCCATGACCAAAAAACATTCAACCACCACCACCATCGTCGGATCAACAAAGAACGTCTTCGCCACCTTCGAAAAACATTCAACCGCCACTCAATCCCAAACCCGAAATCACTAAACCTACAAAAGCAGTTTCAAACTACAACATCTTCATGCGTCCATCGTTGGATCAACAAAGACAGTCTTCACCATGGCCGCTGCAATTATCATCGGATCTTGTTGTAATTGTGTCGTTGTTGATTTTTTGAAAGAGTGTGTGACTGTTTTTTTATTTTATTTTTGTGTGTCTAGGTGTGTATAAGTTAGAGATGAAGATGATAAGGTGCATTTAGTTGGAGAAAAAATTCTCTTGTTTTTTATCTCTAGTTTTGTGAAATTTGAAAAGGAAACTTATCTCCACAAAACTTGAAAATATAAAAAACGTGTTTAGTTGATGTTTGTATTTTCTATTTTAAAGAAGGGGGAGGGTTGCGGGTTACAATGGAAAACAAAGAAAAAAAATAAAAATTATTTTGTAATTTTCCGTGTTAAGTTATGAAATAGGGTGTAACACCCGGATACAAATAGGTCCCATCCTAGATGAAATTGACCAGGCTTGAATATGGTTGACTAAGGATCGATGGTTGTATGATATAAGTGTTGGTCTGTGTATGATATAAGTGTTGGTCTGTCTGGATACGGCGTATGAGATTTGTATGTAAATAGAACAGACTTGTTTTAGCACCAATACGGCGTATTGGAGACTATGTGTAGGGCGTATTAAGGATAATATGGATACGGCGCACCCAGATAAGGGAGTATGGAGTATTATGGGATTTTTAGGGGATATGACGTATCCATGAAGATGGATACGACGTATCGACCAAAAATGGACATAAATGACTATTTTGCCCTTTTAGCTAGATTGATCCTTATTTATCTATAAGGTTCTAGAAACTTTTATAAAAGAAGTGTGTGTATTTATGAGTGTTTGATATAGAGAGAAAGAGAGGAAGGAAATGAGGCTTAAAGGGTTATGATGATGGTTTGGAGATGGCTTTTCAAGGGCATGATTCCTAGCATAGCTATGGTAAGTAAGTAACTTGTATTTAATGTTTAATTGATGAATTGAGAAGTTAGGGTTTATGAACCCTAACTTAGGATTAATGGGTAAATAGTGTTCTAAGCTAATTAAGAGTTATACTAATTATGAGGTAATTTTATAATGGGTTAAAGTTAATAAGTTTATGGGTTTGATCATCATATAATCAGTATACGATTATATGATGGTTAGAGATGTTATAGATGAGCTAATGGTTGTATAAACCATTGTTATAGTTATTGATTATGTATTAAGTGTTATATTATGATTTATGTGGTTAGGATGTTAAGTATGGATGATGATGATGATGATGTTGATGGTGATATTGATTAGCTTAGCTTGGATGCTAAGGTAAGTAACTTGGTTACTATGTGTTTAATAACGAAGTTGTTATAGTATGTGATTATGAATGCTTGTGTTGAGAATGGTTATAGATGCTTAGAAGGTTTAATTAACCTAGAGACTTGATTAATGGGATGTTATAGAACTAGAATGTGGATTATAGAAGGATTAAGGTATGTGTTGAATGCCTTATGTGTTTATGTGTGTTATAGTTATGTGTTATAGCAATGTGTTCGTGATGCATATATGATAATGGAAGTATTAATCATGTAATATCCAATTACTTTACTAAGCGTTATCGCTTACCGTTATAGTTGAACATGTTTTTTAGGTGTTCATGCTATGGATTGGATTAAGGATTGGTTATGCGGAAGATTAGAAGGTGGTATGTATTTAGGAGCTTAGTATATAATACCGAGCTCAAGTCCACGTTGTGCCCCCGTGAGTCTTTTATTGGTTATAAAGGTGTCGTCCTGCGTCAAAGTGTATGTCACGGTCGTTATAGTACTTGAATGGCAATGGTATGTTATATTTATGGTTTAAATGGTTGAAGTGTGTGTATAGTTGGTCTTAAAAGGGTGTTTGAATTTAGGTATGTTTGTACCCATTTTGTGTTATAATGGGTCAAGTGCCATATAATGTGTTATAGAATGTGTGGTTATATTTTATATTCTAAACAAATGATAATTGAAGAGGTTATAGGGTTGAATTGGAGTCTCTATGCTTTGTGTTGAGTGTGGTGTTTCTGTAGTTAAGTCTGCTGATGTTCTCTATCTGTAAGCTCAATACGGCGTATCCATAAGTGTGGATACGGCGTATTGACATTCAGGTTAAATATGGTGTCACTCTTTGGTGATACGGCGTATCGTGCTTAGATCTAATACAACGTATCTATTCCATGGATACGGCGTATTGGTGTAACAGAAAGGTTGTTGGGTTTGTGTTATAGTTTTCGTGTAAAGTGTTTTGAAGGGTATGCAAGTATCCGTCTTCGTAAGTATTTTAAAGAGTCAAATGTTACAGGTTCTTGTCGTTTTATAAGTGTTAAAGAGCATCTGTTATAGTCAATGCGTTTCCGCATCAAAAGTTTTAATTTCCGGTCAAATCGGGCACATGGTGTAACATAGGGTATTATGTGTTTTGCAAAATATTTTGTTGGAAAACGCTTATGTGAACGCATTATCCTTGTTTTCCACAAAACATTTCGTAGAAAACAATGGTGTTTTCCCCAACTAAACGTACCCCAAGTATTTGTGGGTTTTTTGAAGATGAATATAAAGATGTTGATTAGAGTGTGTTGGTGTAAATTTTGATTTTTTGGAAAAATTAATATAACAGCCACAAAATCTAAATTTAGTCAAAATTGTGGAATTTTTGTTTATGTTTGATGGTTTGTTATAATTTGACAAAAGAAAATGGAATAATAGCTATCACATATTTTTTATGTTGTTTGATTAATCTGGAAAAATGATAAAGATCTTCAAAGCGTTTTTTATTTTTTATTTAAAAGAAAATAAAAAACAAAGAAAACATATAAAAAAATATGAGGGTATATTTAGTCATTTCACTGTGTTTGATCTTAATTTAACGCGAGAACTAATTCCCGTTAGCAAACATCGCCTTTTTATGCCTGTTTAAAATTAGTATACTTTACATTTGTTGGGATTTCTTAGCTACAGTGCAAAAATACGTGTCTTCTTTTACCCGGCCTTTTGGGTGGAGTGCCATTTTGTTAACCCGCCCGTTCTATTCATCCCTACTCACATTCCTCCTTTTCATCTTAGATCCACCTGGGTATATCTCCGAGGAAAAAACCCGGCGTGCCTTGATCCAGGGAAACACTTTTGCGTGTTGGTACACCGGTTGGTGAGGCGGGTAGAGTGATCTGTACTATGGAAACAATATTTTTATCCATTTTGTGGATCTCCGTTGGCCACATGGTTTTGGCTACAGTGGTAACTTTCTTTGGTCCATATATTTTGTGTGTTTGGTAAATCTGACGGTAGCGTTACCAATTTCAATTATTGATTATAAAAAACCCTAATTGCATATGTTAGGAATTGGAAATTCCATGAGGAAGTGTCGGTCACCCCAAGTATAGTCTAGCACATGTTAGCTCGTAGACATATCGTTATTTACTTGTTTATTAGTTATTTATTAGCATAGTTTAGTTTAGAGCAACACCGTGGAGGAAGGACGGGTCTTTACCCACTGTATACCTGATCCACAACCCGACAGGATGGCGTATTGTCTGTAACTATAAATACCCCTTCCATCCTTGGAAGGGGTGGAACTTCTTAATCTAACCTTTCATATTTTTATTTATCTCTCTAGAATTCCCTCTCTACTCTCTTCATCTCTCTAAACATGGCACTCTTGTATCATCATAATCCTAGACCACCCGAATCATCAAACAACATAAAAAGTGTGATCCTAACAATTGGTATTAGAGCCCAGGTTGTGTTGTTTTTGTGATGATTCGTATGGTTTTGAGTGGTTCTTGTATGCGGTTTGTATTGTTCTTTGATGCGATTTGATAAATTTTTCGTGATGATTTATGTGGTTTGGTTGTTGTTTGGATGTTGTTGATGAATATGTTGTTATAAGCATATTTTATGTGGTTCTTTTTACATGGTTTGATGTTGTTTTAAAAACGGGTTTTAAGTCGATTAATTTAAAACAATCGGTTGTTGTTGGTTATTAAGTGCTTCTAACAAGTGTGGCTATGATATTCTGAATTTGGTTACTTATTGTTTTAACAAAATCTTGTATTATAGTCGAAGTGTTCAAACAAGAGTTATAAGCAGTTTATTAACTTGTTCAGATTCTGGTCTGCACTAAACATGTTCATCAATGCGGTTTGTCACTTTAAATGTCCAGATTCGAGGTATCTTGGATGCGGTTTGTCACTTACTCGTTTGTGCGGTTTGTCATACATGTCCAGAATCATGGTCTCACATGCGGTTTGACAGTTTAAAAAGTGCGTTTTGACGCCTTTTTCTATGCGGTTTGTCTGTTTTATACCAGATGCGTTTTGATTCAAAACTGGTATGCGGTTTGACTATTTAGTCAACTGCGGTTTGTTTAAAAGTCAACTGCGGTTTGAGCACTGATGCGATTTGTCTCCAAAAATCGATTTGTCAGTTTAAGAAAATTATGAAGCGTTTTGATGAAAAAGATGCGGTTTGTGTTACAAAAGGTAAGCGGTTTAGACTCTTATGCGTTTTGAGACAAAAGTATGCGTGTTGTCAAAAATGAAGCAGGTTGACTCAATGCGGTTTGACAATAAACATAAGATTGCGTTTTGGTTAAGATTATGCGACTTGACTGATATGGAAATGTAAAAGTAAGACAACCTCAATATTTGTATCAAGTACCTAACAAGACTCAACAAATTCCAATCAATAAGAACATTCCCATCGACCACATGAACATTAACAGATTATCAAGAACAAGAACTTCAATACATACATCTATCTTCAAACATCATCTACAACCATCATTAACATCAAGAAACATCATCATTCACTTCTAATATCATCCTAATCTCATTCTACAACCAACATCCATTATGACATCTTCTCTTGATCCAAAAGGGAAAATTATAACGAAAAAAAAAGAGGGAAGAATATTGATCTCAGTTGTTTGCATCATTGATCATATTTTTCCTTGCTTCTAATGTACGAACCATGAAAGACATGGAATAAGGAAACATGCTTTTCCTTGCCTTTGATTCGATCCAAGTCTCGAAACCATATCCTAATCGATATTTCAACATGTCAGATCTCAGAATATTTTTTCGTGATTTATGAACATAAATCTAACCTTGAAGGTTATTATCACGAAAGAATTTAATCTTCACTGATCCGGTTATTTGAAGTACTTTACGAAATATGAAACGTTTTTAACAAGATTGTTAACACGTTTTTCATTTATTCATGTTTCTACACTAAAAAAAATCATAGGAATCTAATATGTAACCTACATGTGACCTCGTCCAAAGATTTTGATGCCTATTTCATCATTTAAAACCATCCCTGTGGCGTCAATGACAAAAATCAAGCCATCTCTGTGGCGAGTTAGTGATGGTTACAATGGATGATGCACGTTTTGATCTATGATTTGATAAGAGTTATTTGGATGATATGGTTGTTATGATGAGTATGGGATATGTAATACTCATTCCTGTAAGGCTGTGTTGGGTTAACTGAATTAGGAGATGAGTCAGTTTATTCAAAGTGGGGGCGGACAAATAAAATGACTGAGTTGAGATTAGGTATGAGATTTTTTAGGGTTCAAGTGATATAAGGTGTTTAAATACCCCTTGAATTTAGGGCATTCGTTGTGGTAATTGGGTGGATCGGTGTTGGATCTGTGAATTGGGCCTTTAGATTTCGGGCTTTGTGTGTTAACTCGACATGGGCTGCATATGCTAATTATTAAACTTGGGTCGGCTCACACCTCTTATTGGACGAGACTATGGCTACTTGAACAAGTTCATTATTGAGTGAAAGTTGTGTACGTGGGCCGTGAGACACTTGGGCCAGCCCAAGATGTATGCATTTGAACGTAGCATGATATTCGGGTTTTACTTAATTGCTTGATGTAACAGATAATTGTTTACAGTTGGTCATAGGGTTTAAATCCGGATGAGAATATTGACTTTTACAAGTTGGATTGATGATTATGCATCATGGACTATGTAGCTATACATGGTATTAATGTGGACTGTTATTGGATTTGAATTTGACCGAAATTGAGTAAGTTGTGTGATAACTTGGATTTAGTCGTTGGACTTGGATGATTGGATTGATTTTTCTGGACCGGGCCTCGATTATAACAAGTAACCAAGTTTGGGTTATACACATGATTGGGTCGGATAGACTTCTCAAGATTTGGAATTCATGAGATTTGGATAATTTGAGATTTGGTGTAATGATGAGATTCTTTGTGTTATGCGGTTTGATTCTTTGGTTTATGCATTTTCACGGAAGATACTATGTCACGGCGTGAAGTGTTTATTGGAAAATGTAGACTACGGGGTTGTTTGGACGGTATTTCGTATTTGGATTTGCAGTGAGATTTTTCGGGCGCGTTTACTTATTTCGTCTTCTTTCTTTCTACCCTTCCGCGAAGATGACTTGTTTGGGCATTTATAGAGTGTGATAAAGACTTGGCTATTTAGTTACTTTTGTGATTCTTTCTCGCTTAACCCACAACGCAACTATCACTTCGGTGTCTCACGCAATTGAGGATACGTCAAGAGGTTTTGTACATTGGGTACACCATTTCTTTTTCATGAGGATTAGTACAAATTTAAGTAACAAATCTGAGGAATTCTACTTCATGATCAAGTTTGGTATATCGAGTTTACTTTACCAAGTGGTCACAGCAATAGCCGACAAAATATGTAGAAGATGCATTTACCAAAGTGTTTATTGGATGAGATGTGATCAGCAATTCTCATATTCTTTGCTACTAAATGTCAATGATACTTCACAGTCTGAGCAAAATCTTTCGAGAATCTTCAATGACACTCATGATTTCCTTCAAGAGGTTTGCTTATGACAAGAACTTTTCGTGCAGATGGTCGTACACGTTAATGATGCTTCCGAAAGTTCAAAACCATCATGGGGGAGAAACGTGTACGTTGATGTTTTATGGTCAACCTCAGGGGAAAGTAGTGTATACTATTTGACTTAGTATAGTTTGTGAAGTATTCTTCATATGGGAGAACAATTGTTGATGATGGAGGAGAATCATTGATAAACCGCTGCATGTTCCCCTAAAACAAATATTCACCAAAACCAAAGTTGTCATGACACATTCAAGCTAACATTGTTTACGGTTTAGTCTTGATTTTGTAAAATCCCAAAAGAAACTATTTCTCGGTTTAAATCATAGATTTGTAAAATCCCATGAAAATGGAAACATCCTGGTAATAGTAAAGTGCATTTCTGGATCTATCTTATGGTTTATTCTTGGTCTTGTAAAATCCCGTGAAAGAAACTAGTTCTCGGTTTAAACCATAAAATTGTAAAATCCCGTAATGATAGAACCATCCTGGAGAAAGGAAAGTGTATTTTGGGATCTCATCTGATGCTGGTGTTACAGTTTTTGCTTCGAAGAAGGGATAAAAGGGTGTACTTCATGAATTAGGTGTTTGTTTGGATTGTCTTCATGGCTGTTTGGTAATTGCATGGTTTTACGGGGTAATATGTGTTTGACCAAGGTCGGGATGAAACCATTATCATAGTTCACTTAAAACGTCAAAGGAGGCTAGATTTGAGCTTTGAACCACAAGATGTGACAACGGCGTTAATTCATTATTATTTATTTGAGGTTGAAGTGAAACTTCACGGGCGAGTGTACTTAGTATCTGAAGGTATCGGGGATGGTTGGATGAAGATTCTTCGAGATCCTTGTTCGAGCTTTTAATATTTTCAAAAACGAAGACTTGGAAATCTAGTTATTTTTGGGTGATTTTTATTTTTCTTTTACCACTTGGGGGAATTGGGCTCTTACCACCACAAAATAACTATCACTTTAAGGAGTTACGTTGTAGTGCTCAGTGTCACATTAAATTGTGGATTTTCAAGAGGTTATGTACGTCTTATACTTGATGGTTGGTTGGATGAAGAGTATAGAGTACTTAGGGATTCAAAGGGGGATGAACTCTCGACACCGCTCTTTGTTACATGTGTGCAAGTTTAAGTCACGAGTTCGGGTTAATTCACTTCAGGGTCAAATTCATCATATTGGGTTTTCTCCATCAGCTGTTACTACAAAGAGCCTACTGAATGTTAATGGGGTTGATAACAAGTTTGCCAAGAGTAGTTGAAAAGAGAGAGATTATGACGTTTGAACACAACAGTTCAAGCCTCGTACTCTAAAGAAAAGAAAAGTGTACGTTTCAGTGCACTTTATCTTCCGAAGAAGAGAAATCTTCTTATGACGTTTGAACACAACAGTTCAAGCCTCGTTCTCTAAAGAAAAGAAATGTATACGCTTCAGTGCGCATTATCTTTTGAAGAAGAGAAATCTTCTTATGATGTTTGAACACAACAGTTCAAGCCTCGTTCCTCAAATAAAAGAAAAGTGTACGTTTCAGTGCGCTTTATCTTCTAAAGGAGAGAAATCTTCTTATTATAGCCATTCTCATCAACATGCTTCATGGTTTTCCATGCGCGCTAATTCATCAAGTGAACCGAACTACCATTGCTAGTAATCTTATTCCACTTGCTCAATTAAAATGGCGATGGCAACATCATATGCAACCTTTGAGGGGGAGAAGTGTGAATAGACTACATTGTTGAAGATATTCACTTGTTTAATCAAGAATGGCATCTCCATATGCAATTCTTGAGGGGGAGAAGAAGTATAATAATTCTGCATGGTTGATTGACATCTGAGAACAAATGGTCATACGGCTCCAAACTCATGTAAGAACCGAGCTTCTTCTTATCGGGTCATCTTCACATGGAGTTTCCTGTAAGAGCCGTTGGTTGAAATCTTCTTACGGACTAAAATGTTTAACGACAAAGTGCTTCCAGTTGCGGGGCTGATTTCCTTGATGAACATCTTTTTGTTCTTGTTTGATTGGGAGGGATTTTAGTTGAGGGGATTTGCTATATATAAGTTAACGGGAATGCATTTGGTGAGAAGAAGATGTTAACTCTCTATTCCCCAATTGGACAATCTTGAAGAAGGTCGAGTCTACAGTTTGTTATACATTTTCTTTGCATGTTAGAAGACTAAAGATGAATTGCATTTAACTATCTAAAGACTTCTTCTTATTCTGGGCATTCATCGAAAAGATTGTCATCTTAGGGGAGAGCACTAATTGGGGGAGAGTGAAATGTCAGATTTAATCCCAATTATACTTGCTCACATTCTTCAGCAAGTTGATTCTCACAAGTCTTCAAGTTTTTTTCTCAAAAGATTTCGAGTATATGGGCGTATAATGTGTTGCTGATTCTGAAGCATCAAAACCAGCAAGGGGGAAGGAGACATACTTCTAAATGCACAACAAGTACACATGACGAACTTAATACTTCTAAGTGATTGAAGATATCCCGGGAAGACAAATGTCATGACCGCAGAGAAACTCAGTGTATCTTGTGGCATTTAGTGTTCTTATTCCAACTATGTGGGGGAAGAGATGAAAGAGACAGTTTCTAAGGAGAAAAGAGGTACACAAGTGTGCTATGATTTCGATGTTATCGAAATCATCAGGGGAGAGAGATCGTGTACATTGGGGATGCACAACTGTTTCACTTGAGTGCTTAATCAGTGATTCAGTAATAATCACTTATTCCGGAGTTGATATCCCTCAGAGATAATCAGTGATTCAGCATGCTACTTTAGTGTTATCGTTTATTCTTTCTTTGAACATTTGGGTACTTCGGGTTCTTGAGCTTCATACACTATCATCAGGGGAGAGAAAAGTATACATCGGGGTTATTCTTTGGCTATCGGACATAATCTACTACTTCGATGTTATAAGTTTCTCTGTCTTTGGGTATATGTGTATTCGGGTTCGTGAGCTCTATTCTAAGATACTGACTGCATCAATTCATCTACTTGGGGGAAGTGGTCTCTTGACACCTTATAGTATGGATCGCTTCAGACGTCAGTAGAAAAGAAATATGAGAAGATTGTTTCAAGCGTGGGATGATACGTTGCTGTTCTTGTTGATGATATAACCCCGAACGAAGAATCACAAAGATTATTCTCAAAAGGAGCAGCAAGATCGATGATAATGGTGTGCTTCTGTGTGCACCTGGCTAAGGCAAGCTTGAAATAGAGCTTCAAATATGCTCAACAAAAGGATTTTGGTTTGGGGGAAGCTACCAAAGTCTCACTTTCAGAAGGCTCAATTTCTCTCTTCTTTTCAAGAGCCTCGGAAGCTTTGGTGGTGAAAGTTTAAGAGATGATGATTTCTATCTTCTACAACGGGGCTGTTCGATATCCTTATCTCGGTAGTCGTATCATCATCTTCTTAAATTATATCATCTACTCTATCTTTGTAAATATTTATCAAAAACCAAATACAAAAATATAAAACCAACAAAAAGAAAATAGAAAATTATAAAACCTACAAAAACCCATAAAAATCAGAAAACTTGAAAAATACCAAAAATATGTTTTCCTCAAGACATGTCTTCTGGTATCGATAACATCTACGGTCTTAGAAATGTCATTCAACAATGGCACGGGACCATAGATGAAGTTCGAGCAGAAGGTGTAAATATTTCTTTTCAAAACATGTCTAAAAATTATGGCTTACAGTTACTTCAGACTGTAACCCGTACTTAAACCATGGCTTGCTATTATTTCCGATAGCAACCCGCTCTTCAAGAAGGAAAGTGCTGCGCTAAACCAAATTTCATAAATTTCGTGCACTTATTCTAAAATTAAAATGAGGAAAGTATGTCGAAGGACCGATGTTCCTACACAAATGTTATTCCTTCTATAATTCTTCAGAAAAATATTTGTTATTTCAAAATGGTGGAAAATGAGTTGCTTGAAAATCAATCAGAATCAGAATTTTCACAAATTTGCAAAACTCAATCAATGATTTCAGCTTGGCTAAAACTTTTTATGCAATGAGTCATTGATTGAGGGGGAGAATATTTTTAAATTTATATCATCTAACGAGCTTATATAATCATCCTACGTGCTTAACTGAAAAAGATGTTTGCCTATGTTGAAGGACTAGGAATCTAGGATATGATTGTTAGGATTAGATTATTAGAGTTTGATGAACACATTACTCCCATGCCTTTATATGATCTGACTGAATGATTTTATATGTTGGATTGACTTTTATTAGTCGATTGCTGTTTGGGTGTTGTAGACCACCATATATCTGTTTGTGTTCACTAACATATGCAAATATCATGGTATATAAAAATGTTCCTGATCCGGATCCCACAAAAGAAGATGATTGGATGCCGAAAGGAAAGGGTAACTATTTCTTGGGTCGACAAAAGAAGAAACGGAGTTTAATTGGATCTCTCCATGGATAGTTGGCACGATAGATGCAACTTCAGAGGTCTCACTGCATCTACAGATGGTTTTCTTCAAGCCCTACAACAACAACAACAAAAGCAGCTTAACCACCACGTATCTTTGTGCAGGAAAAAGTACTGGATGATACCATATTTCTTAAAACAATTTTGAAACTATTGTTTTAAAATGGAAAAATATTGTTTTGAAAATAATTAGACTAAAATTTTGGAAATCAACCGGACTTCATTTTTAAACATAAGTCACTCAATCAACGACTACGGTCTTCGATTGAGGGGGAGAGTGATTTCAATCTTAAGAATTTTCAAACAATATATCATCAAATGAGTCCGTTTGTACGATAATAAGTGGTGATCTAAAGATTTAATGTTATGTCATGGTATGATTTTCTTTAAAACTCAAAGATCTTTCAAAATAAAAAATTTTCTATTCTTGTTTGATTGTGAAATTGTTTTATTTTATTTAAAGATCTCTTAAAACTATCATACCTAACACTAACAATATTTAATGTCTAAAATTGATTCTTATATGTCATTTTTCAAAAGTAAATCAAGCCACGTCTTTCCCCTAAAATTTTCTAAATAATTTAAATCAATTGGGATCACAAATATCAAGAGGTTTGAAATTTTTGATCAGGGGAGAGATAGTGATTTAAATCTCAAATCTGTTTTAGTCCTTTAAAGGCACTCCTGCCTCCATGTGCCAAACGATTTCAAATACATGATGCACATGATTGAGGTGGAGCATTTATCCAAAAACAAGATGAGTATTTAAACCAGGCCACATTTTCTCCCATGTTTTCTAAACCTAATTAAATCTCTTGAGATCCAAAATCTCAAAGGGTTTGATATTTTTGATCGGGAGAGAATTTGTGATTTAATTATGAAATATGATAAATGATGATCGATTTGATTCAAAAGTGCAGGCTGCTCTCCCATATGTGCTAAACGCTTTCGAATCTCGAAGCACATATTAAGGGGGAGCATTTCAAAAGAAAATAAACTTTCAAGGTACAAAGAGTTCTATGTTTCAACATAAGTACCTTGATTGCTTTTCTAATGGTTTCTTAATGGCAATGTGATCGTGAAAGTACTTCAAAAATGTCTTTCCTCTATGTGTCAAATGATTTCAAATGACCAATGCACATTTTGAGGGGGAGAATTTACCAAGAAATTCAAATGGCCTTTTCTACGGAAATTGTGATCAAGAAATTATTTCAAAGAACTCTTGCCTCCATGTGCTAAACAATTTCAAAATCATATGCACATGTTGAGGGGGAGCATTTCTAAATGATCAAAAACAATTAAGGTACCAAATGCTTTGATATTATATCACAAGTACCTTGATTGATTTTCCAAATGATTTTTCAATTGGTTTCAAGAAGGAAAGAACAATACCAAAAGACCGACCAATTTACTTTATGCATGGTGTTATAAGGATGGTTAGGTTAGGTATTCGTTCACACGATCCCGCCAGAGCCGGAGGGATCTACCAATGGACAATCCACTAGATAGTGTAGAGTCCTTAGGTATGATGAAAAAGGAGAAAAATGAGAATATGGGAAGAGTGCCGACTGAGACAGAGCTAGTACTGGAATAAACCCAACAAGGTTCCAGTTATGAAGTCTCGGTAAGCACTGAAGGGGTTGAAGAATGAAAAAGAAATGAAATGAGAAAAGGGTGAAAAGAAATAGCCCTCCAATAATTCAACCTTAGAGCGAACTGGGCAATTCATATACTCTTGGTTGTTACCAAGGTAACACCGGTATTGAAGACAAGACGTCATGGACTCGGTGGCGACTTTTCTACAACTTCCCAAGCTACTCAAGTTCCTCTTAAAAGGACTTGTTTCATTCTTACGGGGAACCTACATAATCTATCGACTTTCTCTTATAGGTTGTTGATATTGACGAAGGAGACCCTCTCCCTAGTCTCCGGCATAGGAAACCAGATGTGCACTATTGAGTCTAGAGCCAAGAGATCATCCACAAAATCTCATTAGGACATAAAATTAATGAAGACTTACTGTTTCACACAATGTGGAAAGTAAGTATATATTGAGAGTCCACGCATTATCCTTGTGGTATTGCCAGAATATTCGAGTGATATGTAAAATATTCACAATGAAGATGGAAATCCTTCTAGAGCCAACATCCAACAAGCTCTTGGTGGGTGACATGTGAGATCTTACATAAGATCAAGCTTGTGACAACTAGATAGAAACAATGGGGCGATTCACTCTTGAATCAACTTTGGTCCAGGAAATGAATTGACGAATACTTTTGGAAAAACCGTTCGATGTGCAAATCTCTTCTTTTCTCTAGCACATGGAATGTGTATTCATGTTTTCAAACACAAAAAGTATCTCTGATTGAAAAAATACTTTTGGAAAAACCGTTCGATGTGCAAATCTTCTTTTCTCTAGCACATCAAATGTGTATTCATTTTCAAACACAAAAAGTATTTCTGACTGAAAATTGATCTTTCTTATAAAACCTTCGTCAGATTTCAAAACTCTTTTTCACGCAATACGCGATTGTTTTCAAATCAATTTTTCATCAATCGATGAATCTCAATTATTTGGTTCACTCACTCCGTGTTGTCTACTTTGGGACGCTCCGGTTTGAGCGGCTAGATCAAGTCGCGAAACCTGTCAAGGAGATTCTTAGGAATCCTACCGATCACAAGTCGTATTTATCTTGATCAACAGGAACCATAGTTCTTGCTCTCAGATTCAACGAAGTGAACAAAGACACTTTCGTTTGTTTTATTGCTAACTGTTGTTTGCAGGAACATTGGACGGTTGCAGCTGATCGATATTGAGAAGTCAATTCACGACCGCATGCTCACTGCATTCATACTTAATTGAAGAAAATCATGACTATCATCGACATACAATGATGCTTCCGCTACTCTGATGAAAAGATGTCATGATCCACAAAGTGTGAACATGTCGGTCCAAAAGTCACAACATCACATGAAGGAAACACTACAAAGGGTGATCCATAGATTTACTGTGGCTGATGATCTCAAATAAAGCTCGAAGATCATCAAGATGTGGATCAGTTCAAAGACCTCCACGGAAAGTACAAAACTATGCGGACTTTGAAAAATCGCTACTAAAGCACAAAGATTGCGGAACTTGAAGAATTGAAGTCTACGAGCTCAGAACTAAAGACAAAGATAGAATGATAGGATGGAAAATGTATTTAATGGGGTGACCTCCCTTAGGGGGAGATTGTTAGGAATTGGAAATTCCATGAGAAAGTGTCGGTCACCCCAAGTATAGTCTAGCACGTGTTAGCTCGTAGACATATCGTTATTTACTTGTTTATTAGTTAGTTATTAGCATAGTTTAGTTTAGAGCAACACCGTGGAGGAAGGACGGGTCTTTACCCATCGTATACCGATCCATAGCCGACGGAGGGCGTATTATCTCAGAACTATAAATACCCTTCCATCCTTGGAAGGGTGGAACTCTTAATCTAACCTTTCATATTTTTGTTTATCTCTCTAGAATTCCCTCTCTACTCTCTTCATCTCTCTAAACATGGCACTCTTGTATCATCATAATCCTAGACCACCTGAATCATCAAACAATATAAAAAGTGTGATCCTAACAGCATATTTGCAAATTTTGGAGAAACCATTAAAGGTTTGATTTTTTTTCCTTTCATTAGGGCTTATTTTACTTGATCTTTACGGTAGTTATGGTATGCTGTCTTTAGGTTCGGTTGTGGGTTATTTTAGGTTTATTTAGGGTTTGGTGTTTTGCTTGCCATGCCTTAGATGAGGGTTGCGTATGTCGATTATAAATCATCAAAAAATCTGATATGTGGCTTTTAGATTTTCCAAAATTGATACAAGGAGTCATGTTTTTCACTTTTCTTTTTTGCCTATTTTCTCTGTTCTTTATGCTTTGTGGGCTATGTTGTGTTTACCTTTCATTGTTTTTGAAGATTGGATCTTTGGGTGTGATGTTTTTCCTTCACTTTACGCCTCGTTTGTTGTGGTGAGGGTTTAAGGGTTTTTTTTTTTTTTTTTTTTTTTTTTTTTTTTTTAATTTAAAGTTTGTATGTTGGTCGAATGGGATGTCATGTCTTATGGTTAAACACTTTGTGCGAATTAGATTTTGCTTAAATAGTATAACTTCTAAAAAGATTTTGTGGGTTTGCAATGCTTTCAGGTCTTGCTGTCGCGGAGTGGGTTTGCTGAGGTTGCATCAATTTTAAACACTATTGCTAAGAAATCACACATTTTTGTCATACTTAGCTTGCCCGAAAAACATGTTTTCGGTGGTAAGTTAACTTGGCTGAAAAACATGGTTTGGCGGGGAACCATATGGTTGCAGCCATGCTGTTGTTTTAGTGCGGCTACCATTTGGATAAACAAATACGAGCCGTTGTGAGTAGGGATGAATTGAACGTGTTGGTTAACTTGATGGCCTTCCACCCAAACAGGCCGGGTAAAAAAATAGACTTCCTTTGTATTGATAGCTTAAGCGGGCCTGAAAACATGTCTTGGCAGGGTAACCAGATGGTTGCAGCCATGCTGTTGTTCGAGTGCCAATAAAATTTGCAGGCCATCAGCTTTTCTGCAAATTAGGTTTGCCTTGGCGTTCGTTTTTATGTTGCTCTTGGTGCAATATCACTGGATAAAAATTGGAATTCATGATTGTGAATTACAGAATAAAGGTACGATATGAGTGGGAATGAACACAGTTGGCCGGTTACCTTTATCGACCCGTGGTTCTAGATGCTGACCCTTTGTATTTCTTTTTTGAGGTTGTGACGATTTGGGGTTTCTTCGGTGAATGTGAGATCGCCCGTATCTTGGCAGGGTGGCAGGAAACTTTTGCAACCATGGCGAGCGTATCCTCTTTGCTCAGAGATTCGCCTATCTGAGCTGCCTGCCCACAAATAAAAACGTGCAATTTTACATTTGCTTGGGACGAGCACATAATAAAAGTGTTTGTTTAAGCCAACAGCCATGTCTGTATGCAGCTGGGTGTTTTTGTCGCATCATTTGGTGACGCCTGCAGTTACGCGGCTGTTTGATATAATAGTTATCGGGTTTATTCGTTGCTTATTGCGCTTGGAATTAGTGGCTATTGGTATTCATTCTCATGGGTGGGGGTGCCTTTGAAGAAGATGGGGTGCAATGCAGCTTGCAATTAGTGGCTATTGATATTCATTCTCATGGGTGGGGGTGCATTTGAAGAAGATGGGGTGCAATGCATGTTGGCGGGCCAACCCAGCATGATTGCATCCACGGTTGATGTGCTCTTTTTCTTAACATGTTGCTTTTGTGGCTGTTTGAGCCTGCAGTTGCTATAACTATGGCCATTGTTTTCAATACGTGAATGCACCTAGCCTTGAAATATTCGCCCATCTGAGTCGTGTGTCCAGCAAAATTCTCACACCTGGCTGAAAAAGTGAACCCAACAAATGTAAAAGTATATAATATACAAGTAACATATACTATGTCATGAGGTTAATGATGCAATGATGATGGGTTTATCCATTGATCTGCTTTGTTAGCGTGCTTTAGCACCCCCTGTCTGTTGGCATGGCACCCGCATCCACATTGCGGTTGTAGCCGCGACAGGCTTCTGATGCCGCTGCGATATTCGCATTTCTGAGCGTCTTTATGCCTTATGAATAGTATTTTACCGGGGAATCTTTTTCCCAGGCCTGTTTGGGTGCAGGCCCATCGGATAACTATAAAACTAGCCAAAGGGTGGATGCAACATATTTTGCACACCATTCCAGCAGTTACCAAGTTTGTCCGGTTTTTTATGCTGCACACTCTTGCATCAGCTATCTTTGCAATCTTATGACTGTCGCCATTGCCACCTTCAACAAACTGGTACATCCATATTTTAGGTGTTAGAATAATTAGATGTTGCTTATGGTTGTTGAAATGTTACTTATGGTTAGATGTTCGGGCCAATAAATCAGCTTAGTACTTTGATTTGGGGTTTAATGTTAAAGTCAGATGCAATTGGATGTTCTTCATGTTGTGACGCTTATGCATGTATTGTAAGGTAAAACGCCAATGATGATAGTTTCCTGCATTTATGTATTTGGTAAGCGTGCTTCATAGACTCCAATGTTTTGGCAAGGCACCCTAATCCAAATTGTGGTTGCAGCCATACTGAGTCTCTGGTACCGCTCCCATATTCGCAGGTCTGAGGCTGTATAGATATTAAAGGGCATAATAAACGTTCTCGCTTTCAATTCATGACATGTCAGTAGACAATTTTTAAAAGACACAATAAATCAAGTAGCGTTTTCTTCTTTAAAAGCCACTTCTCCATAGATTATGCCGGCTTTGCTAGCATGTTGGTCGACCGATAAGTGCTGATACAATGGAAAGTTACTTTTGCTCTTCTCTTTTCAAATTCAATTTGTAAAATTTGATTCGCCTGTTTGTTTTTTTCATAAAAGTTTCGGGTTACCGAAGCACATTGTCATCATGTTTTTTTTTTTTTTTTTTTTTTTTTCTTTTGTGGAACAGGAGAGCCTATATATGATACCACATCTTCGTGCCATCCTAGAAAAAGAGGTAGCCCGCAAAAACAGATGGCCAAGAACTCAGTTAGCCTGCGCCGCATATCTGGGTATTCGCGAAGGTTGGTTTTCTTTTTTTTTGCCTCATTCTCGATGTGCTTATACTTATTGTGATGTTTACCGTACGAATATCTGAATGCTAATGTCGCACGTTTTTTTGTGGGTGTTGTTGACAACCGTCTCGTGCAGATTACAGGGAGCCACATAGATTCAGACAAAAGTGGTCATATCATTGGACTATGTGTGATAGTGGGTAATTCTTTCTATCTGAATTTGCAATGATTTTTAAAGCGGTCGCCTTTTTTTACATGTTTTTCTGATGTTTTGTTTTTTTTCCTTCAATGTAGGCATGCTTACTTATGAACATGGTAAGCCAAATGTGAAACACCATCTTAACTATTCCATAGAAGGTACAGGGTGAAGGGAAATCTCTGCCATGATGATAAGGTTTTAAAAGGTACCATTTTGAGGGGTCGTTTAAGTCCTTATTTGATCACTTTTGTATCCGTTATTGCTTAATATCGTTCCTTTTCACTTTTTAGGTCTCTTGAAGGCAAAATGCTGGAATGGCACTTATTTAGACGAAAAGGCGCGAATATATGAAGAAAATGGCCAAAGTCATAATCGAGACACTCAAGGCTGCTGAAAATAGAAGGCGACGGCGTCACTACTTAACTGCGACGCCGTCGTGAGGATTTTGTGACGGTCGAAGACAAAACTCGATTTTCAAGAGACGGCGTCGGGCTTTAAAAGTAGACCGTCGCAACTCGGGCGGCCTAGATGCAACCCGACGACGCCGAAAGTCAAGAGGACGGCGTCACGGACATAAGGTGACGCCGTCGCAAGGTTAACGTGGCCAAGACGAAACCCTAATGACGGCGACACGACGGCGTCACGAAACATAAGGTGACGCCGTCGCATATGTAATCTTATATATAGAATCCGAATTTTTCAGTTTTAGGAGAGTCTTTTTGGAGTGAAAACCTAAAACCGAACCTAAGGTGTCTTGTACAGTATTTTAGGGTTTTAAACCCTATTTTACTTCAAGATAAGTATTTACTTCATTAATTCAATTATGTCTTTGATTATTTGTGTGTATGCTTGCATGTTCTCCATGTCCGGCTAATTTATTTGTGTGTTTGCTTAGGAAGTATGAAACTTAATTATTGAATATTGATTGGTTGTTTCTTATCTTAGTTGATTAATGATCTAGTAATGCGATAGGTCATTCGTTGTGTACTTAATGCTTGATTCATCTTTGTGAACCTTAGAATATGATTACCGAGTAGTTGTAGGCTAAATTATCCAAAGAGTGCCTTAGAGTAAGAGTTTATCATCCCTAGTGGGTTTTGTAGGCGAGACCCTTTGGTAAGTTCAAAGAGTTGGGAGAAACGCATACCCTACAACTTTAGACACACAACGCAACTAAGAATAAGGACGTGACAACTCGACCATCAATAGGAGATAATTAAGGAGTAGTACAACCTAAGTAAACACATCTTTAAACTATCATACGAGCACACATTAATTAGACATAGACTCCCACAACCTTAGTTTAGATAATTAGATAATAGTAGATTAATCGGTGAAATACCAACCCCCAAATCCAATACCCGAGATTCGTACCTTTCCATTTCATAAAATATAAAAATACAAAAATAATCTTCCTCAACCTTAACCTTAGCGTAGTAACTTCTTACTAGCATTCCTATTCCCTAGAGAATGATATCAATACCGTGGCTTACCCTAATTACTACACTACAACGATTAGGTTCACCGCCTAGGTGTTATAAAACTTGCTCGAAGAAAAGGAAGTTTCCTTGACCCCGAATGACGCGTGTAGCGTTATCATGTTTTAGGCGCCACTGCGGGAATAGAATAGCTAGTTAGTAGTCCACCTCGTTTAGGTTCTTTGCTTGATTCCTATCAAGTAAATTTTTCTCATTTTTAGCTTTCTCTTAGTCTATCCCCCTTCTTCGTGACCTTTGTTCGTAACACCCATCACTTTTCATCATGGAGGATGATAACCACCCACCATTCATCAACCCACCACCAATTGACCCGCCAAGAGCCCGTACTCTTGGTGAATACTCGAGACCAAGCCACCTAGGCTATAGGAACACCATTGAGCTTCCCGACCAAGCCCAAACTACGGCCCTGCGATCCGACACCATCCGGTTGGTGCAAA
The DNA here is from genome assembly GCA_022545495.1 of Chrysanthemum lavandulifolium. Lineage (NCBI taxonomy): Eukaryota > Viridiplantae > Streptophyta > Magnoliopsida > Asterales > Asteraceae > Chrysanthemum > Chrysanthemum lavandulifolium. Next base: position 175,671,099 of record CM040238.1, on the reverse strand, counting down.
ACGGATGTGCATTCCATGGACTTCGTTCAAGATCCAAATCGACATCGAGGGATTTCCTCAAAATCGTTGATTCCATCGACCTTGATGCTACTACTCGGGAGACCACGCTGCGCGTCTCTTCCAATTCTCTCTCGGGACCAAGCTAGTAATTGGCTTGAGCGACTTCCCACGGCTCCATCTCAAGTTGGGATGATCTTACCTCTCGCTTCCTTGCTCAATTTTTCCCACCGGAGAACCATTAAGCTTAGGAATGACATCTTGATGTTCCAACAACGTCAAGGTGAATCTCTCTGAAGCATGGACTCGATTCAAGGACTTACTTCATAAAGTCCCTCATCACGGCATTGATCTTTGGCTCCAAGTCCAAATTTTCTATGATCATGTCAACTTCCCCACCAAGCGATCCATTGACCAAGCGGCCGGTGGAAAACTTAGTGATCTCACTGCGGAAGAATCATGGGGTATAATAGAGGACCTCGCCCTCTATGACAACGAAATTTGGGATGACCCCCGTGAGCTGCCCAAAACCGTTAAGGCGATCTCCTTGCCTTCCAACTCACAACCTTCCGACCGTAGGATGATCGAACTTGAAGATCAAGTTAGATTCCTCATGAGTTCCTACAAAAATCCTAAGTCCTCACGACAAGTGAATCAAATCACTCTACCTTGTGAGTTATGCAGTGGTCCCCATGACACTCGTGATTGCACAAGGCTCCCCGAACAAGCTTTTGCGGACTACGCCTCCATACGTACCGACGGAGCGGGAGAGAAGTGGTACACTTTCAAACCCGAACAAAACAACTTAGGAAACTCGTACAACCCCTCATGGAGAAATCACCCTAACCTTAAGTGGAACCAAAACTCAAGCACACCCCAAAGCTCATCTAGTTCGCCCACTAGGTTCAATTCTTTTAATACCGGGAACCCCACTAATCTTGAGACAATTGCATCTAGATTTTTGTCATCCCAAGAGACTCGATTGAATAAGCTTGAAGCCGATTTTAAGCAAAAACAAAGCGAGATGACAACCAAGCTTGATGCCCTCTTAAAAGCCTTCAATGAGCGGGAAGTTGGAGCACTCCCAAGTGATACCATAAAGAACCCAAAAGTGAATTCGATTGCGTCGACTTCATGTTCTACTTCACCATGGGAGAGTGCACATCCATGCCCCTCGCACCCGACTGTTCACTCGGTAAATGCTATCAAAAAGGGTTCCAAGCCATCCAAGAGGTACCAAAGCCCGGCACCTTTGGTAGAGCCTACTCTTGAGAAACCCGTCAGCCAAGAATCCAAACCTAGTTTAGAGGAGGAGTACAAGGAACTCCATCAAGAAAAACCGATTCTTGAAGTCTTAGCTCATGCACCTTATTATAATGCTTTAAAAGAAAAATATGAGTTAGAACTTAGGCTTGGAAAACATGGGTCCGCTTTTGTGCGAAACAACTTACCTAAGAAGTTAGACGATCCCGGCTATTCACTCTTCCGTGTAGACTTGGAACTTCCAAACCACTCGACGCCTAGCCGATTTAGGATCATGCATCAATCTTGTTCCGTTGTCCTCCATAGAAGCCTTAACTTAGGTAAAATAGAACCAACGGAAACCATCTTAGGTCTAGCGGAAGGTAGTGTGGCACGTCCGGTAGGAATAATAAAGGACATGGTAGTACACGTGGGAGAGTTGACTCTTTTGGCCGACTTTCATGTGCTAGACATGAATAAGGACCCGACATGCCCATTACTAGTTGGAAGAGGATTTTTAGCTACCGCTAGTGCCATCATCGATTGTAAGATGTCCAAAATAGTGGTAGGAGAGGGAGTGCTAGATCCGTTTACGATGTTAAAAGCATACATACTACAAGGATGAGGAAATCCCACAAGAGATTAGGTTGGATAGAGAGCCTTCTAGATATGGACCTTGGATTGATAAGAACATCATAGGCCCCAAAGACCTTTTACCTAGATAAAGCCTTCACTAGTAAAGCAACTTTCCAAGAAAAGAAATGGCTAGGGACATGGAAGTGAACCCGTCGAGGGCCTTAGTATTTAGGAAGATGACCGAGTTACTAGGAAGCTTGCCTGTTAACCTTGTCATGAATAAGTGGAAAGTTGAGAAATCTGAACACAAGTGGGATTGGGATAGACCGCCTAGTGATGGCAATGGAGAGTGGCACATTAGGATACAAATCTATGATCCCGATGGTGAGAAGTTTGAAAAGACATATTTAACCGAACGTACTACTAGGAACTTGAATGATAAGTTTGATCCTTACGACATTGTTGAGGATAAACTTACTTATATCGGTACGTAGGAGCACGACTATGAGTCTAGCTACAAGACTCTTAAATAAAGAAAAGCGCTTCGTGGGAGGCAACCCATGCTTAATTGTTTGCTTGTTAGTGTCATATATCTTTTATTAATTGTTTATCCTCATGTTTAAATTTGTAAAATGCTTTATTTTGTTTTTAACCTCGTCTTAATTGCATATAAAGGTATTTTACATAAGGAATAAGTGTAGGAGGATTACACACGTTTTCAAAAGAAACGTAAACATGAGAATAACAATTAACTAAAAGATATTTATGTTTGTTTGTTCGAGTCAAATGCTTGTATCGAGTCATAATGGATGTTTTGCGAAATTTTTCCGATTCTAAAGATGTAAATTTTCCGAATTTTTCCGAAAATCGCAGACCGCTTTTGTCGGGATAACTTTGACGGCGTCGAGATTGCAACTGACGGCGTCGGAAGGAGTAAAACATCGATTACTTTTTCTCGTTTTCGAGCTACTTATAAATTTTGGAATTTTCCGTGTCTTAATTTTCTTAGAAATTCTGTAAACATCCATTCCACAAGCATTATATCCTAGTTTAAATCGAGTCTTATATATATTATTACCGCCGATTTTACGCGAAGGTTTCGATTTTTTTCTTCAAGTGTGCAGGTTTAGTTTGTCGAGAAGAAATTACATAAGATTGGAAGGAGCTTTTAATGCTAACGTTCTTCTTGAAGAAGGATTTAACCACCACTTTACACGGATCCTACCGAGCTAATCAGGGGAGTATTAGTTTCTTTCGTTTTTAATTACCTTCCATTATCATAACTTTGATACTTTCGGGAACATTGGGGACAATGTTCAGTTTAAGTGTAGGAGGAAAATAAAATGGAACTTTGAAACTATACTTATCCTTGATTATTTGCTTTGTCAATTGTATTTGTGTAATAAACCAAGAGAAAATGTCGGTTAGGGTAATTTTGGCACCAAATTTAAAATTTTCATGACATATAAGAGTGGGCCATTAGTCTTAACAAAAGTGTCTCATGGATAGGAAGTTGCATGACTAGCACAAAACCCTTTACCACCCAAATTCCACCCAAAATGTGAGGATCGCCTTAGATTAGTAGGAATTAAAGCATTCATCTTCAATGCTTAGAGTGTGAACCGGTAGTATATTAGATTCTAGAACTTGTTTTGTGATGCATTCGAGATCGCAAGTGAGACTACACTTGTGTAGTTAGGAATAACTAAATGATAAGAGGCATTAGGATAACCCTTGTTTGATACCCATAATATAATTACTTCTTCCACATCGGTTGAGTAATTCCCCACACCCTTTGCGTTGTACTCATCTTTAGTACACGATACCCCTAGTTAACCCCTCGAGCCTATCCTTTTCGCGGTTCTCGTGATGTTTCGGTTTTCCGAATATCAATGAAAACATTGTTTACACCCCACCCCAAATATACACCCAAATCGCCTTAGCCTACCCCTTATGCACTCACTTTTAGTGCAATTGTTTGTTATCACCCTAAACCCTTAGTTCAATTATCTAGTTGCTTGCATAAGTTGCTAAGTCAAGTCATATCTTTTGTATACAGTTTTGGGACGATTGGGATTCATGGGAAACGTTAAAGTTTATGAAATGACGGGAAGGGAACGTTAAATTCAAACTCCCTTTGTTTGCATAATAATGTACCCCAAGTGTTTTGATCTTTTTAATTCGGGTCAAATTAGTGTTAGAGTAATAAAAACTCAAGTGTAGGGATGTGCCTATAAATCCCTATCATTTTGATGTTACCATAGAGGATGGTAGAGTAAAGTGTATGAAAAAAAAAAAAAAAAAAAAAAAATAGAAAAGAAAAAAAAAAAATATATAGAGTAAAAAAAAAAAAAAAAAAAAAAAAATACGGGCTACCATCCTACATCTATCATTTAAATTTATGTTTGTTTATTTCCGTTACCTAGAGTTTTAGAGTGTCGAGTCTTGGCTTAGCAACGCCATTCTTCGTATGCATTTAACATAGAGATTTTTGACTTGCCACCACTAAATAGCCTATCCCACCAAACCCTTTGTTTCCCTACCGTAAGCCTAACATTACAACCCTTTAAAGACCTCTTTGATAGTCTTTCCTAGGTGCTTACGCCAAAGCGATGGAGGTTTGATCTATTCTCAAGCCTATGGTAATCTATGTACTAGGACCGGTTAATGAGTGTTTATCTTCCATTTCCTATTTGTTATATTTCATATATACACCCGAGAGAGATGTGAGTATCCAAACACCCCATGTGAGGTGCTAGTATGTAATTCCGTGCTTGTTATGAGTTTTATGGGGCTTATATGTGTTGTGGACCGTTCAATTAATGCTTCATGACCCTAACTTATAAATTAATTGGCTAAAGCACATTTGCTTGAGGACAAGCAAATAACAAGTGTAGGGATATTTGATAAGGTTTTAAAAGGTACCATTTTGAGGGTCGTTTAAGTCCTTATTTGATCACTTTTGTATCCGTTATTGCTTAATATCGTTCCTTTTCACTTTTAGGTCTCTTGAAGGCAAAATCTTGGAATGGCACTTATTTGGACGAAAAGGCGAATATATGAAGAAAATAGCCAAAGTCGAATCGAGACACTCAAGGTCTTTGAAAATAGAAGCGCGACGGCGTCATCTGTTAATCTGCGACGCCGTCGTAGGATTTTTGACGATCGGAAGACAAAACTCGTATTTTCAAGAGACGGCGGGGCTTTAAAGAAGTAGACCGTCGCAACTCGACGGCCTAGATGCAACCCGACGACGTCGAGTCAAGAGGACGGCGTCACGGACATAAGGTGACGCCGTTGCAAGGTTAACGTGGCCAAGACAAAACCCTAATGACGGCGACACGACGGCGTCATGAAACATAAGGTGACGCCGTCGCATATGTAATCTTATATATAGAATCCAAATTTTTCAGTTTTAGGAGAGTCTTTTTGGAGTGAAAACCTAAAACCGAACCTAAGGTGTTTTGTACAGTATTTTAGGGTTTTAAACCCTATTTTACATCAAGATAAGTATTTACTTCATTAATTCAATTATGTCTTTGATTATTTGTGTGTATGCTTGCATGTTCTCCATGTCCGGCTAATTTATTTGTGTGTTTGCTTAGGAAGTATGAAACTTAATTATTGAATATTGATTGGTTGTTTCTTATCTTAGTTGATTAATGATCTAGTAATGCGATAGGTCATTCGTTGTGTACTTAATGCTTGATTCATCTTTGTGAACCTTAGAATATGATTACACGAGTAGTTGTAGGCTAAATTATCCAAAGAGTGCCTTAGAGTAAGAGTTTATCATCCCTAGTGGGTTTTGTAGACGAGACCCTTTGGTAAGTTCAAAGAGTTAGGGAGAAACGCATACCCTACAACTTTAGACACACAACGCAACTAAGAATAAGGACGTGACAACTCGACCATCAATAGGAGATAATTAAGGAGTAGTACAACCTAAGTAAACACATCTTTAAACTATCATACGAGCACACATTAATTAGACATAGACTCCCACAACCTTAGTTTAGATAATTAGATAATAGTAGATTAATCGGTGAAATACCAACCCCCAAATCCAATACCCAAGATTCGTACCTTTCCATTTCATAAAATATAAAAATACAAAAAATAATCTTCCTCAACCTTAACCTTAGCGTAGTAACTTCTTACTAGCATTCCTATTCCCCTAGAGAACGATATCAATACCCGTGGCTTACCCTAATTACTATACTACAACGATTAGGTTCACTGCCTAGGTTGTTATAAAACTTGCTCGAAGAAAAGGAAGTTTCCTTGACCCCGAACGACGCGTGTAGCGTTATCACATGATTACCAACGGAAGTGTCCAACGTCAGTCTGCAGCACCCGGTGTCCACCAACAGAAGGTCCGTTAATGTGGTTTGTTTTTTGCCAGTACTATAGGGTCGATCAACGAGATTCTCATGGTAGTTTGGAGGCAACCACTTATGAAACAAAATCAAGTGTCACAAAATCAGTTTAAAAGTACATGTTTACGGCGCCATCATAGCAACGCAGCCAGCTATGGGATATAGCAAACACAGGTATGTTCAAGCAAGATTAATATAGCAACATAAAGTTTAATGCATTGACTTCTGAAACATAAAAAAAAAATAGATAAATTCTTCAAAGGCAAAAAACATGAACATTAGCTAGTGTTGGTGAACACACACTAGCGATCCTGCCTATTCACACCATCACTTAAACCCAAAAAAACACTTCAGAAACACTGAAATAAAGGATGTCAATAGACCACCCCCTTCAACTTCTCGATAAATGACAAAAGCTCCTGTGTTCGATTTTGCTTCTTCATCACATTGTCCAGCATCTCTGCAGCTTCACTTAAATCTTCAGTTTGCAACTTATTGAGCTCTGAGATACTTTGCACAGAAGAATCAAACGGATACAAGAGTTCCAACTCTCCAATCACATAGTCCCGCTCAGCTACACGAGCCCTAATGTCTTGAACCTTTTTCAGCAATTCTGCTTCATCCATCATAGTCATGGTCACCTCTCTTCCGAATCGAACAACCATCATATCCCTCACAAAGCTAGACCCAGCGGCCGCAGCGAGCTCTTCGCAAAAAGGCATAGGTGTCTTCATTTTTTTTCCTTCTATTTTTTTATTTGAGGTTTGGGCCAGATTTTCTTTTGTGTGTGTTTTTTGGATGGTATGTGTGTCTTTTAAAGAGCAAATTAGGGGTGGGTTATTATTGCTATGATGTCATAGTACATGGCTTATTAGACTTTTGATTTGACTGCCACTATAGAACCTCCAAATGCAATGGAAAGTAATTATGAGTTTTGATTCCCCATAAACAACCATCAATTAGGCATCTTTTGGCATACTCAGCATTTTTTCAGAGATGAACTGCCAAAAAAATGCATTTCATTGTACACATAAAAAAAGGAGCAAAAAAAACATATTAAAAAAATATATATTTACAGATATAAATTTGCGGGGCAAAAAAAATGGAGGAGACAAAAGGGTAAAAACTAAAAACATGAAGGTTACAAAATTAAACCATTGTAGGTAGAGAATAAAAACTGATATAGCTTAAATGCATGATGCTCAAAAAAGTTCGAATCATTTATTTGCTTGCAATCCAGCTTTGTTTATTGAATAGCACGTCAAACCTAGGATCATTTGTGAAATTTATAGATCGTCCTAGATCTGGCATGCCATTCAATCAACAAACCTACATTGCAGGTGGACAAACAGTCTATACTTGGTCGGTAGATATGTGTCGTTACATCACAACTTTCACATATGAATATATACTGTGTCATATGGATAACAGTTTACACTCCCTTTTTCATTGCAGGAGTACGGTGAAAACAGAGAGACAAATGGCATTTGTAGAAATATGCATTGGATCACCAATTTAACACAGTAAGTAAATTATCGTGCATACCATTATCCTATAATTTGCAAAAGTGACAATGGTTAGCTGTTTATCAGTGTGCAATTGTTTTATCAGCACATGTTAAGTTTCTTGGGGTATTTTTTTAGTGATTTTGTGCTCCTTTTTTTTAAATTTAGAAAGACACAATCCGTCGTACTATGAATGCCAATGAATGCTCATCAATCAAGGCCACTCACATTGGTTCTGAAGCTGAGCCTACTAAGATTTTTGAGGTGACTAAAGATGCTCACATCGGGATGGCTCCTACACATACGCTACCTTATCACATATCAAGGTCTTTCACTGCTGCGGTGAGTAATCTGTCTTGAAAATCTGTTCATACTAATGACTATGGTAGATGAGTGCATTCTGATGCTTCTTTTCAGTGTCTACTTATCACCAACGGCCATCAAATTTTGCCATGCTTTGTTTTTCCACTCAACTTTTATTTAAAGGATTGATCATTTTCTGAATTTTAAAAAATGTTCAATACTTTTAGTGCTAAACTATGATACACATGCACAGCTTAAGAATTCTTTTGTTAATTGATAATACATATTCATATTAAATCCAATCAGTAAAACCGTCTTTGCTAATAATTTTTTATCCTCACCTTATTTTCACTGACCTTCTACATATATCATTCATAACACACATAAGTGTTGCAATCATCAAAAAACATGAATAATTTGTGCTTGCAAAATATTCAGTATCCCATAAAAGAAACCCAACATCTGACTCCACACATTGTCCAAATAAAACACAACTCAACCAACCATATCATTGCTTTTCTCCATCAGATAACAAGACATATATCAACAAAATTATTGAACCACAAACAGACGTAACTTTTATTCATAGTCAACATAAGTTACAGGCATACCAACATAGATTAACAACACCCTGTTAATCTAACACATAACACCATAGCATTAAACATAAAGACCATAGGACAAGCCATCATACAGACACACAAGATGCTACCCTAATCATGCAACTCCATTGTAAACACATGGCGGGTTTTCTCAATACGCGCTTGCCTAGCCAAATCAAGGACCTCAATCAGTGCAGCGAGAATCCGATGGTCCCTATCATGCGCCTCCTCCATGCATTCAACACCGTCGTTTGTAGCATCATCTAAAGGATTCAACCTGTGCCCCTCTTCCAGCAGTCCAGTCCTCCACTGCAGACGATGACGAACATCATTGCATTTCTCTCCAAGCAGCATGATGAAGCCCTCATTCTCACCTTGCTCCTGTAGAAACAGGAACTTAAAGGCATTATGTAGCTCATAAGAACCACATGCTGCTTTCAGCTGATCAATGTTTGGGGTGGACACCATTTTCTTAACAAATTTTCACAAAAACTCACAAGGTAGAAAGGCAAGTGTGTGAAGCCAAAAAAAGACACCTTATATAGGCAAACAAAAACCTGTAGCACTAAGTTGGTGTAACCTAACGACATGATGTATCATTACTTATCATTCCAATGATGATTCCCAAACAAGCCAACATAGAAGCTAGCGACCTAAAAGCATCTTTGAATAGTTCATGAAACAACCACTAATCTAAGATTTCAAGATCGCACACTAAAGTGCAACTTTGTGTCTTGTCTACTTTAATCATTTTATCTCGCATGATTCTCTTCATGAACCAGCCACTAATCTAAAATTTCATTAATGGAGAACTTTTCCACTAAACATTAGCTGACAAAACAATAATCTAAAGCAAATTGCAGCATGAATTCAAGCAAGGGAAAAGGTTTATTGCTTTCATTTCCATCTTTATATGCAAACAGCACATCCTAATTTTTTTTTTCATTTTATGTGCAGAAACCATCTACATTTCAGGCAGCCAATGAAGCTCAGAAAACACTTGCCTTTGTGACTATTTTTATCAACCATGACTTGATTTTATATCGTCTATTGGTTTTTATGGTTTATTTCATTATTGGACGAGTTATCGTGTGAGTTTTAACTCTTTTTGGTAGGCACTGTTCGATTCGGCACTATAAAAGCCTAAAACGAGAAATAACGTAACTTTTAGACCGTAACTCGAAAATTGGCAAATAAATAGTCAAAACTCGTGGAAAAACATAAATAACGATAATAGAAAGTCGAATGAATTTCGTGGGACACTCGGGGGACAATATATGAGCTCGGGAATGGGTAAACGGGATAGTTTACGAAAAATGACGGCCCTGGCCCCTCCTTTTTCCCTCTAGCCGGCGCCCCTCCCCTCCCCCATAATTTGTATTTAGTCCCTCCTTCCCATGTATATATACCCCATCACAACCTCATTCATCTCTTTTATTTCTCTCATTAAAAACACACACACACACCCACTTTCTCTCTCTAACTCTCTCTCTCCTCCAAATTAAATAAACCCTACCCCTAAACCACCCATAGCCGCCGCCCCTATTCCGGCCACCTCCGGCCAAATTCTGGAGAGTGAGCACACACCTCCACCACCATCTTAAAGATATTTTCATCCTCTTTCCAACCATATATGGCACGCCATATAGACCTCCATAACATCTCCAAATCTTCAAATTAAGATTCGTACTTTTAGGGTTTTCATCCAAACTTGTTGATCTGGTTGTAAAAAGGTAAATGGAACATGGGTCATGCTTATTTTGGCCATGGAAAGCCACGAATTGGTCTTATGTGGCTCGAACATGGTGTAATTTTTAGGGCTTTTGGTTTAAACATGGGATTAAATCTAATTAACACTTAAATAAACATGTAGCTAGTGATTTGGTATCATGTGGTGTATCATATTGTTGGGTTTTTGCATTCTAGGTCATGTTTTGTGTTTTTGATTAGGAATAGTTGATGGGTTTGATGTTTGGTTAATGATTGGAGGTTGATTGATTGTGTTTGGATGTTGTGGTATTGATTTGGGAGTGTTTGGATGGTGATTGGTTGTGGTGAAGGGGCGTACGCACCATAAGACCCACGTATGGTCTTGGTGTGGTGTCGTACGTGACCCACATGGACCAAGGGTCCGGGTCGAGTTGTCGTGGTAGCTTGTGGGTTGATGTTGTTGGTGTTTGGATGAGACGCGTGGAGCCGAAAAGCTTCTAGAGCTTGTTTGGTTCACGTGGTCTTAACCGTGACCGTGTCATGACCATTAGGGTCATAACATTGGTTTCGGGTATATTTGGTTGGTTGATTGGTTGGCGAGATTGATTTGAATTGATTTGGGATTTAATTGCGCTATCATGACTTTTATTTGGACTTGATATATATATTGTCAACTTTGAGCAACGTCGGTGTTACTTTGACTTTTTAGTCAATAGTCCCGACAACGCCGTAACATGGACTTTAGTATAGTTTGGACTATTGATTGATTAAAAGCCGAGAAGTCATGACTCGTGCTTGTGGACTCGAAACGAATAATGATATGAAACTAATATTGGAATTTGACGAAACATATATATGAAAATGCTAATAAACTATGAAATATTAATAATAAAAAGGCTTTTATACCAAAAATATCGATAACAAGACTTATATTGTTATTTACTATTTTAAATAGAAACTAACGACTAAAAATGGAAATGTTTTATAATAAATAAGTAATTAATGTTTCGAGTACACGTTTATCGAAATATGCCAATTATGGGCATTTAATACTAGTTTCAAGTATTTATTTACTTAGGTTGTGTGCATGGGTTACGGATAACCAAACATTAATAGTGTTGATCCACGTGGGTAGCGGACTTATTAGGTTGACGAATCTAATAAGAGCCCGCTAGGTACGTTTGGTAACCTTATTAATGGGTGAATTATCCTTATGACTCTTTAGGATGCGACCGATTTATGGGACAATAAGCGACACGAATAAATAATTGAGTTTATCGAGTTGACGAATTCGATAAGGTCTACTACTTATTCCGAAACTTATTGGACTATGGAAATTATCACTTAGATGTCTCATTGTGTTACATTGAGTCACATATTGGTTCTTTGAGTGCATTCATGGCATCATATTGAGTCGATACACCCACATGAGGATACCAAACACTAGGATTAAGCGGTGAAATGAGATATTTTTGGAAATAACGAAATGGAATACATTGGGGGTAGATAACGTTGATTTTGGGAAATATATATTAAAATTGGTTTACATCAATAGGTTGTGCCGAGTCGATAGTTGCTGAGCCGTGATTACATGTTATCTTCTGCTAGTGTTTATTTGTGCGTTGCTTGCTTGAGGTGAGTTTCATAGCCCCATTTTTATCTACGTTTTTAACTAAATTGGGGTGAGAATCATGCTACTGTTTTTGGACCTTTAAAACTATTTGGATTTGCTTATGTGTTTGACTGTTTAGATAGATGTGTGGTAGTCGTTGCCTTAGACTAAGGTAGCAATCCTAATTGCTATAACTGTTTCCTAGCTAAGAATAGACTTCTACCTCGACCTAGTCCGGGGTTGGCAATTGTTCTAGACTTTGCCACTACACTGCTGGACTAGAGTCGCTGGGCCTGAGTGATCACTGGATGCGTGATATGGATTGTGATTTCGGATATGAAACGGTTTGTGAACGATGTATATCTATCTTAAGTCTCGCATAGCAAATCAACTCCTGAGTCCACTATGTTTTTTGAATTTAAACCTATGAACTCACCAAATGTAGTTTGACCTTTTAGCATGTTTTCTCGGTATTTAAACGATGTTTGCAATACGTTTCGGTGGAAGCTTGGCAAGGAGGCATGGTTCAAGGATCATATTTGACTCTGATAAATTATGGGGACCTATTTATTAAATCATGTTTTGGGTCTAATATTTATACTTTTGGATTAATGTTTTGAATATTTAAATTTGGGATTGGTTTTGAATGAAAATGACTATCTTGTTTGCTATACTTGTGTGAGATACCAATCCAACGTAACACCCGAAAACTTGATTAAGTCTTCCATTGCATCGAGATTTGGGGTGTTACTGACCTTGCTATGCCATGGAAAAGCGCTTTCGATTACTTATTCCGCAGTGCTCTAAAAGAAGACGCTAGGATGTCAAGCTTCCTGCATTTCCAGTTGGTTGCTGCGGTGAGTGACCTTTATCTATAATATGTTCAAACTGCTAGCGATAATCAATGAATACATTTTTACACTTGCTTTTGGTATATGGGTACGACCAAAATTCACCAGAATTTGCCATAGTTGCTTATGGATTTAGATAAATGATTTGGTAAGCACTGATTGCACTTTAGTGTGCAGTACTAAAATGTTGGCTTTGCTATACGACAATGATATCCAGTCATATGACAATAATATAGCATGTATTATGAAAATGTTGGCTTTGTAATGACTCAATATTATTGTCATACCCATAATATGACTGGAGGTGTGCAGTACTGATTGCACTTTAGTGCGCACTTTAGTGTGCAGTACTGAAATTATTGTAATGAATGAATGTTATTGTAATGAATGGGTATTATTTTCATACCCGTATACCAAAAGCTAGCCTGACTTAAAAGCATTTTGGTATATGACTGTATTCTGAACATGTTGTCTTTGCTATGGTTGGAAAATCTGATTTGCGATTCTAAATTTGTGTTCAAATTTTGGTTTGTTTTCGTGCAAATTTCATACAACAACCAGAGATCATCTACGAAAGGCCAACATCGCTGAGGCTACAATTAAGGTAATCATAATAGTTGTGGGGATGAAACTGCAGAATCATTTGTGCCACCATCATTCATATGTGGTAACTGTTTTTTTAGTGAAATATGAATCTTTGGTTCACTGTTTTTTTCTTCAAGCATGGACTGCACATCTGTGCGTATTCCAATATTAAAGAATACTGATACAAAAAGCTCAGATGAAACATGCATATCCTCTACTTTAATGACATCAATAGTGTATGCATTGACTGGTTTAGTCAGCTCTTCATTTTTTTAAACCCGCACATTGCCTGCACATATTCCATTCATAAAGCACATGCTCATTTGAAATTCCACCTATAAAAACAGCTCCAACAAACATTGATTTACCAAACAATAATCTAAAAGAAACCACAACATGGATTTTGGCAAAAACAAAGGTTTTTCATTCTCATCTAAATCTTGATTTCAAAAAGACACAGCATTACCAGATGTACTTACTTTTTCATTTTTTAAATGCGCAGTACCATGTACATTTCAAGCACTGAATCAAGCTCATCAGGCGTCGACCTTTCTATGGAATGGGACAGCTACTTTCCGCCTGGTTATTGCGGTTCAAGATCTAAAAAAGATGTTAGGAAGGTCAAACCTCCGAAACAGGTTGCTCAAGGAAATGATAATGCCATGGCAAAAACTGCAAAGCAGATTGCGAAAGAGGCTTTTAAATCCAGGCTCAAAGTCCTTGGCCTTCTCACTGCCCATTTTTGTCAGGAGATAGGTATGAAAGCATTTGCCAAAGATTGGTTAAAAGGAAAAGGGAAAAAAAATTAGCCGTTACTCAAATATGATTTGTATTGGTAGTTTCTCAATAGCTTAGATGCCTTTGAATAAAACTATGACAAGCTGGGGTATCATATTGTCACTGAAAATTGCATGTGTTGTTACGCGTATCATCCCAGATGTACTTTATCTAAATGTTGTTTCGTTTAGTGTGCTACAAAGTTGCAGTTACACATGTGTTTCGTGCAATAATTATGGGGGTTGTTTATGGCTTTCTATCTGCAGAAATGTGCTCCAGAACATTGTGTTCTTTTGTGTCAAACTCAGACCAAAATTATGGCATGTTTGCATACCAAGGTACTCCTATTTTGTGCTATGTAGTTAGTGCATGTAAATCTAATGTATGCTTTAAAAAGTTTGGCCAGTTTTTTATGCTACAAATTTCTTGCAGCAGCCATCCTTGCAATCTTATGCCTTTTACCGTTGCTATCTTAGACAAACTGGTCGGTCCATATTTAACGAAAGCACCTGCAGCAACGCACGGGCTCGAAACCTCGTCAAGAACATAATTTGTAACTTACCCTTTTACAGTTTTACTAAATACCAAACGCACCCTCATTTTCCTTTCCTTTCCTTTCCTTTTAAAAAGGTTGGTTAGGGTTTTGAATTATACTGATCTTTTTCATGGCCGGAGATTTGTCCGATGATGTCAGTCACGCCAACCAAAAACCGTCCTGAATCCTTACACTCAGTTGTCTCCAACGACGACCTTTTAATCGAAATCATACTCAGGTTACCACTACTTTCACTTCTTTTATTTAAATCCGTATCGAAAAGATGGCTGTCTCTCATTAAATCTCTAAATTTCACCCGAAAACTCGACCCCGACCCCCCCTTTGGTCTCTTCCTCAAGTTTTACCTACCCAATTCTTTTAATAAGTTATCTAGTTATGATTTCCTGACCTTGGATATCCGTATTCCGAGTGCTACATCCTTTCCTTTTGGTCATAAGAGCAAGAACAACGCTAACGCCATAACGACGTTAAAAGCTAAATAACGGCGTTATGGCCGTTATCCCCATTGTAACAATGGCGTTAAACTTGGGCAAGGGATCCGGTGTTGGTTTGGCAACGGGCGTTAGGGGAAGGAAGAAAAAAAAAATTCAAAAATTTACATTTAACCCCCTTGTAACGGCTACTAGCCGTTATATTTCAAAAAATTCAAAAACTACACTAAACGGCTAGTTTTAAAAAAAATCAAAAACATTTTTTACCACTATAAATACCCAATTAAAACACCATTTTTTTCACACTTCCACTACTAAATCCTCTCAATACTCTCAATCTTTCAACTTCAATTAACTGCAAAAAAAAAAAAAAAACAATGTCTGGAGGCAACGACGATACTTTCTACAATCTTCTCGGTGGTGGGTGGAATCCCTTAAACCCGGGTTCATCATCTAACCCGAAAGCGGTTTCATCTTCAAACCCCAACCCACTAGGCTTCTCGAGCCAAGAAATGTGGCAACAACATCAAACATTTCTGTATTATCAACAACAAAACCAACAAAACACCTTAAACTCCAACTTTCAAAACCTACAATTCATACAACAATCACAACAATCACAAACTGAAACACATGATGTTGCTGACACACCCACGTCTCCTCCAAAAAAAGGAAAAGGTCGTATTAAGCGAAAATCAAAAAATCCAAAGACCCCGAGCCCAAACCAGTTGATTCTGATGAAGAGGAAGTTGTTGTTAACGCACGTTGGACTCCAGGAGAAGAAGCATTACTTGCAACATGTTACATAGTTGTTTCGGAGGATCCGAAAGTTGGAAAGTGCCAACCCAGAGATACGTTTTGGTATGGGGTGAGAAATGAGTTCAATAAAAACAACTTTCAACGGCGCAACAAGGACATGTTGTCAAGCAAGTGGAAAACTTTGAACGGCATATGCACAAAGTTCAACTCTCATTGTGATGCAACGGGCAAAGCAATGGTATCGTGAGGAAACCAAGGGATCAGCTTTTGGTCTCGATGACGCTTGGGAGGTTTTGCGTCAGTATAAGAAATGGGATACGCTGGAACCGGTTGATTTAACCGGCGAAGTCCCAAGCAAAACAAACGAGGCTTTGTTTGGTCAAGATGAACAACCTCGCCCCATGGGAAAGAAACGTGCTACCAAGAAAGCAAGATCCGAGACTACAACAAGTACTGGGGGAACAAGCACTGGAGGAACGAGCTCATCAAATTATTTCACCAAAACTATGGCACACGAGTTTCGTTTGAAACGTGA
Source organism: Chrysanthemum lavandulifolium (assembly GCA_022545495.1). NCBI lineage: Eukaryota > Viridiplantae > Streptophyta > Magnoliopsida > Asterales > Asteraceae > Chrysanthemum > Chrysanthemum lavandulifolium. Next base: position 175,654,679 of record CM040238.1, on the reverse strand, counting down.
AACCGCCGAAGCGGCGTATCGGGCCCAGCAGGAAAAAGATCTCACACTTACAAGGTTGGAAGAGGTAAAGTTTTTGATGACGCCTACTGAAGGTCAAGATCTAATGGTCGTGGGTGGATCAATGACGAAAAGATCGAATCATCAAAAATATAACTTGAAACCTCGTCAAGAGATCGTATTCTCGTCATTTCCTTTAATTTGTTGTAACGTTTTATTTGCAGTGTGTTTTTTTATTTCGTTGTAACTTTTTTTTTTAATCTCGTATTGTAATATGTTTACTATTTTAATGAAGTGTTTGTTTTAGTTTAATAAATGAAGTGTTTGTTTTAGTTTAGGGGTTGAAATTGAAAATATGAAATGTTATTGATGTTATTGGGATGTTATTGTTGTGGGTGTTTTTTGGGGATGTTAATGTTAAATGTTAAAGCTGATGTGGCGCTGACGTGGACGGTGTTATTGGTGTTATGGTGTTATTGTTGTATATGCTCTAAGGAACCACCTGGTAATCCCGAGATTTTGCAGTCTTGTAATGGTTTACTTTTATGCTTTTCGTTAGCGTATAAACAATTATATGTATACAATCCGTCTATTTGTAAAATGTTTAAGCTGATTCCTCAAAAACGTAATGTGGCATCATTTGATAAAGATTATCATGTTGGTGGTATGAGAATGGCGTTTGATCCTACTAAATCCTCTCACTATAAAATCATTCATGTTGAAGAATATTTTAGTAATGCTTATGACGTTTTTCGGGTTAAAATACATACTTACTCTTCAGAAACGGGTGTTTGGAGTGTTTGTGGTGGGCGTTGGGAACATGTCCAAAGTTTCACTGGTTTTAAGGATGGAGTATATTGGAATGATGGCATTCATTGTGTAAATGATCGTTGTGGGCCGAATTTGCATGTCAAGTTAGATATATCAAATGAGCGTCCGGTTCTGACACACCTAAAACCCCCTTTAAGCTTACATGGTACGGGTTTTCATGAATGCAAGATGTTTGCGTCATGTGGTTGTTTGCTTTTTGTTGGTAAGGATGATTTTGATTCTAGAAAGTTGTATATTTATGAGATGAGGAATAGGTGTTCAGAATGGTCGGTGAAGTACATTGTTAATCTTGATGACATTACGGCGCCATTGCCATTTCGGAGTCATAGTACAAATGTTTGTTGTATTGTTTTGGGATAGCGATAAGACGATTCTTTTATGGTGATGAAGTTATCACAAAAAGTTGTACAATACAAACTCGTGTCAAAGGCTCTCTGCACACTCTCTGATTTGGGATCTGTTGACCATCGTAATAGCTGCTTTGAGTTCATTGCATCCTTGGCTAATGTATGATTCTGCGTTTTGTATCATGTATGATTTACCTTTACCTGCTTAGTTATAGTGTTAATGCTACAATTTATTCTTATAGTATATTTTAGGATCGATTATAGCTGTCATGGTTGAGATTTTTTTTTTTTTTTTTTTTTTTTTTTTGGTGGATTTGTATACTAAAATTACATTCGGTAACCGAGTGTGTGCAGAGTCATTAACACTAATTCCTCTGTTCTGATACTCTTTAATAACTATTGTGTTTGATTGAAAATCCTTATTGGCGCTATTAATGTTCTTATCATCGATGGAGTAAGGAGCATGTTTATCTAGTAACTTTTAGGATCATCCATGTCCTAAGTTTGTATTAGCACATTCTAAAGATTTCGGTTTATATACATAAAAAGGGCCCTCTTCACCCTTTGGACATGTTGTGTTTGATCCACTGAATCACTCTTCGGTCATCTTGTGCTTGGTCAGGTTGTTGATGGATTGGATGTCCTGAAGGCCATCGAGAAGGCGGGATCGAGCGGCAGAGTTACATCAAATCAAAATGTCATTGTGGATTGTGGCTAAGTGTCTTAGGAGTTTAGTTTAGTATTAGATTGTTTTATTTAAAGTTAGTTGTACTGTATTTTCTTTGAATCCTTCGCTAATGTGGCTTTAATGAAATGATCAACTTACTTTAGCTATTTCTGTGTAATTTGTCTCAGATGAAGGGAGTGATGGTTTTGGCTTATTTTGTTTGGTTTACTTTTTTAGTATGAGCTTAAGTTCCAATTATAAGGTATAATAAGCTCATAAGTCAGAAAAAAATGCCGAATAGTTTTTATACAATAAGAGAACTCTTTTTGGCCAAATTGAGGGATTCAATTAACCAATGAGAAGCCTCAATTGGAAAATCAAGGCTTCTCATTGGCCAATTAAAAAGTTAAAGCAAAAAAAATCGGGTCAACATAGTTAAAATAATAGTACTTCGTATTAAGCTCACTTAATATGTAGAACTAGTGTTGGTTGAATTAGTACTTTTGATTTCAGGTTTGCATAGGTTTAACTGATTACTTGATATTGATAGCATATTGCAGGAACTGATTAGTTTGTATATTGTTTTTGTATTGCTGATATAGAATGTGAACTCAGTGGTTGGAAGCAATTAACAAGAGTTAGCAAGTTGTGTGAGAATTTTCAGAAGCTTTCACTGATGTATTTATTGTTGGAATTATATAACATGACTAAGCATAAATATAAACAATAAACATCAAGTACACATGCGGAAGCGTATAGGAAAGATTAATGAATAATTAATTAACATAAGAAGAATATGCGTACCTTTTCTTGATTCTAGCCAAACAAGAATCAAAACCACAAACTAGCAATTAGGATGAACCCTAATTAGGGTTTATAGGATTATAAGAATTACCCCTTACCGTTTTGTAATTCAATCCAAGAATAATAACAAAAGTATGTTATTACCACGTTCTTGTACACACGTACTAAACCGAATTAAAGTAATGCTAGTTTTAATCAAACAAAATAATTTGAGTTGGAAAAGGTTGAGGATCGATTCCCTATAGAGGGTATACGATCGTTTTTAGCAAAATACATACAAACACCTTTTAGGTTTTAGCTAATGAGTACAAGAGATGCAAAACACAAGACCCCTAGCCTTGTATATATACTTAGCAAAACTTGGAGAACAAGTTGAATTGGATATGGGTTGGGTTTCCTTGTGGCCGATCGTATGGAGTATCCCACAAGGGATTCCGAAACCTTCCAAATATTGATTTGCATTCTAGTCCTTTCCAATTACATTTAACGACCGTTAGTCCATTACACTGAACTACTTAACGTCCGTTATGTTATTTCGTTTAATTAATAAATAAATATAACATTTATATTTAATTATTAACTTTAATTCTCATACGCAAAGTGTGCAATCCCGTGGTCTCGAGTTCGATCCTAACACACGTCTATTAATTTATTGTCCATAAAACCAACAACTCCCACTTGGACATATCTTAATAGAGTGATCACATCGGTTAGCGTCTAGCAACACTTCGATGCACTCGAGCAAGGCTCCTGGAAAACCTTTTTATGATTTCTCATTATTATTATCCTTTTGTTTCTAATACCATGTTAAATAAAGATATGGAATTAAGTCATTCTTTATTCAACCATTCTGCTCTCGTTATAAGTGATTGAGCAAGATTACCAAATCTTCCGAACATATTCTGGGAGAACTTTGGGCATGGCCATGCAAACATCTTGTCAACCCTACGAGGGCCCAAAGAAGATTAAACTCCAAAATAAATTTGAAGGAACAAATTCTATCTTGACTACAAGAATAACCCATGAACTTTGCAACACTTCGAAAACAACCCTTATGACTACCGCCACGATAGCGTTAAGTTGTTCCACGTAGTGCACTACATTCATGACACTTATCCGGTATCTCAAGTCCGAGGATAACTATTCATGATTTACTTAATAACAATATCCATAAAGTAAAATCATGTAGTTGGGATAAGTCCTATATTCAATTCATTGAATATCATCTGAAATTGGTATGCATTCTCATCAATATACTTTCAAATATATTCTACCAAATCTCTCAGATTTGTCTTAGTTTAATGATACTCTCATATCATTAATTGACAACAGACGATTTAGAATAAATAAATTTATCCACGGATTAAACATGCAAATATAGGATACAATATATTATAAAATCAATCATACCAAGTATTTGATTTATTATAACAATTGTTTAACACCCTTATCCAAATACTAAATAGATCAATGCATGAAAATTCGAGTTGATGAATTATGCATCAAGTAATGACAATCATACTTGTTGACAAGTCATAAATCAACCAACTTGATCTATCGTAATTTTGAGAATACTTATTTTAAGAATTCAATTGATGAAATCCTTGTATGTGTGCATTCAACAATCCACATAATAATTCATAAACTGTGTGACATCTTCTATCACCAATTTATGACAATTTAAACTTTCAAACATTTTAAAGTTCAAAGTATTCTTATTTCTTTTAATGTATAATGCAATTGTGCTCTTATTAGCACAACTAGTTCACATGGCTATTAACAAGGATGAAATCCTACCACGACTAGTATTGAGTGTCATCTCAATTAAACCAGCATCATTGTATACAAACAACAATATGCTTATTAAAACTCCGTAAACTTTAATATCTTATTGTGTAATGTTTGATGTCTTCCAAACTTTCAAGTTTGTAGCTGATGACAATTTGCACAACAATTGACATATTGTTCATCCATAGAATCTAGGAGCAATTCCAGGTTGAGGATGTAATTCTATTAGAATATTTATTACACAAGTTATCTAATAACTTTTAGTTAGATATCAATGTTGTCAAATCATTTATCATTCAAGAATGATACAACAATTTGAATACACAACATGATGTACATGATGAATCTACAGGTCAAACTTAGATTTCATTCATGTTCTATCTTGTTAAAAGATATTTATCCATTTCCCAAATGATATATCATGTTTTATTAGAATCATTTATTTTTACTGCACATGTTTATTAATAATAAACATATATTCCAAGGTTGTATGTTTTAATTCTTAAATCTTACAAGTGAAGTTTCATTCCAGTCTAAGACTTAACATTTAGCTTACAAGGAATGTTACTTCCTATATGTTATACAACATATAAGATTTAAAAACCTTAACATAATACTCCCACTAGCTTTCAGGAATACTTAAAATTTATCTTATTTCAATTATAAATCAAAACTATGATTTAATAATTAAACATAAGAATAATTTCATAGATGCATGCATTTATCCATTCATGAATTATTGCACTTCGTACACTTCCAAAGATTATATATATATATGAACTCAAAAAACCTTTCGATTACTTACCGTCCTCGCTCAAGTAATTTCTCAGGAAAGAGTTTTGATATTCCATTGTCATATTTCATATTAATGAAAACAAGTATGACAATTATCATCTTTATATATTTAATGTGTCTAGAAAAGAATATTCAATCATAATTAATTGCTTAAGTATGATTAATAATCTCGTCATAAGACATGCATTAAATATGTGTACAATATTGTCCATATGATTTCTACATAGAAATTCAAACCACTAGGGTTTTCCATCTCTTTGAAGAAACTCATTTCTATTCTCTAGTCTAACTATTAAGATAAACCAAATTTCCAAAATTGATTATCTTTATGGACAACATCTTTAACATTCATAGTATGAGTATTTTACCCAATTCAATATTTGGTAATCCATCATAATGATTATCGTGTTTACTATAATCCTCAGAACTCATATTTCTCAACATATAAGTCAAATATCGAGATATCTTTGCAGATCTATGAATGAAAATTCCATCATCATGAGGTCTATCATTTACATGTCTAACCTCATCATGATATTTTCTAGTGTGTTTTAGAAGATTATGTATCTTGTAATTTTATCTTTCAAGATAAAAAAAACTCCCACTTGCCTTTTGTAATATATAGACTATCTATATATACTTAGCAATTAGAGCAAAACTACATTGTTCTCTTTTTGGGACATTACAAATACACATTGATAATTCCTGACTATTCTTTGTTAATAACCTATTCATAAGTAGTTTAACAAAATTTCATAATCTTCAATTTTTAAAACTTAATGTGATTCATCACATTCCATAATAAAATAGTGTTTTAACAATCTTCTAGGTTGGAGTCATATTGAGTATATTCAATCCATACTCAATTTTCTAACCTTGTTACTTTTTAAGAAAGAAGTTATGGTTATCTTGAATCAAACAAATCAAATAGAGTTTGATCCTCCTAACTGAACATACCATCAACTTGTGGTATTCATTAGAATTAATATTGTAAGACAATCTAACAATATATAAGATAAACATATTCCTTTTGGCTTACCTATTTACCAACTAAGTCAACTTAATGGTATAATAGACTTTCCAAGCCAATTGCATGCTTTATAACACAAGTACTTTTTGACCAAGTCACTTCATATCTATGTCTCATCAAGGAACATAAACTGTTATAATCCCATTATTCGTTATAAATCAATGATCACCTCAATGACTTCCTGTATATGTCTTAAAACATAACAAGTTAACGTCTTACTTTATTATAAGTCTTAAAAGACTTTATGTTTATGTCTTTACAATCAGAGACGGAGCCAGTAGGGGGGCTGGCGGGTGCTCGGCCCCCCCTAACCGGCTCAACAACCCCAACTTTTAGCTAGTTTTCCGGCAGTCGTTGTATATAGTCTTCATATCGGGAGTCTTCAATCTGCTTTAAGCCATCCGTTTGCTTGTTTTCTTCGTAGTATCAACTTGTCGAGTATGGTTTTCAATGGTTTCAAATATTTGTAGAACACTCTGTTCTATCATTTTACAGAATTTAGAAAATATTTGAGTGTTTGAAAATGATTTCAAATCAGTAATTCGTTTGAAAGGGTAAAGTGACTGCATAGATGCAAGTGTGGTTAGAGTAGTTGGGATAAGAAGGAAGATTGAAAATATTATATAAAAGGATGATTTGTGTGAGTAATAAGATTGCTTTGGGAAAAGGGAATCATTATTTATTGTTTTTTTCTACTCGTTCATGATGCTTTATTTTAGTTTCGATGTTTTCTTTGCTCTTTAGATAATGTATGTAAAATTAGCAAAAGCTTGATACGTGTTAATTGACATCATGTTAGTATTTTGTTGATGTTTTAAGATCATACACAGTAACTCAAATACCTAGATGTAATTTCATTTGTGTTTTAAATCCATCGGGTTGGTTGAACCATTGAATCGGTAAAGTAATTGGTTTATGAGTTTTATGTTACTAAACAATTATTTACGGCCCCCCTTAACACAATTTCCTGGCTCCGTCCCTGTTTACAATGAATCATAAACATGTTTAACTAAAGTAATTATGAACACAACTCTTGGTTTCAATAGTAATTTCAAGTTAATTTATTTTACTTCACAATAATGTAGGACTACATTATTTTTCATTTATGTCATTCAAAAATACATAAATAAACAAATTGAAGTAGTATTAGATTACTTCATTTATTTATGTCATTCTAGTAATACATAAATATTTAATTTGAAGTAGTCTTATATATCATTTTGACACATGTTCTAAATACTTGTCTAATTTAGAAACTGCAAATATGTCCATGCAAGGTCTGACTTCACATAGAGATTTACTTTGTTGTTGCAATCTCGCCAAGTTCTCACATGACGTAAATTGCAACACCAAGTGTTTCTTGAATTAGATATGTACAAGTTATATTAGAATGCTAGTCTCTTACCTTGCAGTCAAGAGAATCCTTTAAATCATATACCTATATGTTGTACCTTGCACACAATATAGATTTCTCCCACTTGTGCATGGAACAACATCATGTAGCATATAAACAACACGACATATGTTTGTTTATGTGATCAATATGATTGTGTCATTGATATTAGCATAACTAGTAGATGTAGAACCACTTCATTGTCTAATAAGGAAACATACATGACTATCCTTGAAAACATTAAGTGTCTACAAGTGGAAAGTAATTATCTTAAGACATTCTAGAGATAATCTGGGTTACTACCAAGATGACAAAGCTTGTAACTCCCATTGAATTAGAGATCATTACATTAATTCCTTATTCAGTAATAAGAACAAAATACTCCCACTGGATTTGACAACATTGTAAGTATTGCATTAACCAGTGAAAGAAAATAGCGTTCTATTTACTTCCATACACCTTTGAGAAAGTCCATACATAACAATTACTTATGTGATTAAAAAAAATGTATTCTACTATGTAGGTGATGTATTATCCATCAATGCTATTAACTTGAAAAATTGGGCATGCAATTTCTTTCTTAATAGTTCTACTATTCCAACGATTGTAAGTAGTACTTTTTAAATGGTAAAACAAAGCAACTAGATAAAATATGCTAGTTTGTCTTTTACCAATTATACATTAATTAGTCTAGCTTCTAATTTAATAACTCGGAAATATGCAATTTTCTTAACTATTAAAATTTGCTTATGAGTTATGTATTTTAGAATTTAGACAATTCTAATTGTCCTATCATACCTTTCTTCATTCATGAAAAGGAATATGATTGAATCTCACTCTTTCTTAGAAAAGAGGACTAAGTTTATTCTTTTAGTAAGGTTGACTCTACCAAAAACCCTTACAGGTGTAGATCAATTTACCAATACAGGAATAACCTACGTTTACGGTTTAATGTTGCATTAATACATTTAAAGAATTTTCAAAATTCAATTTTAGTATTTTCGATAATTAAACTTTTCAAGAAAATAAAATACCCAAGGTAATATTCATATAACCATAGAATTTTCTCGAAAACTAGGATCCAAATTATCATAGGTTCATTACATCGCTTGATCCGCTAGCAACGAACATATAATAAGGTAATCTGTCGAACATTAATTGGCAAACAATTTCCAACTCCTAGATCATTATGGGATTTATATTTTCCAACGCTAATGCAAATATAAACATGTTTCATCCCATCTTATGCCTTGAGTCCAGGTCTCACTTCCTACTCAACTTAAGTGTCTAACTTAAAGAACTGCAAATATGTCCATGTAAGGTCTCACTTTACATAGAGATTTACCTCTCCATCACAATCTAGCCAAGTACACTCATGACATAAATTGCAACTTCAAGTGTTCCTTTTAATTAGATGGCATATAACTTAATTTAAAAAAGGGTACTAGTTTTGATTTTATGTGGTCAAATCAAATATGTACAAAGATGTCATGCATTCATCTTGTAGCATAAATTTAATAAAAAAACTTTTTATTACCAATTCATAAAGATCAAATTATCAAAGTTTTGATTTGAGGTATTGGGTTCACCAATCAAGGAATTTAGTGTTAATTATCATACATTATACCGTACTTTTGCATAAGTGTAAACACTTAGTGTTTCGGGTAATTACCACCGAAGTGACGCATGGAATTAAAACTAATTCGCCCTTAAGATGAGTTTGTACATTTATGGCTTACTAACCAATCTAACTCACAGGGGGCAGAGGACCAGGTAAGCGCAAAAGCATAACCTTAGACATCCTTTCAGTGTGACTGTGCGCACTTCTTTATTAACCCCATTACAGTTTGTTCTAGTGGGTGAGCCGTTCAGACCATTTGTACCAAAATCATCAATCAATTAAACTATAGATAACTTAACTCTTCAAAAACAAATCAAATTTCACCATTGTTTAGTCCATATTATTTTTCTATTCAAAATTACCCTTTGCTTAAAACTGTCGCACATAATAAACAAAAAAGTAAACAAATAAAAAATAAACAACTAAAAACAATGCGCACATAATAAACAATTTATACGTGTAAACAAGTAGCCACATGCAACTTCTTCGATAAAACCTATTAATAATCAATATCTAGGTTAAAATTATGTATATATCAATTAGGGCTTTCACTCCAGCGATAGAAAGTGAGCCACATACATCGATGAATCGATTGCGTAAACCCATAATTAAATATACCAATTAGCACATAATTGATTCATTAATATATAATTGGAGTCTTCCCCAATTCAAGATTTATTGTAAATAAACATGTGATAAAAATATCTTTCAACAATAAACAGTTTATCAAAGTAACTTATCAATGACTAACATGCATGTATAATCATGGATATCATAACAATTATACAAATAAGTCACAAGATCGCATATCAAAAAAATTCCATGACACATAACAAATTATTCATGAATTAATCACGTAACCAATATATTAATTCTAGGTTTTAATAAGGTTAGCAAACAATTTTCAAAACCCTAAAAAATTATGTATGTGTCGACATTAAAAAAATAGGGGTACGCCCCAATTCATAAAAAAATCGACCAAACAATTATAAACATAAACCCTAGATTAACATATCAAAAAAAATACAATTATTTGTTTTATTACGCGTTTATGTAATTAATTAGTCATTAAAAACCAATGACTCGTGATGCCACTGTTGGAATTATATAACATGACTAAGCATAAATATAAACAATAAACATCAAGTACACATGCGGAAACGTATAGGAAAGATTAATGAATAATTAATTAACATAAGAAGAATATGCGTACCTTTTCTTGATTTTAGCCAAACAAGAATCAAATCCACAAACTAGCAATTAGAATGAACCCTAATTAGGGTTTATAGGATTATAAGAATTACCCCTTACCGTTTTGTAATTCAATCCAAGAATAATAACAAAAGTATGTTATTACCACGTTCTTGTACACACGTACTAAACCGAATTAAAGTAATGCTAGTTTTAATCAAAAAAATAATTTGAGTTGGAAAGGTTGAGGATCGATTCCTATAGAGGGTATACGATCGTTTTTAGCAAAACACATACAAACACCTTTTAGGTTTTATCTAATGAGTACAAGAGATGCAAAACACAAGACCCCTAGCCTTGTATATATACTTAGCAAAACTTGGAGAACAAGTTGAATTGGATATGGGTTGGGTTTCCTTGTGGCCGATCGTATGGAGTATCCCACAAGGGATTCCGAAACCTTCCAAATATTGATCTGCATTCTAGTCCTTTCCAATTACATTTAACGACCGTTAGTCCATTACACTTAACTACTTAACGTCCGTTATGTTATTTCGTTTAATTAATAAATAAATATAACATTTATATTTAATTATTAACTTTAATTCTCATACGCAAAGTGTGCAATCCCGTGGTCTCGAGTTCGATCCTAACACACGTCTATTAATTTATTGTCCATAAAACCAACATTTATGGATTGTGGTTTTGTCTAAACTAATACAGTTTGTTGGGAATTAGTCTGATTGTGGATTGGTAGATGTTAGCGAGCAAGAATGGGAAATGGGTCCTAGAAAGCTGTCACTCAACTGGTTAGTCTGGATAATCTTTTGTGCTTATGATTATATAATTGTGTCTGATACGTAGTCATTCTGATTTGTTTTTCCGTTTAAGTAAATATAATGGTTTGATATTTGGTGGTGTAGTGCTTCCCGGCTTCTCTTGCAAAGGTTGAAAGATTAGGCTTTATAGAGTGTGTTTGTCACTGCTAATAAGGCTGAGTGAAAATAGCTGTAATGTTTTTGTGTCATTAATTTTGAAACTAACAAGCATGTATAAGAGTAAAAAATACCAATAATCGGATCAGAAACCCATATTTTTAGTAGGAACTATCAATGTACAAGTGGCCCTTAGTTAACTCGGAACTTAATTTACGAGATTAGGCTGGATCTATCTAACTCGGCAATATGAGAAACATAAAGTTTCTATTTGATTATACTAAAATATTTTCACTATATATCAAAGGTTTTGATCTTTGATGGATCATGCAACTTTCTCTAATTATAAAACACAAATGTTATTGTATCACACTTGAGGATTGTGTCGATGGCAATGTGGCTGCGAATTGTACAACCTTTATAGTCTAAGATACTTTTATTGCATGATAACTATCTCAAGGACTCCCATTCCCCTGCTAAGTACTGGGTTCACAGGGCGTACATATATCTTTCGTAGTATATCTCAAAAGAATGGGTCAAAATTATCGGCATTGGAAAGAAGTGATTATCTACGCTTAAAAATCATGGCTACTAACAAAATTTATATGGAGGTTTGTTGATTAGGTACGCACAGTCAAGAAAGAGATGTTGAAGTGGAAGTACGAATACCTGGAAGGAGGTATATGGCCAATAAGTAGCAATAGGCCGAAGGGTAGAGGTATAGCATTACATATACTGTAACTGAAGCACTATAACCAAATAATGGATGGATGAGAATGTGTAGCGAAGGATTTTATAATTGGGATCGGATGAGCAATAACAAGGTTTTGAGTGACGTGGATACTTGATAGTTGTAGTAGTTTTAAGTAAAATAATACCCTTTATTAAGGTTCCTTTATATGTAGAAATAGTGTTCATTGAATTCGAACTTTCGATTAGTGTTGATTGAATTGGAACTTTTAGATTGATGGTGATGGTCGTTAGTTTTAGAGATAATTTAGATTTTTGGATATTGTTTAGCTCATAAATAAATGAAGGATAGAGAATCTGGCAGTGTAGGTTGAACGAATCTGGCAGTGTATGCTCATTTTCTTATCTTTTTATGAGCTTGTGTCTTTTAAGGTTTGAGTAAGTTGTGTTGGACTTTATAACAAAATTTCTCCAACAGCTGCTTAACTGCTCAAGTGCTCAGTGTGTTTCATTACATTAGACGAAGCAAATCAGACACTATCTTCTAGACTTGTGTGTCAGGTGATCATCTGCTTCTGCTTGCTTCAAAAAGTTTAAGCAGTTATTGTAAGTAATCCAAACACGACATTAAATATGCTTGTGGATCACTTCAAATAAGCAATCCCAAACACCCAGAAACATTTTTTTTGTATGTACTTTCGCTCTTGTAAATATTAACCTCTATCGTTCAAATATATATATATATATATATATATATATATATATATATATATATATATATATATATATATATATATTAACCATCTAATTTTGGTTTCGATTGTGGATTAAGATTTTGAATGATTTCTAGGTTTTAAGATTATTTGGTGACCAAAGCTACAGTCTTACTTTGTAGTTTCATAGCTATGCTATCACCACCAAGAGGTTCTTAAGGTGTTCTTATGGCATAAATAAAACAAGTCATGTGTTTATTACAATGACACTGCTTCAGTAGCTGGATAAATAAGCGGCGACGACCACCCTACTGGATTTTAAAACCTAAGCGATTTTAGTAATCCATCCCAAACTCTAGCAGTATTTAGGAGTCTTGATCACCCTCTGGTATTCTTATGTGGGTGTTTGAATCTAGCTTATTACAAAATTTGAAAATGCCTAGAAGCTCACTTTTAAATATGTTTATGAGTTTATTGACTTTTTATTCTCATCTATCTATTAATACTATTGAAAGAGGGTTTTTATTTAAGTCATCGTTTCAATTGTCTCATTCTCTCCATCTTCATTTTTTATATGAAATCGTGTTCTAAGTATTTTCGTTGATAAAAAACAACTTGAATCAAGCAAACAGTTATGCTCTTCCAGGTTGGGATTATGAAATCTTACACTGGCTCATGGACTTCAGCTAATATGGCAATGAAATAAACAAAACCAAAACTTTTTTTTTTTTTTCCAAAAGTGATTCAAGCATACATAAAATTGCATTATTTTCAATGTTCAATTAATAACCGTGATTTTTTTTTTTTTTTTTTTTTTTAATTTTATTTTGTGTAATTAGGCCTATTTGGAGATCAAAAGTCGAATGATTGAACCACTGCTAAATTGGAACAGGTATTTTATTGATACCATGTGTTTGATGGAATGCTTTTATTCTATAAGTTTATGGTTTTTCTTATACGAAAACTAAGTGTTTGATGTAGTGCTCGAATGAGTTTGTGCCCAAAAGAGTTTGAGTGTATGGTTGCAACAATTTTATTTCATCATATTTAAGTGTCTATAGATGCATTGGAAGCCAAGTTAGTAAAGCCTATAATTTACCAACATGGCTTCAAGATAGTTTGTGTTTTTTTATGGTTAATGTCTTACACACTTCTTTTGATTGGAGTGTTTTGTGCTGGGACTTTGGTTGAATAATATAAAGAGTTTTAGTAATATATTTAAGAGCTAATGGCCTCTAAATGTATCATAGTTGTCATTATTTCCTTCTATATGTATCGAACAATTTTTTTTTTGCTATTATGTGTTTTAAACTTGATTTTTTGGGCATTTTTTGTGTACTTTACGATCATTTTGCCCCTCCTGGGTTAATAAAATGAGGGGCGAAATGGTCATAATGTACATAAAAATGCCAAAAAAATCAAGTTTAGTACACAGAATAGCAAAAAAAATTGTTAGATACATATAAAAGGAACAAGTGACAACTATGATAAATTTTGGTGCCATTAGCCTTATATTTAAATGTGAAAGGGATTGTTGTATGTTTATTTTCTATATTTTTGCTTTATAAATGGTAAAATTCCCTCAAAGTTATTGTTTCTTGAATGGGGTTGTATATTGATTACATATGTAGGTAATTAGTGCACTGAGGATACTTCCAAGTGAATTGGCGCAACATGAAGATTCCATAGTGTGTGAATGTATCAGCAACAATAGATAAACAATAGAACTTTTATTCAAACCTAAGCCTCAATAGTTGGCTTAGATTAAATCAATAATAGTATCCAAAGTGTTACAAGATTAGATTAATGTCAATGAGACAGTAACCATACAAATACAAAGAAGAGACAAGATCAATGTAATGATCAGAAAGAAGAGAATGTGAGACAATGACTGCACACACAGTTGTTTGTAACCCTAGATTAAGGGACTTATTAAATATGAGATAAAGATACACAAAGACCCCTCTAACGGCTATAAATGACTCATCGTGAGAATGAGAAATGCATCGTGAAATGAACTTCTTGGAACTTTAAACCATTTATGCTTTGTCCATGATTAACCCCTGTAATAAGCCTGCACTGAACATAACTTGAAAACCATTAGCAATTGATAGAATGACATGTTTGCCACAGATTAATACCCCAAAATTTGACACATAGTTACGAGCTCAATAACTATTATGATGTCTCCTAGACAGCCAAGAAGGTAATCAAACTGGTTAATGTTTCACCTATAGTATGGACCACAAAACTGATTTGGATCAATGCGGAAAGATGTGAGAGTAAATGGAAGTAGTTTAGAACACACCAACATCCAATATTGACCCATTAATAATTGGCACAGGGACGTACCTAGATTATATATAGGCATCTAATGAGTCCACACCTGGGATATCTAGTTAAAATTGCATCGATTCAGTCTTTGATCCAAGTTTACTTTAAACGTCAAGACATTCATCTTTTAAACGATAGTTTATTCCATGGAGTATATACTTGTAAGTATATATGAGAGGTAATTAATCTTGATCAGATCACCTTTCTAATTGTGCACAGGGATGGACTTACATGCATGCCGTATGTGACATGAGTCACACCCGATTTTAGGTCGCGAAGTGTAATATTTTTCTCAAAAGATGTCTTTTTTTAGTATGTGCAAATATTCGTGGTATTTTCTTTATAGTGCAACTTTACCTTAGCTCAAGAATACTTTATGGTGCTAATTTAGCACCTATATAAAGGAAAGAGTTTGTGCAACACCGTCCCGAAAATTCTAAGTCCATCCCTGATTGTGCAACATTCAGTTCCTAACAAGCAATAACATGATCATTGTAAAGTCCCACGGAGCTAACAGATCACTAAATGGAACAAGAATTAAACAAAAGCAATGTTATGGTTTTAAAACTGATGAAGAGGAGAAACATATTTAATGGCGATATTGACGGATATTGAACTTGTAACTTGTTCACTCCTCTTCATATTTCTTTTCTTTTTTCTTTTTTTTCCCTAGTAGATACAAAATTTATTCATAATAATAATTTGAGTAAACATGAATGCATTAAGGCTGAGTTCAAATAAGTGGTTGTCAATTTGTATTTTTGTGTAATCAATTATGATAGTTTACTTGTTTTAACGTTTCATTTCCGGTCTTTGTTGACTATAACGATAGTCTTTTAAATTAGAATGTTACAAATTTTTTCTTGAAAAGTTTTCGCCCCCCAATCAATATTCAAGCCCCCCCCTACACAAAAGAAGAAAAAAGAATGTGTTATATACAAACATATATATGATTGTTTGAGTGAGAAAACTGTGAATTACTGTTAAACTATTTGAAACATTATAACAGATCCTTAGCTTCAATATCTTGGATCCTTCATCATCTATACTACGGAGTAATATATAAAGCATTTAAGTTGTGGACTCCACAAAAAATTAAGATAAGGAGCTCTAATCATTGAGTGACATGTGTCACTTCTCTAACTAAAAAATAACAAAAAGGGAGAAGCTCTAACAAACTAAAATATATAGCTCCAATAATGGGGTGACACATGTCACTTCCTAACTAATTAATCACCTTTATTTTTAAATTTAAATATCTTTTAATCCGTTTAATTTTTTTATGATCTAATTTCACCATGCTCTTTAATTCAACATCCATTTTGATATATTTTTATGAGTTTTTAGTTTTTACATTTTTAGTAGGTTTATTTTATTTTGATTCAAATTTTTATAACTTTAACTTTTATTTCAATCAATACAAACTTTATTTATCAAAATCATTTACTTTTGGGAAAGTGTTTGACGGTAAGAGATTGTAAAAGTCTTTTATATGCGGAATAATGATGTCACGGAAAGATACGGAAAACCCGAACAAACACATACAACTAACACATATACATTTGGAGTGTTGTGAAATGAATTCACTAAGCGGGTAGAGAATCGCGAGGAGAGTTGGGTTAGCAATTCATTTACTATATTTATTATATAACTATATTTATCGCCGTCGCTGTGCGCGGATATCCAACTAGTACTCAATAATGCAAGCTCAAGCTCATTTTCAGTTAAGACCTCCGACGGTGTCTCCACTTAAGCCACTCAACATTAACTCGTTACCCTTAGTTTTATTCAAATCACCATCACGCATCATCACTAGAAGCCGACCGATATTTGCTTCCTACCTCACTGCCCCAAAAAGAGAGAGAGATGCTAAAAAGCGAGTGGTTATTACAGGTATGGGTCTCGTGTCCGTGTTCGGAAATGAAGTTGATAGGTTCTACGAAAGGCTCTTATCTGGAGAGAGCGGAATCAGTTTGATAGATCGCTTTGATACATCAGAACTCACTACTAAATTTGCCGGTCAAATTCGTGGATTTCAATCAAACAGCTACATTGATAGAAAGAATGACAAGAGACTTGATGATTGTCAACGTTATTGCATTGTTGCGGGAAAAAAGCACTTGAAGATGATGCTCTTGGTGATCATGAGCTCGCCAAGGTTTTTACCTTTATATGTGTTTTTTCATGCCTCTTAATATAGGATCCGATTGATTCCATGCATGTTCTCCATTTTGGTAATGATTTGCAGATCCATAAGGAGTGAGCTGGTGTCCTTGTTGGCTCCGCATTTGGAGGTGCTAAGGTATTTTCTGATGGTGTGGAGTCTTTTAACATGAGAGGTTATCATAAAATATCACCATTTCTGACACCGTTTGTGATGCCAAATATGGGCTCTGCCCTTCTTGCTATTGATATTGGATTTTCGGGACCAAATTACTCCATTTTGGCTGCTTGTGCATCATCCAATTATTGCTTCTGTGCTGCTGCAAGTCATATCCGTGAAGGAAAGGCTGATTTGGTGATTGCTGGTGGAGTTGAAGCATCTGTTATTCCTATTATAATGGGAGGTTTTGTTGCCTGTTGAGCATTATCTCGAAGAAACGATGATCCCCGCACTGCATCCAGGCCATGGGACAAAGATAGAGATGGCTTTGTAATGGGCGAAGGTGCTGGTTTTTTGGTAAATTACACACTAGTGTCTTACTCCAATTGGATATATATTTTTATAGTCTATCTAAATTAAGGTTATGTGTAAAGATTCATCTTAACATTTGCAGGTGATGGAGAGTTTAGAACATGTTATGAAAAGGGATGCACCAATACTTGCCGAGTACTTAGGAGGTGCTATAAATTGTGATGCTTATCACATCACTAATCCACAATCTAGTGGGCTTGGTGTCTCAGCTTGCATTCGAAGCGGCCTTGCGGATGCTAATGTCTCAGTTGAGGAAGTACATCTCTCATCTATACTGATCTATTTTTCTCCTAATTAATCATGTTAAATTCAGGAGGAAGTTCTCAAACATATTTTGCAACTAAATCTTACTCCAAGGTGAACTACATCAATGCACATGCAACTTCTACTCCAGTTGGGGATCTCGCTGAGATATATGCTCTAAAGAAAGTATTCAAAAGCACAGAAGGGATCAAAATAAACTCCACCAAGGTGAAGTCAACCATGAATGATCATCCTTAATAAATATTATCTTCACAATGAATCAAAATATATTGACTCTAGTTATCTTCATTTCAGAGTATGATAGGGCATTGTATGGGTGCAGCTGGCGGTCTGGAAGCCATTGCTACAATAAAAGCAATTCAAACAGGATGGCTGCATCCAACAATTAATCAATTTGTGTGTTATACCTGCATTTTTGCTCATTTCTACTTCCTCATTCATCTTTTATATCTCACAGTTTATATGCATCCTCAGGACCGGGAATCTGCTGTTGACTTTGACATTGTTGCAAATCAAAAGCATAAACATAAAATCAATGTTGGTGAGTCTGTTATCAGTTCCCTGTTGAGCACCCATAATCAGTTATGTTCACTAATTACTCCAAATTTTCTTTTGTTGTAGCCATTTCCAATTCGTTTGGTATTGGTGGACACAATTCCGTTGTAGCATTCTCTGCATTCAAACCTTGATTTGAACATTGAGAATATCCCCACTATCCTTAAAGCACACAACTTCAAGACAGTTACAGATGTATAAGTTCTATGTTTGATTGTTTGTTACAAAACTTATTGTTGGTTATAGAACAAAAAAAAAAAAAAAAAAAAAAAAAAAAAAAACCTCTAATGTCTAGCTAAGCCAACAATCATAATAACCTTGTCTAACGTTATGTTATTTCAGAGTTCGTGTAATAAAATCCAACATATACAAGTTTGCATTATTTACACAACATGTTATGTCCAAAACTTTCCAAACTAGCATGAACGTGTTACCAAGATTGTTTACATACGAAATTTATAAAGTAGGTTGACTGACAACGGAGTTCAAGTGGAACCAAAAAGGTTAACGACGACAGATTTCATGCATGTCCTTGATTTTCGACGTGGTTTCACAAGGATGGTTGTAGCTATAGCCTTTATATCGCACCATTTAAAACTACATCAAAATCGTCGAAATTTTGTAGTTGGTTGATTAGTCATGTTGTTTGAGTTACCATCAAGATCAAGGTGTTGGTGCAATCTCGCAACCAGCCATATAATTATTCCACTGCTAGCCTGGGTAGTTTCTAACACCAAAAAATACCGAAGTTATATTCCAAATCAGTCATATCAAACATCTTCTTCATAGATGCTTAGAATTCAAAACTAAGCTGTTACAAAGAACTAGCATAAATCATATCATCAACAAAAAGACTAACAATTAGTAAATGAGTACCTTGCCATTTTACATATAGCGATGGCTCATGTAGCCTTTTGACAAAACCATTTTTGTGGAAGAAATCATAAATACTTTGTACCAAGCATGTGGTGCTTGTCTAAGGACCTATGTCGCCTTGTGCAAACCAACCACCTTATTCGGATGAGTCGTATTTCCATTATCGGTTTGCAATAATTGCTCGAATAACGCCTTGTCCAAACAAAACTCCTTGTCTAAGCACATATATCGCCTTGTGCAAATGGGACGCTGTTGACAATGATAAGTGTAAAGAGAATCACACATTTCATACACAGAACACAATGAAAGTGTTTTATTAAGTGAATATGATATTTTGGTGGATACAGAGTTTATATAGAGAAAAAGACTAACTAAACTCTAACAAAATATTACAAAATAAGACCCTGAACTATTAAAGAAGTTACATTCCAGTCCTTGTAGTTTAGCCAACTCCTCTTTTACACTCCCCCTCAAGTTGAGAGGTGGAAGAACTGGAAACTCCCAACTTGGACAATAATCTTGAGTGTTGATCTAAAGGCAACACTTTGGTAAAAACATCTGCCAACTAAGCTTTTGTAGAAACATATGATGGATTGACTTGACCACTTTTGACTTGATCTCTTACATAATGACAACCACCTCTATGTGTTTAGTTCTAGCATGAAGCACTAGATTGGCAGCTATGTACAAGGCAGCTTGATTTTCACATTTCAAGTCAACTGGACCAAGATCCTTGATTCCCAAATCCTTGAGCAGAGTAACTATCCATGTAACCTCACAACAAGTCAATGCCATAGCCATGTACTCGGCTTTTGCAGAGGACCTTGAAACTACACTTTGCTTCTTAGATGTCCATGAGATGGGAGATTGTCCAAGTAGAATACAATAGCCAGTAGTGGATCTTCTTGTCATAGGAAAACTAGCCTAATCACTGTCACAATATGCAGTGAGATGAACAGCAAAATCATTAGCCAACAAAATGCCTGGAACTGGGGATATCAATAGGTATCTTAACAAATGCTTGACTGTCTGCATATGAATTCAGGTTAGACTTTGCATAAATTGACTCAGAAGTTAAGCTGTGTAGCATATGATTGGTCTAGTAATTGTCAGATAGATCAGCTTACCAATGTACCTTCTATAGACTTATGGATCCGGGAGAGGAGTGCCATCATCAGCTTGTAACTTGACATGGGTATCCATAGGTAGTTTGTAATGTTTGGCATTAGACATATTAGCTTCTTGTAATAGGTTACTAGTATACTTCATTTGAGAGATAAATATACCTTGATCACTTCTGCATACTTCTTAGCCCAAAAAATAGTTTAACTCACCCAAGTCTTTCATGTGAAAGTGAGAACTCAATTGAGACTTTAAAATAGTTTATCTCACCCAAGTCTTTTAAAAAATAATTTAACGCACCATGTAAGAAAGCATTTGAGACTAGGGGTGAGCATCGGGTCAAACCCGACCCGAAAACAGAAAAAGGAAAAAACTCCAACCGAGAACCGAACCGAGAAATAGATATCAAAACCGAAATCGAACCGAATAACTTGGTTCAGGTCGATTTTTGTGTTTCGAACCGCAAAAACCAAAAAAAACGAACCGAACCGAAATAAATATACAAAACCGAAACGAACCGAAAAAAGTCGGTTCGGTTCAGACCGGTTTAGGTCGGTTTGTCGATTCGGGTCGGTTTTCGGGTAGATTTGATCAGACCTATTTGAGACACCCATTTGACAAATGTCCCATCCTTTCATGCCTGCAACTGCAAGTAAGGCTATTATAGTCACCATTTTTTCCCCAGGAGCAAAAGTTTCCTCATAATCAACTCCTTTCCTCTGACTATTACCATTAACTACAAGCCTAACTGTTAGGTTCCCATTTATGTAACACAAGCATCAATATAAGAAGTAGAGATGAAGAAGTGATCGGTTGAACAAGTTAACACACACACGAATGAATAAAGAAGAGTTATGCGTAGGAAATGTGATAAAATGAACAACCAACTCTCAAATGAGAGTTACAAGACTATTTATAGGGGAAGGGAGCTAGGGCAACACATCTAGTCCCTTCCTTTCCTTATTGGGCTTTTGCATAGGCTCATGGGCTTTCTACATGAGCCTAGCCTTAATTAAGCTAACTATTACATATTGATTACTAACACTTGAGAAATGGTTTAGGAGTGATTACAACAATCTCCTCCTAAGTGTTAGTAATTGATGACTTAAGTAATTTGAAACGTTGTTGGTGCAGATGTAATAGTAGCTTTGACGTCTTCTGACATTCTTCTTTCTTGTGAGAAGAAGTGCCTTGATTCGAACAATCTCCCCAGTGTAGGGATCTTGTTTCCTTTGAAGTATTCTGCTTTGACGTCTTTGATTTCTTTGTTCTTTAATTCTTTGTTCTTTGTGGTGGTTGTGATATTATGTTGTTTTCAGCTATAGGTCAGCTTCGTTGCTCCAGTGTCTCCACGTCTTTCTACAACATGCTCACACGCTCATTTGATGATGAATTTCATATGTGAAGTAGTTCTCGAGTCTTTATAACTTTGTAGATTCTTTGATTTGATGAAGAATCATTATGACTTTGTGTTGCCTTTAATTTTGAGAGAACTTCATTTGTGATGTTGTTGGTATGAGCATGTGTAGAATCAAGACGATCTCTTCCTCCATGAGCATCCATCGCCAGCAGATCTCCCGTACGATCCACGAACACCAATTGATCATCGTAAAATTTTCATAAAGAATTGACTACTACAATTGTTCTCTCGATGAATGTCTTGATTCCATTCACCTTGGTCGGGTGAATCACCATCCGAATCCGTAGTGATGGTTGGCATTACATTGAACAAGTTCAAGTAATGACCCATATATTCGTGACTCGATTCTTGAAGGAATCTCCTTAGCGGGATTTCCAAAGACTTACAAGTTCGAACTTGAGAGTGTCAACAACATAATGTGAAAACACGCCTCTAATTCTAGCAAAGGTCTCATTCTAGAAACCGGATGCCCTCAAGAAGGCTAACACGATATATGAAGTACATCTACGGTTCGGTGAGTCATTGAGGTACAATCAAGCATCACCCCACGATCGTAGACCGCTTGAGACAACACTAAGCGTAACCCACAAGGAGTTACCAAGTGACTATTGTCGTGGTCGTTTGATGTTGACCCCGGCGAGTTTCCATTCAATCACCGAGGATCACGGTTGTGAACCCTCATAAATGTTCTCGACAGATTGCTAATATCGTGAAGGACTCTTGAATGTATCACTTGCGTCCTTATTGTTGAACGACAAGTGATGAAATGTCAAGTGTACCTAAGAGATCTTTTGATGAATCTCGTGGCTCTAGACTCAATAGTGCGCTTTGGTTTTCCCGAGCGGAGACTAGGGAGAAGGTCTCCTTCTTCAATACCGACAATCTCTAAGAGAAGGCCGATAGTTTACGTAGGGTTCCTGAGAATGAAACAAGCTTCATTGAGAGAAACTTGAGTGGCTAAGAAGTTTTAGTGCATGCGCCATCGGGTCCATGACGACTTTGATCTTCAATACCGGTGTCATCAAGTGACAACCAAGAGCATATGAATTGAACCCTGTGTGCCTCTAAGTTGAATAACTGAGGCTATTTCTTTTCACCCTTTTCTATACTTTTCTTTTAATTCTTCAACTCCTTCTTTCTCCGATTCTCATTTTCTCCTTTTTATAATCATACCTAAGGACTTCTAAATTCTAACTATTGGGGTGTCCTTGGGTAGATCCTTTCGCTCAAGGGATCATAGGACGGTTATTCCTAACCTTAGTCACCTTATAACTCCATGACTAACCTATGTTGCCATAAAACCATTTTCATGAAAATCTCTCAAAGCGGTTATGAATAAAAACATTTAGTACCAATGTGAGAGTTTAGTATTTTGCAGAAATACTCCTCCACACGTGCTTAAGTATTTTGACAGTAATCGCACGGTGAGAGAAGAGCGCACTTTTGAATTGATCAACTCAAGATAGACAATTCCCATGAGACACGGTTCGTTGCATAGTTAAAGAGTTACATTTTCACTTTTAGGTGACAAATAGCTCTAATAACTACCTTGAAGGTGTGGACAAACCTCGAAGGTTGTCAAACCACAAAGTTCATGTCTACCAAGAGTTTCTCAAATGGTACATTCTACTATGACAAGTCCTTTGCGAGACACGTTTACATCACTAGCGAACTAGCTTGAAATTATTACCCGTCCCGGACAAGTCTTTTCGAGTTACTAACATTTAAGATCTCGTCAATTCATTGGTTAAGTCTTTAGCACGACGATTCATTAGCAATTCACAACATATTTCTTATCACATAATTTTTCTCCCCCTAAAAATGGCATATAAATGTTATTTTTGACCAAAATTTGATGTCGAATATGTCCATTTCGAGTTTTGTGGGAAGATTTCCACGAAGAACAATTTGAGAACAAAGTTTTAAGCAAATACTCCCCCTCAACAAGTGATATTAACTTTTGAGGTTTTGAAAATCATAAGGGGAAGTACTTGTTCTTTTGAGCAAAACTTTGAAAGTGAAAGTTTTGATTAGTTTTACTCAAAAGTAAGAAGCTTTCGCTCCTTTTATAGGATTGTGGCATTGATGCGTACCACATGGTCCTTTCATTACAAGTACGGGTTGTACACTGTTATGTGTGCACAACCCATTGTCAAATATAAATCACACATCCAAATAATGATAAGAGAAACAAATCAAGGGGTACCAGGTAGTCCAGCAATAACACCAGGAATTATGTCTGGATGTTGGTAGCCTGTTAGAGATATGCTCAGACGCCCACCAACAAATCTCTCCAGTGTCCTTATCGGATCCCGTCTGAACAACCTTTCATCTATCCTGGTAATGATCTTCTTCACATCCCTCTTGTCCCTAGAATTCCATCTCTTTGGTGAACCAATGCCATCATGTATCTCCTTTAACCGATATCCTAACCCATCCCGAACCTTCTTTAATGTGTGATCCCCAAACTTATGAAGCTCTTTGCACGCCATAAAGCAATTGTGGTGTAGTTCACTACGGTAAACTACCCCAAATGGTTTCTTGATGATGGTGTACTGAGAAAGATGGTTGATATCGGGAAGGTCTAGCTGTGGTTTTGTGAGATTAACACGCTTCTGGTATGATTCCACGACAAGTTGAATATCTTCTACACGTTCTTGGATAACGATGCTTCTTATGAATATTAGCAATGACTTGATGTACTCGAGCTGGATATTTGTAGAGAAGTGTCGCATTCGTCCTTGTACCTTGGCAAGATACATATCTTCAATGTCATTTAGTGACAATCTCTGAAAATCCGCTTCAGAGAAGTCATATTCCTCTTCGTCTTGTCGTTTGACCACAATTTTCTTTAGGAATGTGTAGTCCCACTTCGACGACAGGGTAACATGCATAATTGCAACGATCCGTTTTTCACTGAACACTTCCTTTTTCGACCTAAGAACTCGGCGACACGTAGTAGATTCTTCTTTGTTCGTGCCAATGATGAATCCCATACAAGGCATCGAGGTCATACTTTTCCACTTTGTCAACAAACATGTGTGGGCTTCTTCCTCGATGGCTATATTATTAGAGTAGATTGTTGTCGGAAATGGAAGGTTAGTGAGGTAGCGTATTTTGCTAACATCGCTACCGTGCGTAAGAAATTCAAGTCATTGTTGAAAAATAACGGTATGGAATCTTAGGTTGATCCGTTAGGCAATGGTAGGTAGAGGTTTGGTCCATCTGTAGTATGGAGCCTTGTCCAGTCCAGTGAAGTCGATATTTGCTTGAGGTTGAGCATTCGATGTTGTTGGACATGGCTCGTGCTATGTTGTCGAGATGATATTCGACTTCAATGGCATTGTCTGAGCTGTCCTTAAGTAGTTGAAAAGCTTCGTTCTTGATTCGCCTCAACTCTGCTTTTGTCATCTTCTTCACCTTGAACTTTTCTTGTATAAGCTTCACATGCTCCATTGTGCGACCATCTACCGGTTCTTGACCTTCCGATAACTGAGGTATAGCATCAACAAGTTTAGAGAACCAGTCATATTCATCGGTTTCATCTTCATCTAGCCATGACACAACATTGGTCTTTTTCTTCTTCTTTGGCTTTGATGATGACGCTGGTTTCTTTGTTGATGTAGAAGAAGTTGGTTGTTGTTGGGGCTCAGGAATTTCTTCATCGTCACCACCAGTGTTATCAAAGTGATCACCGGTTTTCTCTGTTTGTGGTGGTGACTCAAAGTCCTGAGGTTTGTCTTTTGCAGGATAACGTGGTGGAGATCTTCTGGCGGTGGAGGTCCTTTGGGGTGGTGGAGGCATAGAGGAAGAATCATCATTTTTCTTCTTTCGTTTGATTCGTAATCCTTATCCGCATCATCATCGTCTCTTGGGCGCTTGGCCTTCTCACCGTCTGCTTGCATGAGGTTTTGAGTTGATATTCCAAAGAATGCCTCAAATAGTTTAGCTTCACGTCGAGTAAACGTTGCAGCATCGCTTAGACATTTGTAACACCGACTTGAGATCAACTCGCATCGAAGACAACTGCAGCTCAATTGGATTGATTTTCATTGCCACAGGAGTAGATTGCATTGTTTGCTTGACCAATTGCATGAGATTTGGATAGAGTTGTCTGGTGAACATCTCTCTTGTCACTCCAGGGACAGTGTCAAGGAGAAACTTGTGAGTGTATTCTCTGATCGTCTTATCCATTTACCCTTTGATATCTCTATTTAGAAACTGTTGAAGTTGTTCCCTTTCTCCCGAAAACTCTTTGATCACATCTTGAAGTAGATTGACTCTGTCCGCAAGCAAATTCAGTTTCTTGTTAACAACGTTGCGTTTCCTTGCATGTCTGACAGCTTTGACAATCCTTGTCTTTGCACGTGATGCCCAAGTATCGGTCGGTTTCTTTACCGATCTGGATGCAGATCTAGTGGTGGTGTCTTTGGATGGTGGTGGTGATGAATGAGAAGATGAGTCAGACAAGATGAGTCATGAGAAGGCTCTGGGTCATTTGGTGGCTCAGAAGTTTGTTCCTAGTTACGTTCGGGACTATCTAGAAGATAATCATCGGCTTCTTTTTCAGCTTTAGCCTTTTGTTCACCCTTAACCCTAGCCTCTTCTTCTGCTTTAGCTTTAGCTTGAGCTTCCTCTTCAGCTTTTTCTTTAGCAGCTGCCTCAACATCTTCATCAGTAATTTTCTCAGTCTTCTCCTTCTTCTTTTCTGGTTCCTCAAAGTCAAAGATAATCTCATCCTCTAGTTGATGTTGTTCTGATTCGTGGGTGGTGGTACCAGTTCCCTTATCGGGTTTATTAACCGCGTCGGAAACTGGTGTGGTTAGTACACCACCACTTGACCCTCCAGGGCCACGAGTTTGTTGTAGGTTGAACTCCTTAGCAACATGTTGTAGTCTGAGATTCTTCAATTTATTTCGGTAATCTTTGTCTTCATCCTGTGGCCCTTCATCTGAGCTCTCTTTTTCCTCTTGCTCAACAACTGGAGTTTTACCCTTGTCAGTTTTGGGACTGAGGGGTTTTGCAACTGTTAGTGTATCATCTGTTGCAGTTTCTGAGTAGATAACCTCTTCATCAGTTTCAGTGTCCTCCGAGTCCTCGTCCATCATTTTTGGTTCTGGTTTGGGATTAGGGATGGCACCCTTTGATGGAACTCTCTTTTTGAGTATGTGAGTCCTCTTTGGATACTTTCTCGTACTCTCAGTGCTTGCAATACTTCCAGCACTGCCTGGTCTCCTCGTCTTCTTGACAGGTACACTAGAAGACTTTTCATCAATGAACCCCACTTTTCCTGATGTAACTGCTTCCAGATAACGTTTGTACGATTGAAGTTCCTTGATATCAGCAATAAGAAGGCAATATGGTAAGACAGCACCTTGTTTCTTCGTTGTTGAGTCTTTGAATCTGACAACATTGAGTGCATGCTCAAACAACATGGAGTGATGGTTGGGATCATCAAGTCTCAAAGGAATATCAAGATTATTCCCGAGTATCCTCTGGATCAACAGTTTTGTGTAACTGATGTAAGGAATTTTGGTGCCAGGTTTCCTGAAATATGACATCATGTCATCCCAAATTAGATTTGTGAAATCGATGTGCATCATGTTGACCATGCCCCAAAATACTTGTAGTTCCATGAGCTTGGGATGCTCATAACCACTATCACGTCCAGAAACTGATTTGGTGATCATGATGTAGAGGGTTCTCCATGGTTGAGGAATATTCTTAAGATCTACTGAAGAGTGTTTGGTGATAATCCCAGCAGCTTCATCATAGCCAATGTCGACCATAACTGGAGAGTGACCTCTTCCAAAGGAGAAGCAACATAGTTGGAAGGCTGGATGGTAGGAAGAAGGAGAATAGCCCTTAAGTCTGATGGAGTGATGATGACTTGTTTGTCGTTGAGTGTCACTGTCACAACATCTTGACCGTTGACCTTCTGCATTGTGTGCCAGAATTGGTGAACATAAATCTCCGACACAGTTGCAGAATTAGTGAGCATATTCTTGTAAGGATGAGTTTTCAGAATATCCACAGCAATTTGACAAGAAGACTCAGAACACGTGAAGTTATCAAAATCGACTCTGAGGTTGTTCTTCCCAATCTTCATTTTGTAACCGGTGGGGAAGATGTCTTCCATTGTGAGAACATTTGGTGCATCAACGTTTTGCATTGTGACGTCCATATTGTGATATGAAAGATATTGAGCCAAAAGAACCAACATATCGAAAGACATTACGTTAGTCAACAGTTGATTTTATTGTCCAATTATTGAATATGTTATGTTGATGAATGTTACGAGTCCAACATCACTTGTTTGTCCAATAGTCCAAAGTAGTCGTGATAAGTTTCGTGAATTTATCAATTTTGAGTTTTAAAGTCCAAATTTTCACTTATTTACACAACATATTAACCATTGAAGCTTATTAGTGACATTTTGGTTTTGTGACGTTATGATTTATTTATTTACAAGTTTGTACGCGTAACAATTCATTATTATGGTTAAAGTAAGGCTTAAGCGTAGAAATTGCAAACTTATGCGTAAACAGATGACCATACGCGTAAGCATAAGCTTATGCGTGGGAACTCTTCACGCTGTAAAGAAATGTTACAGCGTGGGAAAGAGCTCTTGGCATAAGGCTTACGGCGTGGCGTATGTTGGAGCTTATGCGTGAGGTTTACTCGTGAAGAGTGAACCTTATGCGAAGACTCAAGTTTACGATATCCTTCACGTGATACGCGTAGTCCCTTTGTAGAACCTTACGCGTAAAGGTTACGTGTAAGATTTCTCTTACGAGTAACATTCTACGCGTAAGATGATCCTTATGCGTAGAGATCCAATGGTTAACCTTGATTCTGAATTTTCACGCGTAAAACTTGAAATAAATTCATCATAACATGTCCATTAACACATTATTCAATCCCTTTCAATTTTCACATGAACTCATAGTCCTAAACAGTTAAGCGTAAAGATTGCTTATGCGTAAAAGTTAAACCCTAGGGTTTCAATTTTACGAATAAGAAATCTAACCATGGAAATGACACCAAATTGTTTTTGGGATGTCTTAGGGTCAATGTAAATGGGTTGCAACAAATATTAACATCTAGAACCTCATGAATCAAAAGTACCTCATTCGTATGAGACTTAAACCCTAAATCTTAGTTTCTTACAATTATATGTTTCTGGGTAACAATCAATGGTGGTTTTGGTCAATTAAACATGTAACAATCATTATTCAACCATCTAATTATCCAGAAACACTCACACAAGAAAACCTCTAAATCCACGCATAAACCCTAATTATGAATAAGTGATTAAAAACAGTTTATGGGTAGGTTTTTATGATGAAAATGGTTTAAAGACTTGATATAAATGTTGAAAACACAACCCATATCATCAAAATCAACCAAACATGATCATGTGTTTATAAGCTTATGCGTAGAACAAATAATTACGCCTAGAGAGAAATCTAACCATTGGAATTTTATACAATTGAAAACCTTTGTTTAAACTCACTCAATGATGCTAAAAACACTTACAAATTGGAGGTTTAAAGCACGGATTTGAAGAATGATTCTTAGGCGTGGGATGAGGTAGATGAAAGTATTAAATGTTTTGAAATAAATGAATAATAAAGTTAGGTGGAGGTGTTTTGAAAAAAATGAGTTTAAGCTTTTGACAACTTTGGCCCCTCCACCTAAACCATTTTCATCCACAGCCCATAACTTCCATTTTGGTTACATAAAGCAAAATATTTGGAAAGAAACTTGACGACACTCCCCCTCGACTTTAGAAATAAAGAAATTTTACAAATTTGGATCCGGGGAGTGTCAATAAACCAGAAACGTGACCACCATTATCAAAGATACAACCGATATTAGGTAACATGCAAGTACAAGTTTTTATGAAACATAAAATATTTACTTTCTCCCCCTCAACACTTGACCGTAAAAATATTGAATTTTGAAAGAGTAAAGTATTGACGGAAGATTTGTACTTGCCATGTTTAAAGAAATCTAAGAGAGAAGAATATTTTTGAATTTTGTAAATTTTATATTTTTGTATTTTGTTTTTGAAAAAATATTTACAAAAGAGGTTTTGGTGTTTGACTAGTTTTAAGATTGTTTTAAAAGTTCGCCCGGTTCCTCGAGTCAAACACCGCATACCAACTGGTGGACCAACTCAAGAAACCTAGCGTGAGCTAAGGCTTTGGTGAGAAGGTGCCGCAATTGGTATTCAGTACCACAAAATATAATTCAACGGTACCCTTTTCCACATGCTCCTTGATGAAATGATATCAAGATCGATGTGCTTAGACTTGAACGTTGAATGAGTTGCACGAGATCGCAATAGCACTTCGATTGTCGCAAAGACATCGATTCATCACATACGTAACCATAGTCTTTGAGTTGTGTTGGCATCCAAATGACTTGAGCACAACACGCCGACATGGCTACATATTCTGCTTTGGTTGAGGACAACGATGTACAATCCTGCTTCTTCGATTGCCATGACACCAGTTTATCACCAAGAAATTGCAGAGCACCTGAAGTACTTTGCCGAGAATCTAAGCAACTGATAAGGTTTTAAAATGTACCTTTTTGAGGGGTCGTTTAAGCCCTTATTTGATCACTTTTGTATCCGTTATTACTTAATATCGTTCCTTTTCACTTTTAGGTCTCTTGAAGGCAAATTGGAATGGCAATTATTTGGACGAAAAGGCGCGGATATCTGAAGAAAATGGCCAAAGTCAAGAATCGAGACACTCAAGTCTTTGAAACACAAGGGACGACGTCGGTGTTATCTGTGACGCCGTCGCATCACTTTTGTGACGGCTCGGTGAGCCAAATTTCTTATTTTCAAGTGACGGTGTCGCTTTAAAAGAGTAGGTCGTCGCAACTCGGGCGACCAATATTTGATCCAGACGGCGTCGGATCTTGAAGGGACGGCGTCACAAGCATAAGGTGACGCCGTCGCAAGACTAACGTGGCCAAGACGAAACCCTAATGACGGTGACCGGCGGCCACAAATCATAAGGTGGCGCCGTCGCGATTGTAATCTTATATATAGAATCCGAAATTTTCGGTTTTAGTGTGTAGTCTTTTGGAGTAAAACCTAAACCGAACCAAGGTCATCTTGTACAAGATTTTAGGGTTCCAAACCCTATCTTACATCAAGATAAGTGTTTTAATTCAATTATGTCTTCAATTATTTGTGTGTATGCTTGCATGTTCTCCATGTCCCGCTAATTTACTTGTGTGTTTGCTTAGGAATATGAAACTTAACTATTGAATATTGATTGGTTGTCTCTTATCTTAATTGTTAATAATCTAGTAATGCGATAGGTCATTCGTTGTGTAGTTAATGCTTGATTAATCTTTGTGAACCTTAGACTATAACACCTAGAGTAGTTGTAGGCTAAACCATCCAAAGAGTACCTTAGAGTTAGAGTTTATAATTCCTAGAGATTTTGTAGACAAGACCCTTTGGTAGTTTCAAAGGGTTAGGGACAAACGCATACCCTACGACTTTAGACACACAACGCGATTAAGAATAAGGACGTGACAATTCAACCATCAATAGGAGATAATTAAGGAGTAATAAAACCTAAGTAAACACATCTTTAAACTATCATACGAGCACACAATAATTAGACATTGACTACATACACCTTAGATTATATAATTAGACAAGTAGAGTAATCGGTAGAAATACCAATCCCCAAATCCAAACCCTGAGATTCGTACCTTTATAATTTCTAAAAATACATAAAAAGATAAAAAAATAATCTTCCTCAACCCCAACCTTAGCGTAGTAACTTCTCACTAGCATTCCTATTCCCCTATAGAACGATATCAATACCGGTGGCTTACCCTAATACTACACTACAACAATTAGGTTCACTGCCTAGGGTGTTATAAAACTTGCTCGAAGAAAAGGAAGTTCCTTTGACCCCGAACGACGCGTGTAGCGTTATCAAGTTTTTGGCGCCGCTGCCGGGGAATAGAATAGCTAGTTAGTAGTCCACCTCGTTTAGGTTTCTTTGCTTGATTCCCATCAAGTAAATTTTTTCTCATTTTTTAGCTTCCTCATTGTCTATCCCCCTTCTTCATGACCTTTGTTCGTAACCCAATCACTTTTCATCATGGAAGGTGATAACCCACCACCATTCATCAACCTACCACCAAATGACCCGCCAAGAGCCCGTACTCTTGGTGAATACTTGAGACCAAGCCACCTAGGCTATAAGAACACCATTGAGCTTCCCGATCAAGCCCAAACTACGGCCCTGTGATCCGACACCATCCGGTTGGTGCAAAACGGATGTGCATTCCATGGACTTCGTTCCGAAGATCCTAATCAGCATCTTAAGGATTTCCTTAAAATTGTCGATTCCATCGACCTCGATGCTACTACTCGGGACACCACGCGTCTGCGTCTCTTCCAATTCTCTACGGGACCAAGCTAGTAATTGGCTTGAGCGACTTCCATGGGCTCCATCTCAAGTTGGGATGATCTCACCTCTCGCTTCCTTGCTCAAATTTTCCCACCGGGAGAACCACTAAGCTTAGGAATGACATCTTGATGTTCCAACAACGTCAAGGTAAATCTCTCTACGAAGCATGGACTCGATTCAAGGACTTACTTCATAAAGTCCCTCATCACGGCATTGATCTTTGGCTCCAAGTCCAACTCTTTTATGATCATGTCAACTTCCCCACAAAGCGATCCATTGACCAAGCGGCCGGTGGAAAACTTAGTGATCTCACCGCGGAAGAATCATGGGGTATAATAGAGGACCTTGCTCTCTATGACAACGAAAGTTGGAATGACCCCCATGAGCTGCCCAAAACCGTTAAGGCAATCTCCTTGCCTCCCATTGACTCACAACCTTCCGACCGTAGGATGCTCGAACTTGAAGATCAAGTTAAATTCCTAATGAGTTCCTACGAAAATCCTAAGTCTTCACGCCATGTGAACAAAGTTTCTTCCTCGTGTGAGCCGTGTAGTGATCCTCATAACACGCGCACTTGCACCCGATTCCCCGAACATGCTTCCGTTGACAACGCATCC
The DNA here is from genome assembly GCA_022545495.1 of Chrysanthemum lavandulifolium. Lineage (NCBI taxonomy): Eukaryota > Viridiplantae > Streptophyta > Magnoliopsida > Asterales > Asteraceae > Chrysanthemum > Chrysanthemum lavandulifolium. Next base: position 175,621,537 of record CM040238.1, on the reverse strand, counting down.
TCGCGATTAATGGAGCAGGAGGAAGATTCCTACAACACCCGGACCTAGGAATTTCAATGACACCCGAGAAGCATGGAAGGGCAAGCCCGACTTCTATTGGGGACAAACCAAAGAATTCACTTCAATGATTTCTCATGGCCCCATCTCATGGCCCTAACCAACAAAACATTGAGGGGATGTTGCAACACCTAGTCGCATCCTAAGAAGCTCAAATAGCTAAGCTCTCGGACCATTTTAACCAACAACAAGCCGAGATGGATAGGAAGATAGATAACCTCTTGAAAGCCATGACCAATAGTGATAGGAAGGTTAATGCTATCTCAACTCCCGAGCCTTCCGGTGTAGAGATTAAGGACCCAAGTAAGTTAGCTAAACATGTCCAATTCATCAATACCATCACCTTAGTGAAACCTAATAGAACAAATGACGAAGAGGACCATATACTTGGGGATAATGAAACAACCAAGGACGTAGATGAAGTAGACAATGACTATTTCAATAAATTTCCTACGGAAGAAGAGCTATCTCGCCACGCCCAGGCCGACAAGGGTAAAGGAATCACAAATAATGGTGTCATATCAAAGCAAACATAAATATCCAAAAGAAGTCTTAACATAAATGCGGAAATAATTCAAGTCAACATGACTTCAATACATAGGTCCCAATGGAAAATAAACTCCAATAAAATATACGAAATAGTAAAGTCTTAAATGGCATCATAAGATCAAAGCTAAATATCTCTAAGGTAAGTCCACTCATGCACTCATCCCAAAGCAAAACCCGGCTCAATGCTTAGATACCGCGCGGAAGAAAAGAAATGCGGTGAGCTTCAAAAGCTCGGTGAGCAGATATAAAAGCAAAGCGAATCTGAAGCGATATCGAATACGAAATATAGTGAGCGAAGATAGCAAAATCATAATCATTTTCAAAGTATAAATCGAATTATCGAATAAAGTTTATAGTTAACTACCACGAGCCGAAACAAATATCGGATCATAATCATATTCACATAAGGCAACATTTGTAGGGAGACCTACGAGTTATGAAGGGCGTGCATGCACGCAACATCAATCATCGAGATAACATATAACATATAACGAGATAACGGATCTAGGATGCATCCATCGCCCACGACGGATATTGGTCATATAACATAACTTGAGCTCATAACGAGATAACGAGATAAGGGGCGTGGCGAAACATCACTCTCGCCCCCTAGAGTCATGTCGAGGTGCATCAACGACACGGACATGGAACCCCATGACTAGTGAAATATTTGGCTCGGGTGTCAAACTATCTTAGGTCAAATCGAATGTCATAAGCGACACGGATCATACTTTATCGGAAGATTAATCATATTTTCAAAATCGAGTTTTCATATCATATAGTTCAAAATCGGATGTTTCATAATTCGAAATCGAGTTCGGATAAGCAACAGCTCAAACAAAGCAGAATGGGGTTCATAGCAAAGGCTTAGGAAACCCTAATATAAAAGCTAACGAAAAGCGTTATAAGGAACCTTCTTGAAAAGGTCGAATATCATACCTTATTCCAAAGCAAATGACCAAAAAGCGAAATCGGAAAGCAAAGGATTACTCCTTCTTCACGAACCTATACACATTAACGATCGTACATGTTATTTATGATTCCATAATTGTCGAAATGATCTTTTAATATTTGGTGTTCATACTTAGTGTATTCGATGATCTTAATACTTTAGAGATTTATGATTAAATGAGACTTAAGTGTTTTATAACCAATATTGTAGATTAGGGTTCATTATGTCATTTATTAAAGTTTAGGGTTAAATGTGAAACTAGTTTAAAAGTCATAACTCACACATGAAATAACGAATTAATACTCTTAGCTTCAAACCCTAATCGACTCTCATTTATGTTCTAGGGTTTTCTCATTCTTTTAATATCACATTAATGCGCAATTACTTTACATGTTACGTCTTTTAATGACTCGTTATTTGACCTAGCACGTATGAAAACAACCTTTCTTTTTATGCTTCACCATGCACGCACTCACACATGCAAATACTTACTCATACTCAAATCGACTCACACAACTCATTAACTCTTGTTTATTTACTCAACACATTCATGACTTAACCATCGTTACTTATATACATGTTATCGTCAACTTTTATATCCATGCACGTTTATGATTTCATGTGACAACAAAAGTTACTTATTATCCGGATTAGATACACATCGACACACACATGCACTATAGCTTCGAATAGATATGACCACGTACTATGTTTACACATCGACAAGCTCACTTGACTCACAACACACGCGCATGTACGGTTCACAATTTACTTGGGTTCGGTTCACACATCACTTAGGGTTTAGGTTTTACATGATCTTTACTCGTTTAACACACGTTCAAAAACCTCACATGGTTCGGCTACCATATAGGTTTCGGCTAATATGTTTTACATAAACCCTAACTCTTCTACGTATCTTACATATTCACGTTTGCATGTTATATAAGGTCCGATTCATTTATATATGTGGTTCGGTTTATATATAGGCTCGACATACTTAATATCCGATTCACAATACATATTACAATACATGTTCTCTAAATTTTATAAGGTCCGATTCATATTTGTTGTTTTGGTTTCATAAGGTTCGGCCAAAACACAAACTCGATTAAAACAAAACATGTTACAATATATAATAACGTTAGGTGTATCAAAGTGAGGCGAATAGAACATGTTATACCTTAGCTTGCTCACGTTGGGACTAAACTCGCGACACCAAGGAGTTAGGGCTCGGCGAATGAAAAGAAAAGAAAGAGGCAAAACTAGGGTTTCCAAATTGTGTTAATGTGTTGTATATATAGGTGGTACAAAATTGGTTCTAGGGCTTTTGAGGGTGTGGGCTCTCGGCTTGATCCAACCGAACAAAACAAACACTCGCCCATATGGGCTCTCGGCTCTCGAGTCCAAGCTAACAAACCACACGGCCCAACTTGGTTCACCATTAAAAAACAAGGCCCAAACGAATGGCCCAACTAATTACGCGAGACGTTTAACTTTAAATCGTACAAAATCGATCACATACACATATTCGTTAAGTTTTAATTATTCGTAAGTTAGGTTTTAATTTCGTTGAATGAATATAAATGTATTTTACGTATTTAATAAATTTCGATTTCAAGGGTATTTTAGTCTTTATTCATGTTTTAGATTTTCGGGTTTTACAACTCTTCCCTCTAAAGAAGAATTTTCGTCCTCGAAAATTGAAATGAAACAAACAAAAGAAATGAGAACATACCAAACTATTCAAAGAAATGAGGATAACTAGCTCGCATCGACTCTCGGTTTCCCAGTAGCCTCACGCTCGGGTGATTTTCCAAAGAATCTTAACGAGCGGAATGACTTTATTTCTCATGACTCTTTCTTGTCTTTCTAAAATAGCTTCGGTTCTTGAGATAAAGACATATCGGATGAATTTGATCAAGCGGATAAGAAGCAACGTGTAACGGATGATAGTTGTATCCCTTAGGAGATACATGGAAAACATCATGAACATGCGATAAGCGGGCGGAAGTGCTAACCGATCTGAAACTTCTCCTATCGCTCCAATTTCAAGCGGACCGATGAATCGAGGTGAGCTTGCCCTTGATTCCAAAACGTTTCACACCTCTAAGCGGCGAGACTTTCAAAATACACGATCTCGACCCGAAATTCTAAATCACGGCGATGCTTGTCGGCATAACTTTTCGGCGAGACCTAGCCTCCTTCAACTTTTCTCTAGCAATGACTACTTTCTCATTAGTGATCTCAATCATTTCGGACCTTCAATTAAGCGTTCACCTACTTCATCCCAACAAGTAGGTGCTCTACATTCCTCCCATAAAGAAGTTCAAGCGGTCTTTGCCTTAATGCTAGCATGCCAACTGTTGTTGTATGCAAACTCTACTAAACACAAATATTCATCCCAACTGCCCGTCCATTCTAAAGCACAAGCCCTTAGCATGTCCTCTAAGGTCCGAATAGTCCTCTCGGTGACCATCCGTTTGAGGATGAAATGCCGTCTTGAAATTAAGTCGAGTACCCCAAGCTTTTGCAAACCTTTCCGAAGCGGGAAGTAAAGCGGATCTCTGTCGGACACAATAGATGCGGGAGTACCATGAAGTCTAACTATCTCTTCTTGAAAAATTTCCGCCAATCTACCAATACCATAATCCTTTCTAATTGGTAAGAAATGAGCGATTTGGTTAGTCGATCAACAACTACCCAAATCGCATCATGCTTCTTCCGAGTAAGAGGTAGCCCAGTCACAAAATCCATAGATATCTTATCCCACTTCCATGTTGGAATATCCAATGGTGTAACAATCCACTAGCCCTTTGATGTTCAATCTTAACTGTTGACAAATCATACACTTGACACAAACGTCGCCACATCTTGCTTCATGCCATTCCACCGAAATCTTGTTTCAAATCCTATACATCTTGGTAGAACCGGGATGGATAGTGAAAGGAGAACTATGAGCTTGATCATAACTTTCTCGCAATACGGATCATTGGGAACACAAAGCCTATCTTCATACCATACAATTCCGTCATTATCAACCTTAAACTCCGTGCCTTACCTTCTTCAACATTTTGCGCCACGGCCCACGACTCGCCATCATCTTTACGAGCTTCTTTAATTTGCGATATAAGGTTCGACTCCACCTTCATACTAGCCCGGTATCCATCAAAACCTCGTCGCACAACTCAACATCCAAACGCTCTAAGTCACGAAGAATCCTAGGTTCAATCTCAATACTTGCAAGAATGCACGATTTAGGCTAAGTGCGTCGGCAACTACATTAGCCTTACGGATGGTCTTGAATGTTGGTGTCATAATCCTTAAGGAGTTCTAACCATCTTCTTTGTCTCATGTTAAGTTCTTTACGGTGAAAATATACTTGAGACTCTTATGGTCGATGAAAATATCACACGTCTCTCCATACAAGTAATGCCTCCAGATCTTCAACGCGAACACCGCCGCAGCTAACTCAAGGTCATGAGTTGGGTAATTCTCCTCATAAGGTTTTAGCTGCCTTGAAGCATAAGCTATTACCTTTCCATGTTGCATCAAAACATAGCCCAATCCTTTCTTAGATGCATCACTATAAATTTGAAATCCTCCAGAACCAGATGGAAGAGTCAAAATAGGAGCGGACACCAATCTTCGTTTCAACTCTTCAAAACTCTCTTCTCGTTCATCCGTCCATACAAACTTTTCACCTTTTCTCATCAATTGGGTTAGGGGCAAAGCTAAGCGAGAGAAACCTTCAACAAAACGTCGGTAGTAACCGTGAGTCCTAGAAAACTCCTAACCTCGATCCATCGTCGTAGGTCTTGGCCATTTAGTGATAGCCTCAACCTTAGACGGATCCATGGTGATACCATCGGCGGATACAATATGACCAAGGAAAGCGACTTGTCTTAACCAAAACTCGCACTTGAAAATTTGGCGTACAACTTCTTCTTCCTCGAATCTCCAAAACTATCCGGAGATGTTGTTCATGCTCTTCTTGGACTTTGAGTAAACTAAAATGTCGTCGATGAAAGCGATAACAAACTTGTCGAGGAACTCATGGAAAACACGATTCATTAGGTCCATAAACACAAGCGAGCGCATTTGTCAAACCAAAAGGCATAACGAGGAATTCATAATGACCATATCACGTGCAAGCGGTCTTAGGAACATCTTGCTCCCTCACACGTGGTGGTGATAACCGATCTCGGATCAATCTTAGAAAAGAATTTAGCTCCTTGCGGTTGATCAAACAAATCATCAATACGTGGCGAGAGGATAGCGGTTTCGAATGGTATCTACGGTTGAGTTCACGGTAGTCGATACATAGACGCATGCTTCCATCCTTCTTCTTCACAAACAAAGCAGGTGCACCCATGGAGAAACTCTTGGGTCGAATAAATCCATTCTCTATCATCTCTTGCATTTGCTCCTTCAACTCCTTGATTCTCAGGTGCCATACGATCACGGAGCCTTGAAATTGGTTCGGCACGAGGAATTAACTCAATGCTAAACTCAACTTCTCTAGGCGGGGAAGACCGGAAGTTCATCGGGAAAAAGCGTCGGTGAATTCACAAACAACGAAAGATTTTCAATGTTAGGACTCTCCAAAGATGTGTCCTTAACGGATGCCGAAAAACCTTGGCACCCATGAGCAATCATGGTCCGTGCCTTCATAGCGAAATGAGCTTAACAGATTTGAGGGTTGAGAACCATAATAAACAAATTCGGGATGTTTTATGTCTCCAAAGATCACGGTTCTAGCATAGCGATCAATGGAAGCTCTATGATAAGCCAACCAATCCATGCCTAGAATGATATCAAAGTCGACCATATCGAGAGGATACAGATTTGCGGGCGAATCGATCATCAAAGCGAAGAGGGCACTTAACGTATTTATGATCAATGATCATGTGGTTTTCATAGGCGTAGATATCGATAAGTGATTTGTTAGTGGTTTGGGCTTCATATTAAGTTTCTTAGCAAATGTGGCGGATATAATGGAGTGTGTGGCACGGTATCAAATAAAGCGAAGACAGAATAATCATCAATGAAAAGAGTGCCCGTAATGGTACACGAAGTGCGCTCCTTTGATTCAGTAGTAGCATAAACACGTCCGGTGGTAGGTGGCGGCTTGATGTAGTTTCGAGGAATCACGGGTTCTTCTTAGGGCAATCCTTGATCTTGTGAGTAGTGGAACCACAAGAGAAACATCCACCGATGGCCTTGAAACACGGCCCGGATGAGCCTTTCCACAAGTAGTACAGATAGGTGGGGAGGCAAAACCTCGGTATCCTTTCTTGACGAGAAGATCTGAAGCACGACCACGATATGATCCTCGGTGGTGATCCTTGTTGTAACGCGGTTATTGTTACCTTGATTCGGCGATCATTTCCATTCCTACCGGCTCGCTATCGACTCCTCGCCTCGGGCGCCTAGAGTCCACATTCCTTCTGGTGACCCGTGATCATAACTCCTATCCACTTGACCCTCGAATCATAACTCCTGCCGAATTTCCCTTATAATCATTACTTTGAGTCCTACCTTGAATCCGATCACCATCGCGGTTCGCTTGTTGGAACCCGAAACCTCATGAAAGATCTCAATGTTACGAGTGCGTCATTGCGGCCGACACATCCTCATACTCAATATTAGCGATCGGTCCAACACCCACTTCTTGGTCCCACTTGAAGTGCTTAGCTTGGCGCCTACCATCTCCGACAATCGTTCCCACAAAACTTACCGACCTCATAAACCTACCCATGTACTCATTGGGTTCTCATGATCAAGCGGTAGATTGCACGATAATCCTCTCATACCTTTGCTGCTCGACATCGAGAAAATGTGGTTATAGAAGATAGTCGAAACTCGGTCAAGTACAAGTAATAGCAAAAGCATCTCCTCCTCTTGCTGTTTGAGTGCCTTCCACCAATTCAAAGCATCACCCTCCAACTTAAATGCACTAAGCGGGTCTTAAACTCATCTCCACAACCCAATGCTTCAAGCGACTTCTCAATATGAGTGATCCGGTCCTCGGCCTCGGTGGGAGTAGCGCGGTGCTAAAGAAAGAGGCTTGAGCTTACAAAAATGCTCGAGCCAAGTATGAATCCGACGGGTTGATTACCTCCACCACTACCCGAAGCACCGGTCGATTCGAATGTTGTTGATCACTGTGTCATCATCTCGGTGTGGTAAGACCGGGGAAAAGAGTGTTGAGAGCATTAGCAATCGCGACATCCATGTTAGGAGCATCATCGTCCCCATCCGAGTTACCGTTACGACGAGTTTGAACCATCGAGCGATATTCAAGCGATTAGCAAAATGAACAAAGGTGAGATACGAAATGGAAGTTCGCGAAGGAAACCTAAAGTCTACCCAATCCTCACGGGTCATAGCCTAAGCTCTAAGGGTCTCAAAACCTAGGGCTCGATACCATAAATTGTAACGCCCGACCGACAAGGGTAAAGGAATCACAAATAATGGTGTCATATCAAAGCAAACATAAATATCCAAAAGAAGTCTTAACATAAATGCGGAAATAATTCAAGTCAACATGACTTCAATACATAGGTCCCAATGGAAAATAAACTCCAATAAAATATACGAAATAGTAAAGTCTTAAATGGCATCATAAGATCAAAGCTAAATATCTCTAAGGTAAGTCCACTCATGCACTCATCCCAAAGCAAAACCCGGCTCAATGCTTAGATACACCGCGGAAGAAAAGAAATGCGGTGAGCTTCAAAAGCTCGGTGAGCAGATATAAAAGCAAAGCGAATCTGAAACGATATCGAATACGAAATATAGTGAGCGAAAGATAGCAAAATCATAATCATTTTCAAAGTATAAATCGAATTATCGAATAAAGTTTATAGTTAACTACCACGAGCCCGAAACAAATATCGGATCATAATCATATTCACATAAGGCAACATTTGTAGGGAGACCTACGAGTTATGAAGGGCGTGCATGCGCGCGCACATCAATCATCGATAACATATAACATATAACGATAACGAGATAACGGATCTAGGATGCATCCATCGCCCACGAGCGATATTGGTCATATAACATAACTTGAGCTCATAACGGATAACGAGATAAGGGCGTGGCGAACATCACTCTCGCCCTAGAGTCATGTCGAGGTGCATCAACGACACGGACATGGAACCCCATGACTAGTGAAATATTTGGCTCGGGTGTCAAACTATCTTAGGTCAAATCGAATGTCATAAGCGACACGGATCATACTTTATCGGAAGATTAATCATATTTTCAAAATCGAGTTTTCATATCATATAGTTCAAAATCGGATGTTTCATAATTGAAATCGAGTTCGGATAAGCAACAGCTCAAACAAAGCAGAATGGGGTTCATAGCAAAGGCTTAGGAAACCCTAATATAAAAGCTAACGAAAAAAACGTTATAAGGAACCTTCTTGAAAAGGTCGAATATCTGTACCTTATTCCAAAGCAAATGACCAAAAGCATAAATCTGGAAAGCAAAGGATTACTCCTTCTTCACGAAACCTATACACATTAACGATCGTACATGTTATTTATGATTCCATAATTGTCGAAATGATCTTTTAATATTTGGTGTTCATACTTAGTGTATTCGATGATCTTAATACTTTAGAGATTTATGATTAAATGAGACTTAAGTGTTTTATAACCAATATTGTAGATTAGGGTTCATTATGTCATTTATTAAAGTTTAGGGTTAAATGTGAAAATAGTTTAAAAGTCATAACTCACACATGAAATAACAATTAATACTCTTAGCTTCAAACCCTAATCGACTCTCATTTATGTTCTAGGGTTTTCTCATTCTTTTAATATCACATTAATGCGCATTTACTTTACATGTTCGTCTTTTAATGACTCGTTACTTTGACCTAGCACGTATGAAAACAACCTTTCTTTTATGCTTCACCATGCACGCACTCACACATGCAAATACTTACTCATACTCAAATCGACTCACACAACTCATTAACTCTTGTTTATTTACTCAACACCTTCATGACTTAACCATCGTTACTTATATACATGTTATCGTCAACTTTTATATCCATGCACGTTTATGATTTCATGTGACAACAAAAGTTACTTATTATCCGGATTAGATACACATCGACACACACATGCACTATAGCTTCGAATAGATATGACCACGTACTATGTTTACACATCGACAAGTTCACTTGACTCACAACACACGCATGCATGTACACGGTTCACAATTTACTTGGTTCGGTTCACATCCACTTAGGGTTTAGGTTTTACATGACCTTTACTCGTTTAACACACGTTCAAAACCCTCACATGGTTCGGCTACCATATAGGTTTCGGCTAATATGTTTCATAAACCCTAACTCTTCTACGTATCTTACATATTCACGTTTGCATGTTATATAAGGTCCGATTCATTTATATATGTGGTTCGGTTTATAGTGGCTCGACATACTTAATACCCGATTCACAATACATATTACAATACATGTTCTCTAAATTATATAAGGTCCGATTCATATGTTGTTTGTTTTCATAAGGTTCGGCCAAAACACAAGATCCGATTCAAAACAAAACATGTTACAATATATAATAACGTTAGGTGTATCAAAGTGAGACGAATAGAACATGTTATACCTTAGCTTGCTCACGTTGGGACTAAACTCGCGACACCAAGGGTGTTAGGGCTTGGCGAATGAAAAAAAAAAGAAAGAGGCAAAACTAGGGTTTCCAAATTGTGTTAATGTGTTGTATATATAGGTGGTACAAAATTGGTTAGGGCTTTTGAGGGGTGGGCTTCGGCTTGATCCAACCGAACAAAACAAACACTCGCCCATATGGGCTCTCGGCTCTGAGTCCAAGCTAACAAACCACACTCTGGTTCACCATTGGTAACGAAAACAAGGCCCAACGAATGGCCCAACTATTTAGCGAGGCGTTTAACTTTAGTCGTACAATGTCGATCACATACACATATTCGTTAAGTTTTAATTATTCGTAAGTTAGGTTTTAATTTCGTTGAATGAATATAAATGTATTTTACGTATTTAATAAATTTCGATTTCAAGGGTATTTTAGTCTTTATTCATGTTTTAGATTTTCGGGTTTTCGTCTTAATTGCATATAAAGGTATTTTACATAAAGGATAAGTGTAGGGAGGATTACACACGTTTTCAAAAGAAACGTGAACATGAGAATTGCAATTAATTAAAAGATATATATGTGTGTTTGTTCAAGTCAAATGCTTGTATCGAGTCATAATGGATGTTTTGCGAAATTTTCCAGTTCTAAAGATGTAAATTTTCTAGAAAATCGCAGACCGATTTTGTCATGATAACTTTGACGGCGTCGGATCGCAACTGACGGCGTCGGAAGGAGCAAAACAATCGATAACTTTTCTCGTTTTCGAGCTACTTATAAATTTTGGAATTTTCGGTCTTAATTTTCCGAAATTTCAGTAAACACCCATTCCACAAGCATTATATCCTAGTTTAGTAGAGTCTTATATATATTATTACCGCCAATTTTACGCGAAGGTTTCGTTTATTTTCTTCAAGTGTGCAGGTTTAGTTTATTAAGAAGAAGATACATAAGATTGGAAGAAGCTTTTCACACATATATTCTTCTTGGAAAGGATTTAACCACCACTTTACATGGATCCTACCGAGCTAATCAGGGGAGTATTAGTTTCTTTCATTTTTATCACCTTCTATTATCATAACTTTGATACTTTCGGGAAACATTGGGGACAATGTTCAGTTTAAGTGTAGGGAGGGAAAATAAAACGGGAACTTTGAAACTATGCTTATCCTTGATTATTTGCTTTGTCCAATTGCATTTGCGTAATAAACCATGAGAAGATGTCGGTTAGGGTAATTTTGGCACCAAATTTAAAATTTTTCATGACATATAGGAGTGGGCCATTAGTCTTAATAAAAGCGTCTCACAATAGGAAGTTGCATGACTAGCACAAAAAACCCTTTGACACTTAAATTCCACCCAAAATGTGAGGATCGCCCTTAGATTAGTAGGAATTAAAGCATTCATCTTTAATGCTTAGAGTGTGAACCGGTAGTATAATAGATTCTAGAACTTGTTTTGTGATGCATCCCGAGATCGCTAGTAAGACTACACTTGTGTAGTTAGGAATAACTAAATGATAAGAGGCATTAGGATAACCCTTGTTTGATACCCGTAATATAATTACTTCTTCCACATCTGTTGAGTAATTTCCCCACACCCTTTCGTTATACTCATCTTTAGTACACGATACCCTAGTTAACCCTTAGAGCCTATCCTTTTCGCGGTTCTCGTGATGTTTCGGTTTTCGGAATATCAATGAAGACATTGTTTACACCCCACCCCAAATGTACACCCAAATAGCCTTAGCCTACCTTGTATGCACTCACTTTTAGTGCATTATTGTTATCACACTAAACCCTTAGTTCAATTATCTAGTTGCTTGCATAAGTTGCTAAGTCGAGTCATATCCTTTGTATCAGATTTTGGGACGATTGGGACTCATGGGAAAAGTTAAAGTTTATGAAATGACGGGAAGGGAACGTTAAATTCAAATTCCCTTTATTTGCGTAATAATGTACTCCAAGTGTTTTGATCTTTTCAATTCGGGTCAAATTAGCGTTAGAGTAATAAAAACTCAAGTGTAGGGATGTGCCTATAAATCCCTATCATTTTAATGTTACCGTAGAGGATGGTAGAGTAAAAAAAACATACGGGCTACCATCCTACATCTATCTTTAAATTTATGTTTGTTTGTTTCAGTTATCTAGAGTCTAGAGTGTCGAGTCTTGGCTTAGCAACGCCATTCTTCGTATGCTTGTAACATAGAGATTTTTGACTTCCCACCACTAAATATCCTATCCCACCAAACCCTTTGTTTCCCTACCGTAAGCCTAACATTACAACCCTTTAAAGACCTCTTTGATAGTCTTTCCTAGGTGTTTACGCCAAAGCGATGGAGGTTTGATCTATTCTCAAGCCTATGGTAATCTATGTACTAGGACCGGTTAATGAGTGTTTATCTTCCATTTCCAACTTGTTATATTTCATATACACCGAGAGATGTAGTATCCAAACACCCCATGTGAGGTGCTAGTATGTAATTCGTGCTTGTTATGACTTTTCTTGGGCTTATATGTGTTGTGGATTGTTCTAAACCAATGCTTCATGACCCATAACTTATAAATTAATTGGCTAAAAGCACATGTGCTTGAGGACAAGCAAATACCAAGTGTAGGGATATTTGATAAGGTTTTAAAATGTACCTTTTGAGGGTCGTTTAAGCCCTTATTTGATCACTTCGTATCCGTTATTACTTAATATCGTTCCTTTTCACTTTTAGGTCTCTTGAAGGCAAATTCTTTGGAATGTCACTTATTTGGACGAAAAGGCGCGGATATCTGAAGAAATGGCCAAAGTCAAGAATCGAGACACTCAGTGCTTTGAAACACAAGGGGACGGCGGGGTGTTATCTGTGGCCGTCGCATCACTTTTGTGACTCTCAAGAGCCAAATTTCTTATTTTCAAGTGGCGGTGTCGGGCTTTAAAGAGTAGGTCGTCGCAACTCGGGCGGCCTAGATTTAATCCAGACGGCGTCGACATCTTGAAGGGACGGCGTCACAAGCATAAGGTGGCGCGTCGCAAGACTAACGTGGCCAAGCGAAACCCTAATGACGGCGACCGGCGGCGTCACAAATCATAAGGTGGCGCCGTCGCGATTGTAATCTTACATATAGAATCCGAATTTTTCGGTTTTAGTGTGTAGTCTTTTGGGTAAAACCTAAACCGAACCAAGGCTGTCTTGTACAGTATTTTAGGGTTCCAAACCCTATCTTACATCAAGATAAGTGTTTTACTTCATTAATTCAATTATGTCTTCAATTATTTGTGTGTATGCTTGCATGTTCTCCATGTCCGGCTAATTTACTTGTGTGTTTGCTTAGGGAATATAAAACATAACTATTGAATATTGATTGGTTGTCTCTTATCTTAATTGTTAATGATCTAGTAATACGATAGGTCATTCGTTGTGTAGTTAATGCTTGATTAATCTTTGTGAACGTTAGACTATAACACCTAGAGTAGTTGTAGGCTAAACCATCCAAAGAGTACCTTAGAGTTAGAGTTTATAATTCCTAGAGATTTTGTAGACAAGACCCTTTGGTAGTTTCAAAGAGTTAGGGAAAAACGCATACCCTACGACTTTAGACACACAACGCGATTAAGAATAAGGGCGTGACAATTCAACCATCAATAGGAGATAATTAAGGAGTAATAAAACCTAAGTAAACACATCTTTAAACTATCATACGAGCACACAATAATTAGACATTGACTACATACACCTTAGATTAGATAATTAGACAAGTAGAGTAATCGGTGAAATACCAACCCCAAATCCAAACCCGAGATTCGTACCTTTATAATTTCTAAAAAGCATAAAAGATAAAAAAAATCTTCCTCAACCCCAACCTTAGCGTAGTAACTTCTCACTAGCATTCCTATTCCCCAGAGAGCGATATCAATACCGTGGCTTACCCTAATACTACACTACAACGATTAGGTTCACCGCCTAGGGTGTTATAAAACTTGCTCTAAGAAAGGAAGTTCCTTTGACCCCGAATGACGCGTGTGGCGTTATCGACAACCTGCGTGATCGTCATCGAAAAAGCTATTAGTTCAAAACCGAAATCCTTCGGATACGGATCCCCAGTTAATGGTTCCGCGATGTATCGGAGGATTCTTTTAGCCTCAGAGAGGTGGGTTTCAGTTGGTCGTGCCTGATAACGGGGAGCAAAGATAAACAACAAATACTATGTCAGGCCTACTGGCTATTAGATACATGAGAGGCCCAATAATACTTCGGTACTTGGTAGGGTCAACCATTTTCCCATGCAAATCAGCGTCCAGTTTCTTGGTATGTGCCACAGTTTTGCATTCTATTTTTGTTTAAAATTTCAAGAGCATATTTGGACTGACTCAAGAAAATATCACTGGGTGATTGATGAACTAGCAGTCCTAGAAAGAACGTAAGTTCACCCATCATGGACATTTCAAAATGTTTTTTCATAAGTTTTGAAAAAGCGTTTGAGTAATTTAGATGTGTTGACCAAAAATTGATGTAAGCCACATAAATTTGAACGATTAAAATGTGTGCCCCGTGATATTGTATGAATAGTGTGGGGTCGACCGATCCTTTGATGAAAATATTAGAGATAAGAAAGGATGACAACTTATCATACCACGCGGGGGCTTGTTTGAGACCGTGAGAGCCTTGTTCGGTTTGTAGGCGTGATTAGGGAACTCGGATCAACAAATCCTTCGGTGACTAACATAGACCGTTTCTTCGGTTTTCCATTTAAAAAGCGGTTTTGACATCCATCGAAAGACCGTGATGTTCATGTGAGTCGCGAATGCCGAAAAGATCCGAACAACCTCAAGTCTAGCAACCGTGTGAATGATTCCTCGTAATCAATCCCTTCTTCCTGTCTATAACCCTTAGCCACCGGGCGTGACTTATTTCGGATAAGCGTACCTTGACATCTAGCTTGTTTTCCAAATCCATTTGAGACCAATAACATAGACCCAGTTGGTTTTCAACCAATTCCCGTACTTCAAGGTGTTTAAAGCGGTTAAGTTCTTCTTGCATGGATTCAATCCGGTTTCATATGTCATGGCTTTTTAATATTTTGGGTTCGACTTGGCGAGACGGTGAGTGCATAAATGCAATGTTCGCCGTCGATCTGAAGCGTTGTCTAGTTATGACCGGTTGATTCGGGTTTCCAATAATGTTCACAAGAGGATGGTCTTTCGTCCAACGATGTGTGGAGGTTGATGTTGATATACATTCTGCAGTTAGGAGGATTCAAATGGCTTGTGGATGATTCTACAACATCGGTGTGGCGATTCATTAGCAAACGGATTGAAGAATGCATTTGGATCATAATCTGCGGTGGGGTACTTCATTGTTCGGAAGATCATCGGTGGCGTTTGGATCGGTTTGTTATTGTTGTAGAATCACGGTTTGTTAATTTGTTGTTGTAGAATCAATTGGTGGTTATCTTGAGCGGCAGCTGATACATCTGGAGCACGTTGATCAATATCATCACTAAACAGAGGAGCAAATAGTTGTTCCATTTGTTGACGAGTAAGATGGAGGCTTGGTTCAGCTGATGATGAGGTTTGGGGAAAGTTTAGACGGTTATGTCCGGGTTCCAAGTTGTTAGGCTCAAAAGCCATCTTTGTAAGCTCATCGAAATTTGCATGAATCGTTTCCATAATCTCCCTTGTACGACGATTCCAGATCCGGTAACCCTTAGAGTTTTCACAATATCCAACAAAGACTCCAATGTCAGCTTTGGCTTTGAGCTTACCAAAGTCATCACGATCATTATTCGGGTAACAAAGGGATCCAAATACATGAAAGTGTTTGAGATTCGGTTTGCGGTTATGGATAAGCTCATAAGGTGTTTTGTTGTGGTGTTTAGTAATCATTGAGCGATTACGAGTGTAGCATGCGATTGACACGGCTTGACCCACAAGTAATCTGGAAGTTTTGCATTTATTAACATCGTTCTTGCGACTTCCACTAACGTCTGTTTCGTCTCTCAACAACTCCGTTTTGTTCGGTGTTCGTGCAATTGATGTTTAATGCTCAATTCCACTTTCTCATAATATGCACGAAGAGTTTGATTCACAAATTCGGTTCCTTTGTCTATTCTCGATTTGTCACCGTGTTCGGAGTGAACTTGAATTTTCGTGAGAAAGGTGATGATCATATGTGGAGCTTGATCTTTACTTTGAAGAAAATAAACCCAAGTCCATCTTGAGTAGTCATCTACAATTACCAAGATGTAGCGCTTGCCATTAATGGTCTGCACACGCATCGGGCCACACAAATCCATGTGAAGAAGATGAAGCACATGTTGTGAGCTGTGTTCCACCTTAGAACGAAAGTGAGCACGAGTGCTTTTCCCTTGTTCACAAGCTGAGCATAGGTGATCTTTAGAATACCGAAATCTTGGGAGACCTTCAACAAGTTTGTATCATGCAAGATTGGTTATGGTTTGAAAGTTTAAGTGTGAAAGTCGACGGTGCCATAGCCAAGATTTAGTAGATGTTGCCTTTGAAAATAGACAGATGGGAGATGAAGAAATCATGTCTTGCATTGAGATTGTATAAAGACTTGATGTGCGAGTACCAGACATAAGATCGTTTCCTTGTAGATCACGAATGAAACAAGTTTTCTCCCGAAAAGCAACTTCCAAATCTCCATCACAAAATTGACCAACTGAGAAGAGATTGTGAACACGCTAATTTCGATGTTACCATTGATGTAATCTCCGTAGCCCATGATAGTGCGAGTGATCATTCCCGAACACGACAGTGCCAATGAACTTTGAAACAAAGTTTGATAACGATTTGAGATTGCTCATCATATGTCGGGAACATCCGCTATCAACAATCTAGGATGATCTGTATCACCGCATTACACACGGCGACACGGATGGAATAGAAGTAGATGTGGAACCCAAGAGTTAGAGGGTTCAAGCGATTATAGTTGAAACACACATGTTTATGATTTTAGGTATCCATTTAAATCCAAGTGTATTATGTAACCATTTCTGCCATCTCCAACTAGTCTTAACTTTGGTCTTAGTCAATGCACTAGGTGATAAGTTCTTCCTAGGAGATGAAAGGGGTTCTATGGGTACATCAATGATCGTAGCCGGAACACTAGAGGGTGGTTTACCTAGCACAGACTTAGAAGCATTAGTGGGCCTAGAGGTATTCCGTTTTCTATTATTCCGCTTACGATTCAAGATAGCCTTAGCAACACATTTATCATGACAACCAGAAAACATGATTTTATGACAACCAACACAAGAAGCTTCAAACATAACATTTAAAGTACTTAAAGATTCAGCATTCGTTACATCACTTTGTTCATTACATTTGTCAGACGCAATATCTAAAGTGGGTGCAACTTGAGTTTTATTCAAAGTCCTAAGGTGTTCTTCTACTTCAGAGATCTTTATTGTTCTTTTCTTACGTCGCAACTTCCTATTCTTCCTTGTATTGCTCCTAGGCTGTAAAGTGCAGGCGTTGGGAAAAGAGGCAACTATTCCTGTTTCAAGATATGGAAGCACATTAGTTTCTTGTAGTTTGTCATTAGATGTTCTAGAGTCAATTTGAATCTGTCTAGGTGCAGTTACTACTGTGTTACTATCCCTAGCTTGCTTAAGTTTTACCAACTCTACTTTAAGACCATGGATAGTGTGTAACAAATCTAGATTTTCAGAACGAATGAGTCCATTTCGTCGTAAAATATCTTTGGTATATGCAAGATGATCATCAACATCTTTTGACGCTTGAGCACGAGTCTTTTTGAGTAAATCAAATATGACACCATATTCCTTTTTAACTTTTGAAATTTCTTGTTCATATTTTGAAATTTGACACTTAAATGACACGTTTTGATCATCCAGTTGCTCAAGTATTGGATTAAGAGTTTTTGTATGGAACTGATTGATTTTGTTTTGCAAAGCGAGTTCTCGATTTTGACAATCTTTTTGACACCATTGAAGACGACGTTTTTCATTTGAAAGCTCGTTTTACAAATGCTCATTTTCAACTTTTAAAGACTTGATTTGTGACACAGTATCAGTATTCTCAACATTTTCAACAGAATCAACAGGATCAGCAAAGATATAATCAAATGTAGATGCAACATATAACATCTTCCAAGAGTCGATCAACATCTTTTCTTAACATTTTCTTTTTACGTTTTGTATTTGAAATCGATGTTTCTGTTTGCTCGAAAACTCTTTTCATATTCCAAGCTCCTTGTGAAAATCCCTTTCCCAATATATTGCACACATTTTCAAATTTCGGACATGAGGTAAAATTCTTTTCTGAAAAATATCTCTTTGCTCTCGCGCATGAGGCGATTGAAAATGTTCTACTTTTACTTCAGAATTGATTTCAATTTCATGTTCCAAAAGTTTGATGTCCGATAGGAATGTTTCAAAATATTTAAGAATTTGACAACGTTCGGGTACTGTTTTTACTTCACTGAGTGAAGGTAAAGGACCATTAATTTGTGTAGTATTGGGTTGGGAATCAACATTAGAAGACTCAGAAATAGGCGTGATAACCCAAGGTGTGTTAGAATTATCCTGTTGTGCGACGAAAGTGATGGCTTTTGAATAGTTAAATAGTTTGTTATAAACAACATTTTCCAATTTTGATCGACTCTCGTCTTCTGCATCTAATTCCTCCATGCGATTATATTCAACAACACTCATAATGGAATCATCAATTCTATGTTCTGCATTGTAGACTTGCGGATTGGGTTTAAATGCTCTATTTGAAAACTT
Organism: Chrysanthemum lavandulifolium; assembly: GCA_022545495.1. NCBI lineage: Eukaryota > Viridiplantae > Streptophyta > Magnoliopsida > Asterales > Asteraceae > Chrysanthemum > Chrysanthemum lavandulifolium. The sequence continues at coordinate 175,602,572 of CM040238.1, read as the reverse complement.
TGGTTTGTAATCAGCAAGATTCGGTCCATATCCATTTGGATTTGGTTTAAAAGTAAACTTTTGAATAGTTGTGATTGACTCACCATGTTTATAAACAACATTTCGAAACTCTTTGATTTTGTTTTGTAAGTCGAAAATTTCTTCAAGATAGTCATCTATTCGTTTCTTTGAATGCTTTTTATACTCACGAATCTGTTTTGACAAGTTAACAACTCGGACTTGGCTTTTGAGTTTCCAAAGTGAGAGCGTTAAGTTGTTATTTATGATCATATTTCAGTTGTTCTATTTGAGACAACAAAGCGTTCTTAGATGCAACTAGATCACATATCTGTTTTTCCAAAGATTTTTCGTTTTGGCAGGATTTAACAAAAGCGACTTCAAAACCTTTTTCACGTTTTTCTTGTGTTTGAAAAATGTTGAGTTGATATTTTAAGCTTTCATTATCCTTAGTCAGCAGTGCATTTTTATCTTTTAATTGCTTATTGATGTCAAGGCATGTTTCCATTCGAGATTTTTGGTCACTAAGTAAGGTCATGAGCTCAATATCTGGATTAGAAAAAAGTTCAGCTTGTTCAACGTGAGTCTCAACATGATCATTATTTAGATCCTCAAATATAACCACGGAGTCAACTTGATTATCAGTATTAACCATAAGGTCATCTTGATCATCAAATATAACTACGGGATCTATTTGATTATCATCGGAATGAGATGTAGACGGCTCATGTTGAACACTCGATCCGTGTCGGATGCGGATGTTGGCGGAGATATCGGTCGATAATGAATATAGTTTGATCCGGTACACGAGACAAGCCGTCGGTGTCATACTCGGGGCTGTGTCACTCATGTGGAGTTCGTGCATGTTAGCCATTAGCATCATCTGCGCATTAGCTGCAAGTCATCCATGTCATCATCGAATCGCATTTGCCATGAAGCTCTGTTCCTTGTTGGTAAGAGTTCCACCGACTTCATCCTTAAGAGCCAAGAGTAAAGCCTCTTTGTGATAAGCGATGCCTCTTGTCCTCGGCTTAGGGCATGCATTAGCGGATGACCCTTCTCATTCTGATTATAACAACGAAGACCATTAATCCCGTCGATCATTTCTATGATCAACCACTTGAGCTCGTTGTAATGGAGCACCCATGTTATTCCTTCCATTAGCATTAAACCCTTGACCACTACCCATCTGACGAACATTACCACGATTCTGAAATTCAACACGTCCATTGTTAACAACAGCTTGATTCCTTGTGTTTGATGAGGTACGAATGCTAGCAATCATGAAAAACCCTTGTTGTAATGCATCGAAAGCTTCTGTATCCTCATTAGATGCACTGTAAAGTGCTTGATCATTGTTGTTGTATGGAACCAATTGAGTTTCTTGAGATTGGTGCTGTGACGGATCATATGGTGTAATTGTTGCAGTTGGTTGTGGAGGATTTGTGAAGACAGTTTGTAAGGTCAGGAATTGAGGATAACAAGCTTGAGCCCACAAAGCAAGTGTTTGGTTATCCGAAAGTGAAGGCGAAACAGGGAGTCCACGGATAACCCTTTCTTTGTCAACTTCCTTTTGGTGGGGCTTCAAATAGTCGTACAACAATCCGTATGTAGCATGATGAAGATTCTTCGCAGCGGATGAAAAGACATACTTTTCCCAATCGGGACCAAGACTACTCGGGAACTTAGTGTTGATGCAATTCTTGGCATAATGATGTTATGTTTTCCAAGTCATTGATGATGTCGAGAATTGATGATGATATGACTCTAATGTCTCCCCTGGTTCAATCATGAAGTGTTCATATGCTAAGTAGATTTTGGATTCCATGTCTTCTTGATTGAGTTCTGTGCCTTCCATTAAAAGATGAATATGCTCCCACATTGCTTTAGCAGTCTTCTGAGCATCAACACTACGAAGTATCGGATTGGGTAATCCCAAAAGGATATATTGCATTGCAAGTTCATCAGCTTCCATGTGTAGAAGTTGGTCAGCAGTGAGTTGAGCAAGACCGACAACGTTGGTGACATCATCTCTTGGTGGATTAGCATTTGGATCTCCGGGTACAGTGACAGTAGGCATCTGAAAAGGACCTTCAAGGATGACATTCTTCAAGAACTTTCCATGTGGCTTCTTTAGATCATAAAACCTAAAGAACCTTATCACCCATTGATCGTAGTTTCCGGGAGTGAGCATTGGAGGTCTATCAAGTGATCCAGCCTCATGAATGGATTGTTGGCTACTTAAAGCTTCACACATCTTTGCAAACCAAGACGGTTCCTTCATAGCATACTTGGATGGATGCTAATTTTGAAAGTTTGAGTAAGGTTGTACTTGAAGACTAGGTGGTGGTTGAATCATTTGTGGTTGAATTGCTCCTTGAGGAAATTGATGTTGTTTTTGATAGAGTTGTTGTTGTTGTTATTGTTGAGGATACATATGAGGAAAATAGCCAGAGTATGGTGGTTGAGACATCTTGAAACTTGTGTTGATGATGGATCTTTGTAGTTGAATGAAACTTTGTTGATGAAGAATACTTATGCGTAGAAAACTAGCTTAGGCAAAGAAAATTCGTTATGCGTAGAAAACTAGCTTAGGCAAAGAAAATTCCTTATGCGTAAAAACACCACTTAGCTTAGGCGTAGACTTGAACGGCACTTAGCTTAGGCGTAAACTAAAGACTTAGTAGTAGAATGCTTATGCGTAAGACAAAGCCTAGGCGTAAGAAAATGCTTAGGCGAAAAGAATTCTACGCGTAAGTTTTAGCTTATGCGTAAAACTAGGGTTTTGCCCAAAAATCCTTTACACTTATTCCAGTGTAAAAGATATCCAAAGTTGAAGTGTTTGCAGGCTTATCCAACCAAGAAAACACTGAGTAAAACAATAACACTGAAGATCACACGTTGAGAAGCTTATGTGTAGACTTTGAATCCTTAAGCGTAAAGCTAGGGTTTTACTATGCGTAAGAATTTCCAACTTGCACCAAAAACTGATTTTATGCCCAAAAGTGTTTCTAAACCAGATTTTTATGATGAAAAAGCTTTAATATCACCAAAATAACACAAAAGTGTGAAACTTGATGATCCAAAACTCTTATGCACCTTACGCGTAGAAATGACCACACGACTAAAACCAAGCTCAAAAACAATGAAATACACGTAAAGTTTCAAACTTTTTGCCAAAAACTTAAACTTTAACACCAAATAACCTTAAAAGTACAAGAATCTTGAATTTTAAAGTGTAAAAATTAAAGCTTTTAAGCGTTTGAAGATTTGTAAACCGAAACTTACGCATAAAACACTAGAACTTCAAAAACAAAACCGTTTCACCCAACTATTTGGCGAATGATACCACTGTTAGGTTCCCATTTATGTAACACAAGCATCAATATAAGAAGTAGAGATGAAGAAGTGATCGATTGAACAAGTTAACACACACACAAATGAATAAAGAAGAGTTATGCGTAGGAAATGTGATAAAATGAACAACCAACTCTCAAATGAGAGTTACAAGACTATTTATAGGGGAAGAGAGCTAGGGCAACACATCTAGTCCCTTCCTTTCCTTATTGGGCTTTTGCATAGGCTCATGGGCTTTCTACATGAGCCTAGCCTTAATTACTAACATAAAAGCCTTAATTAAGCTAACTATTACATATTGATTACTAACACTTGAGAAATGGTTTAGGAGTGATTCCAACACTAACCTTCTTTCTTTCAACATAACCATCTTCTTTGAGTTTAGTCTTGTAGATCCAATGACAGTTGATTGCCTTTTTGTCTTTAGGCAGAGTTGTTACTTCCCAAGTCCCATTATCTTCCAAAGCTCTCAGTTCATCATTCATGGCATTACATCAATCAGACTTTTTAATTGCCTCTTTAAAGTATGTTGGTCTAGATTGAGCCACCAAAGCACATAAGAAAGCTTGAAACTGAGATTGCAAGGGTGTGACAGAAAATTGATTGGCTCTTGGAAGATGAGGTATAACATACTCTTTTAGCCAACTAGGTTGAACTGGAACCTTGGATGACCTTCTTGTGCCAAATACTCGTTTAAAAGTTGGTACAGACTATTAAACTGCTGGATCTGTTATTGAGTCTTCATCAGGTCCACTTGTAGTAGGTTCAGGTGAAGGTGAAGTATCAGAAAGAATA